>VZRW01007139.1:79078-98821 GCA_013398125.1 Aegotheles bennettii | reverse complement strand
AAGGGAGTGTGCTGTAACAGTCCTAAATTTCTGCAAAAAAAAAAAAAAAAAGCCCTTGGTTGCTGACAGAGGCTCACTCTGCCAGTGCCTGCTGTGTTTGCATGGATAGGAGGCTGGGGAGAGTCCCAGGGGATGTGGAAGCCAGGAGGTAATGGATGGGTGTTGGCTGCTGGGATATACTTGTGGGTGCATGCTCTGCCTCCGTGACCACATGCCATCCAGCTGCTCCTGCTTCCAGGCACAACTCAAATCATGAGTCTGGACATCTCAGTAGCATTTCAGGGTTGGTGTCTTGGGTACAATGTCTCCTAAGAGGAGAGACCTAGTGGACCAGGTGCTACACAGGCAGAGACATTCTTGGAGGGTTTCTAGTATCATGTTCCCAGCTGGGTTTTGCTTGCATTCTGGTGGGAGTGCAAGTTGCCATGGAAGCTTCTTGGGGTGCCCTACATAGGGACAGGAGTTGGACTCGATGATCCTGATGGGTACCTTCCAACTTGGCACATTATATGATTCTTTAATACTGGTCCTCTGGCCCAGCTAGCTTCTCTGAACATATCCTGGAGAACATCTTTAGGAGCTACCGTGTGGAAAATCTGCAAATTACTGTTCTGTTCCAGTGTCTTGTCAGGGCTGGCTGACCTTCAAAAGCTTTGCTGCAGAGATGCCCAGTCCTGCCAAAAGTGTCTTCTGATGCAGCCCAGGCTCACAATGTGCTATGTTTGTCAGTGTGCTATGTTTTGTTTTCTGCTGCCTGCCTGGAAAGCAAGGAAGTGTGTACCCTCTGGTGGTACTTGGACAAGAGCAGCAGCTGAAGGAGCAGACATCACCAGTTGTATCAACACCTCCCTACCCTATAGCTGATCCATTACAGGACCCAGATCCCCTGGGTGGTCAGCAGAGGTGTGTTTGCCTGTGTGAGAACATGCAGGTTCTCTTGAATCTGCATCTGCCTGGCCCAAGCAGCTCTTCACCCTCAACAGCAGAATCAGGTGTGGACTCCTTCCTTGGCTGAGGGACCAGAGCTGGGTCTCTCATCCCACGGGGGCACAGGCTTTCTCTGGAGTCAGGGATGCTCATTGTCTGGGGAGAACCTGGGCTGAACCTTTCTTTTGCTGTCCCTGTGATCTCTGGAAGCGGGTGGAAAAAATTGTCTTTCTGACAGTAGGGAGGCAGAACATGAGCTGAAAGGTTTCTCTTGTGTTCTCCAAACCAAGGAGATTTGCCATGTGGCAAAAGAGGACTGCTGCTGCAGTTTCTGCTTTTCAGAGCTTGTGAGGGCAGCATGGTTTCCAGAGAAGACCATGCCTGAGGAGATGGGGTAGCCTAGGCAGGGACCAGCCCTGCTTTGTCTCTGAACTGCAGTGTGAGGATGTCACCATCTACCCAGGAGGTAAACTCATAGAATCACAGAATGGTTTGGGTTGGCAGGGTTATGTAAAGGTCATCTAATCCAACTCTCCTGCAATGAGCAGGGACATCTTCAACCAGATCAGGTTGCCAGAGGAGGCCTGTCCAACCTGACCGTGAATGTTTCCAGGGATGGGGCATCTACCACCCCTCTGGGCAACCTGGACCAGTGTTTCACCACCCTCGTAAAAAATGTCTTCCTTATATCTAGTTGGAATCTACCCTTTTTTAGTTTAAAAATTTAGTTTAAATCCTCTTGTCCTATTGGCAGAGGCCCTACCAAAACACCTGTCCCCATCTTTCTGAAAAGCCCCCTTTAAGTATTGAAAGGCCACAGTAACATCTCCCCAGAGCCTCCTCCAGGCTGAACAACCCCAACTCTCTCAGCTCTTCCTCACAGGAGTGGTGTTCCAACCCTCTGACCATTTTTGTGGCCCTGCTCTGGCCCTGCTCCAACAGGTCTGTGTCTTTCTTGTATTGAGGATTCTAGACCTGGACCCAGCACTGCAGGTGGAGTCTCAGCAGAGCAGAGTAGAGGGGCAGAATCACCCCCCTTGCCCTGCTGCTCACGCTGCTTTTGATGCAGCCCAGCAGTGGCTTTATGGGCTGTCAGCACACACTGCTGGCTCATGTTCAGCTTCTCATCACCCAACACCCCCAAGTCCTTCTTCTCAAGACTGTTCTCAATCTCTTCATCACTCAGCCTGTATTGATACTGGGGGTTGCCCTGACCCATGTGCAGGACCTTGCTCTTGGCATGAGGTTCACGTGGTCCCAATTCTGAAGCTTGTCTTGGTCCTTCTGGATGGCATCCTGTCCCTCAGGCATGTCAACTGCACCACTCAGCTTGGAGTTGTCTGGAAACTTGCTGAGGGTGCACTTGGTCCCACTGTCTGTGTCATTGGTGAAGGTGTTAAACAGTACTTGTCCCAGTACAGACCCCTGAGGGACATCACTCATCACTGATCTCCATCTGGACATTGAACTGTTGACCACTATCCTCTAGATGCAACCAGCCAGACAGTTCTTTATCCACCAGATAGTCCACCCGTCAAATCCATCTCTCTCCAGTTTAGACAGAAGGATGTTGTGGGGGACCATGTCAAAGTCCTTACACAAGTCCAGAGAGATGACACCTATAGCTCTTCCCATGTTCATTGATGTAGTCACTGCATCATAGAAGGCCACTAGGTTGGTTGGGCAAGAATTGTCCTTTGTGAAGCTAGGTTGACTGCACCTCCCTGTCTTTCATGTGCCCTAACACAGCTTTTAGGAGGTCTTCCCAGGCACAGAGGTGAGGCTGACAGGTCGGTAGTTCCCAGTTCTCCTTTTCTACCCTTTTTAAAAATGGATGCAATGTTTCCCTTTTTCCAGTCACCAGGGTCTGCACCTGACTGCCATGGCTTTTCAGATATGATGGAGTATGGCTTGGCTACTACATCAGCAAATTCCCTCAGGACTCCGGCGTGTATCTCATCAGGTCCCATAGACTGAGTGTGTCCAGGTTCCTCAGGTGGTCTCAAACCTGATTATCTCTTACAGTGGGAGGGACTTTGCTCCCCCAGTCTCTGCCTTGTGACCCATCCAGTCAAGAGGTGTGGGAAGAGAGGTTGCCAGTGAAGACAGAGACAGAAAACTCTTGAGTACCTCAGCCGCCTTGTCTGTTGTTACCAGTTTGCCAGTCACGTTCATTGGGGTGTACCCTTTCTTTGACCTTCCTTTTCTGACTGACATACCTATAGAAGCCCTTATTATTCTGTGTGTCCCTTGTCAAGTTCAACTCCAGCTGTGCCTTGGTCTTCCTGACCCTGTTCCCACACAGCTGGGCAACATCCCTATACTCTTCCCAGGAATCCTGTCCCTGCTTCTACTGCCTGTGCATCTTCTTCTTGCCCTTTACTTTGACCAGCAGATGTAGATGCACAATCATCCACATTATCAACTGGCTGACCTTCCAAATCCAGAGCTGTTGTATAGAAACACCAGGGAAGGCAAGGTGGGCAAGAAGGGGGTTTGCCTGCCGCCCAAAGGGTACGTTTGCCTCCATTCACTCCTTTCCTTTAAGCTACTGCCTTCTGTCTGGTGATGGGAGGATACAGGATCGCTTTGCTCTTGTGTCTTTTTCTGGTGGATGTTTCTGTTTCTGTCTCGAGGAGGGCAGAGCATGGTTCCACCAGCACCTTCAGCCTTTTTGGCAAGAATAGGTACGGTTTGGGTACGGGCAGGACTGTGGAGTTGTTTATATTACTCTGTCATGAAAAAGCAGAGGGGAATGAAGACATGACAATGCACAATCCTGTTGTGTGTTTTTCACAGCTGGTTCTGGAAGGTGGCTCTCACGGCAGCATTCTCATAGCACGCCATGATGCCTCCACTTTCTCTCACAGGGGAACTGTGATTACTTTGAAGCCCAAGAACTCTGGTCTGGAACTAGCCAACTGTCAAAGGAAAGAGGAGAGATAAGACACTGAGGCTGCATTAGCAGCAATGAATGGTGCTACTACCAGCAGTCTTGCTGCTTTTGGGACACTTGTCATCATCATAAAGGAAGAGCAGAAGAGGTCATTTTTGGAGCTGGGACCCACTCCTGAGGAACAGCAGACTGCTTTCTAAAGATACAACCAGTGCAAAGGTTTTGACCATGCATCAAAAGAGATCTGTTTTGATGGAAAGCAGAGAGGACCAGCACAAAGCACTGCATTTGCACTGGGGCTGTGGCACTCACTGCCATTGAATCTTACTGCGTGTGTTTTCAACACCACAGGTTTTGACTGCTACCTCTAAGGCTTTTCTCGCTAATGGAAACAGAAGTCTAGAACGTGTAGATACAAATGCCAAAGGAACGGTCTCCTCAGCAGCTGCTGCAGAGGTTGCTGCTAGTGTTGGGGCCCTGGCGTGTTAGGGTGTCCAGAGGCAGGGCTTGTGTCTTCCATGATCAGACAACCTTGTTGCACATGATGAGGCTCCCTCTGAGGGCTGTGTAGGATTAGATGAAGCTTAGAGGTGGGAGCTGGCTGCTTTCCTGGTTATCTCTGCTGTAAGCATTACTGCTCAGCGGCTGGGGGGCTGGCTTGGAGATGGGAGGTGGAAGAAGCCTTAAAGGCCCTTTAGTCCCTTAGTAAATTCACATGTGAGGCAGGAGTACTGCATTAATCTTTGCACAGTTGTGCAATCTCCTGATATGTGCTTCTTAAACCCCACAGAGAGTGAGTTACAGTAATTGAGTACCTGTGGCCAAGTGTGGCTTCGTCTTCCACTGGCACCATCAGCAGGGCTGGCAGCAGCAGTGTTAAGGCAAATGCTGATCGTCTGCTTTTCAGGTAGAAAAGTGTACTTTGTGAAGAAAAAAATGTAGTTTTTCTGCATCTGCTATAAATACACATATTCTCACAGTAATATTTGTGTCACAGCTGCTGATTCCCAGTATTTAGAATAAATCAGGCCCCAAATTCAGGAAATTTCAAATGAACAAAAAACTTGTATTCCTCTTCATTTGCCTTATGAGGATGCACCAGGGATTGCATGTCAAGGGTGATGAAGGATGTTTCTGTGGCCACTGTAGAGGTCAGATACTTCACTCGTATGGTGGAGATCAAACCGAATCCGAACCTTCCAGCCATCGGTGTCACGCTGGAGCAGCAGCTCTGGCAGCATCGGTGTGAGGGTGGCTGGGCTGTTAGGAGTGGTTGGTGCTGATGTGAAGATGGAATATTGCAGAAAGGGTTGTGTTGCACATGCACCCTCTGTCACGCCTGCTGCTGGGTGTCCTGCCCTGTCCTGCCAAGCCCAGTGAGTCACTAATGTCTGCAGAAGGTTCTGGGGGCTTTGCAGGCAGGTGCGAGGGATCCCTTAAAAGCAGAAGAAAGGAATTTTCCTCAGCTGGCTTGACAACCTCTGACAATGTCTGTGGGAGAAGGCAGGAGGCAGGTCATCTTCCTCACTGTGTCCCAGCTTTCAGAGCTCAGTATGGACAGCTGGAGTCAGACCTGCCTGTGATCTCCTCCCCTCTGCTTCCCCCTGGGCTGCCTGTTGTTCTGATCGATCTCGGGTGTCCTGCCTGACATCTCTGGCTGAGTCAAAAAGCTGTATAAGAAAAGCCACCATGCTGAATATTCTGAAGAGAGCCAGAGATCATATAACTATTTATAGAATCATAGAATGTGCTGAGTTGGAAGGGACCCTCCAGGATCATTGAGTCCAACCCCTGCCCCTGTGCAGGACACCCCAGAGTCACACCATGTGCCTGAGAGCATCATCCAAACGCTGCTTGAACTCAGGCAGGGTTGGTGCTGTGACCACTGCCCTGGGGAGCTGTGCCAGTGCTTGACCACCCTCTGGGTGAAAAACCTTTTCCTGATATCCAACCTAAACCTCCCCTGATTCAGCTTCCTGCTGTTACCCTGAGTCCTGTCACTGTCACAGGAGAGAGGAGATCAGTACCTGCCCCTTCTCTTCCCCTCAGGAGAAAACCATAGACTGCAATGAGGTCACCCCTCAGCCTCCTCTTCTCCAGGCTGAACAATCCAAGTGACCTCAGCCGCTTCTCATCAGTCATCTCCTCCAGACCCTTCACCATCCTTGTGGCCCTCCTTTGGATGCTCGTAATATAAAAAAAGATATCAGGCTACTAGAGGTGCCCAAACTGCACCCAGTACTCAAGGTGAGGCCACACCAGTGTGGAGCAGAGCAGGACAATCCCCTCTCTTGACCGGCTGGCCACACTGTGCTTGATGCACCCCAGGACACCGTTGGCCCTCGTGGCTGCCAGGGCACACTGCTGGCTCATATTCAGCTTTCTATTAACCAGGACCTCCAGGTCCCTCTCTGTTGTGCTGCCCTCGAGCCACTCGTTCCCCAGTCTGTCCATACCACCAGGGTTGCCCCATCATCCTTGTTCTATCCTGATGGTTATGCTGAGGTCTGGATTTTGGCTTGGTGCTGTCAGCAGGTGAGCCAGAATTGTGTTTCTACAAACTGTGATGCTCTTCTTAGCCTTGCAGGGCTGGTTGCCACATGGACAGTGGTCCGTGCATGGGAGGCTTGCTGCCCGGGCAGTGAGCAAGTGAATGATGAGCAGCAGACCTCTGTTCACTGTGAGGAGCACTGAGGTGTGACCATTCTTCTCCAGTATCCATTATTGTACAGTGCTTTGGGGTCTGGGGGAGGACGGGGCACATGATGCCCTATTTGTGTTTCATTATTGCCTTCCTTGAGATTGTGCATGACTGATTGGCATCCATTACAAGAAGTACTTGGGGAGATGCTTCCACAAGTGAACGTATGCGTGAACCACATCCAGAGCTGTCCTATGACACCTTATTGCAACTATTTCTGTTCGTGCAGCTCTGCCACCAGTGAGTGGAGGAGACCTGCTGATTCTGACTGCTGCTACTGCTGCTACATTTTGATGGTAGTGAGCAATTCAAAACAAAAATACAATTTCAAAAACACTGGTAAAACTTCTGTCCATCAGAAAATTTCAGTTTGAATTAATACTTTCCATGTAATGACATGAGAAAAATTGGAAGTATTCTCCTGGAAAGTTGGTTTGTTGTTTTTTTTTTCCTGGCAGTCAAATCTGGGCTGGCTGACTGAATACTCCTCCATTCAGTGTCTTCTGCCTGGTCATAGAATCATAGAATTATAGAACTATAGAATCATAGAATCATTATGGTTGGAAGGGACCTCCAGGGTCATCAAGTCCAACCTTTATCCCATCATATTCCTAACCATTAGACCATCAGACCATGGCCTCAAGTGCCTCATCAACCCGTTTTTTGAACACCCCCAGGGACGGTGACTCCACCACCTCCCTGGGCAGCCCATTCCAGTGCCCAACCACCCTCTCAGTAAAGAACTTCTTCCTAATATCCAAGAAGTTTCAAACTATAACACCAACCTAATCTGAGAAGCCCTGATCTTCAAGATGATGATGTACCTAAAGAGCCAGAATTGCCCATCTAGGTTTCCCCTGAGACACTGAGCAGTGACTGTCTGGATGGGTCAGTTAGCCATGCAAACACCTGGCAAGTCTTAGTTTCTTCTGACAGAGGCTAAGGATCTTTGTGTATTAGGATTCTAGTCCACTCAAGCTGCTTAGTGACGTGCTTGGTTCAAAAATAGTTGCAAAAGGGCAGGTGAGAGAAGGACTCTGGTCAGAGCTCTCGTGGGAAGTCTCTGAAGCAAGGAGGAGGTGCCAGCCAGACACTCATGATGGGACTGTGCAAAAGGCTGGGTAATCCTGCCCCACTCAGCACATGTGCAAGTACCTGTTTGCCCTGGGGACGCCATGAGAAAGAAGGTTGCTTGTGTTTTGCACTGTTACAGGGGAATATCTGCCAAAACTGCTTCTTCTAAAACACCTGTTTTTTGGCTCAAACATTCTGGTTTACTGAAGGGACAATGTAGGTTTTTTCTCTTTTAGTATCCCATCTGAGTTTTTTAAGCATTCACATTTGTTCTCCAGGCTTTTCCTCCCTGTCCTGCAGGTTGAGAGACTTTCTCCAGAAGTCCTGTTTTGCGAAGCACAGCAGAAACAGAAAGGAAAGGCTGTCCTTTCTGCAGGGTTAGAGGGTGGAGCTGTGTGTGGAGGAGATGAGAAAGCACCAGGGAACAACTGATCTCAGTGCATCAGTAGCTGATGGACTTTGCGTGTGGCTCAGAGGGGAATACTGGAGCATTTGAAGGGATGTTAGAAGAGCTAAAGCACTGTATGCCACTGAGAAGAATGATTAAGTCAAAGGCAGAATATGGTTGTAGCTGCACTGTTGCATGAGTGTTACACGGTCTGCAGAGCTGCGTGTCAGAAACAGAGAGGTGCTGAGGCTGGAAGGGAACAGCCTAAGCCTTGGTTTGATGTGTCCTATGTGTGTCTTTCCTGCTATGCTTCTGTTCATTCTGTGGTTACTTCCCAGTCACCTGCTGGCAAGGGAGTAGATTTCCCATCCTACAAGCTCTAGTTTCCTTCAGAAAACATCACTTGATTGCAAGAGTACTTGGGTTTTGTTCAAAGATGCTGCTCAGAGGCAGGTGGAGGAGCAGTGTGGCCGAAGGAGCAGTTTTGGATTGTGTTGCATAAGAAACAACAGCCAAGAGAATGCTCTGTGAGAACTCCTGAAGGGCTGAATTTTGTGGCCCTCTTTTCTGTCCATTGGTAGATAGTGAAATGGGCCAGAATGGCTTCTGGGAGGGAAGGAAACACCAACAAATGCTGCTCTTGTCCTCTTGTCCTTGTTAGAAAAGATGATCCAGGGGGAGTGTTGTGAGTTGGGAGGGTACGGAGGGGAATAGATTCAGCTTGTATTAAGACAAAATGTTTTGTGCCTCATTTCTACCAGCTTCCAACCATCTCTTTTATATCTTCTTATTCTGAAGTTAACTTGATAATATTTCTGCTTCAGGAGAGCTCCTACTATGGACCAGAAGCCCACTGTCCTGTGCACTGTCCCAGCGTAACAGACAATGTCCCCCATGTGCAGAACTTACTGTCTGAGCAGAAGACACGAGAGAGGAGCTCAGGATATAAAAGTCTTGCAAGCTGACCAGAAGACACAGTGTGAAAGGTGGCTGTAATAATTCTGTTTCCTTTTGTGAAATACAGTTGAAATACGAAGAGTTTGTATTCTTCATGTAGATAGATGCAGATGTATTTTCTGTTTCATTTTGTGTTTGGTTCACTTGCAGCCCACAGTTCTTTCCAGTGAATGAATGAATAATGAAAATGGTATGTGGCTACAGGCTTTCTGTATCTTGGAAGGCACAGTGTTAGAGTGAAAAGTTTTCAGGTTTGGTAGAGGAATCATTGACTGGCAGGTTCAGTTTGGAGTCTGGAAGCTGACCCAGCCTTTGCGTCTTCAGAGTAAGGAACATTTTTAGGTGCAATTAATGTCAAAATGAATTAACCAGATCTGAGCCAAACCCATCTAATGCCATGGTTCTTCAGCTCAGTAGAACTAAAAACACCCTATCAACAGCAGAGGGTACATGTACAAGGAGCAGATTGGGTGAGTTACCATTTTCATGTTGAACTAGAGCTTTTAAATGGAAGATCCAGGATGAGCCACTCACTCTGCTGACTTCTGAGACCAGATAATGTTTGCAGAGCTCCAGGACAAGTAGACATCAGTACACTGGACCAGTTTTGTCAGAGACCGATTTGAGCTAATTACCTTGGTTTAGAGACCGCTTCTGCTAGTGTAAACAGCAGTGTGCAGCAGCTTGCACTGGCCACTCAGTTTATGGTTTCGTTACTGCTCTGTGCAGAGTTTCAGTGGCTGTGTTAATCAGAGAGGAAATCTGTCACAGGGAGGGGATACACCAACTCTCTGCCTTCCCAAGGCAGCCAGGGGTTGGCTGTAAACCTCACTGTCGTGCCCAGAAGTGTTTGGTCCACTGAGGCTGAAGGCTGTGTGCTTGTCTCTGAAATTATGGTCAATGGAAGAAGTGTGTCTAGTTTGGATCAATGCACAGGTGGGTGTTACCAAACTTAACGTTCAGAGGTCCCAGACTAAAATAGAGAAGGGCTTTCTTGTGGCTAGGTATGGCAGCTTTCTCTTGTTGAGAAAACAGATCACTGGTTCCAGAAGCCATGAAAAAGGAATACAGAGGTTGCTGGGTCACTCTGCCATGAGAAGCTAATGCACTGTGACCACCAGCATGGACTAACCAAAGGTACCAGGCAGAGGAGTCTGAGTAGATAGGAGGAATCATAGTAAATGTTACAGATGTTAATATCCTCTGTTAAGGCATGTGATCTTCCTGAAGTGCTAATCTCCATATTGTGAAAGAGTTGTGAACTGGTATTGGTAACTCTGAGGCACTGTCTAGATTTCCTCAATCTTTTATCATTCTGTTTCTCTGTGATTTCTGTCACTTTCAGGTAAATGGAAGATTTGGAGGCTAACTTAATCCAGACACGCAAAGCATGTAGAATAGAACAAATGGTAGCAAAATGGCTTCATCGCTCTCGGGATGGTGCATCCAGGTAAATGTGCTTTTTGTAAAAAGGATATCTGTTGATCACCTTTGATCAGAGACTGCACAAACTTGTTCACAACAAACAGGGGCAGTCACAGGTTGCAGATCTTACTCCTTACGCTGAAACGGAAACTCTTGTTTTAGTTGTTCGTGGGAAGTATACATACAGTAGTCCCAGAAAAAACAGGGTTTTTGAGCATACCCCTTGGTTTCCAGGGAGAGATGTTCCTTCTTTCACTCATTCTGGTTTTGTGACCTGCATATGCAGAAATACAACACTGCCTAATGCAAGATGAGCTTTTATTGAAGATGGGGTTTACATGTGTCTTGCTATTGGCCCATGTTTCTAGGACAAGATTGGGTTGCATTTACAAGGCATCCTGGTCCTCAGCTGCTTTACTTTCCTATGGTCTGTGAATCAAAATTAAGCTGGATTTGATTCTGGCAAAAGCAGAGAGCTGTAAATTCTCTCACTGATGCTCCTGTGATTTGTGGGTATCAGGGCTTGCTGCAGAGCACGCCTGGAGTTCTTCCTCCATGTGGCCACTGGGCTGGAGTGGCTGAAAGAGTTCTGGTTACAACCAGCTGGTGCCACTGTTCTGATGTCTTCAGCTTTCTGTGGGGCCTGGGGGGATCACTGCTGGCCTGCATATTGCAGAGCCATCCATGGGTACCAGAGAAATGCTGACCTCGCTGTGTGCTGGTGCAGCCCACTGACAGGGAGCGGGTGTGCATGTGCGTGGATTTATAAAGGATCTTCTGACTATATCTAAATTAATCACCAGCTGCTTCTTTCACAGGGGCAGAGTGTCTGTGACAGACAGTACCAGTGATGGCAGCAGCCAGCCTGCCAGCCGTGTCAAACTTACTGTCACAGTATACAAAGATTTGGTCCTCCATCACTATGGCTTTGAGATTTGTCCAGACCTTCCTCTTACGATTGCATCTGTCACTGCAGGTAAGCACCGTTTCCTTCTCCCTACCATCACAGGTACGAGGTGCCTCAGCTGTCCCAGGTGGCCTTAGTGTTAAACTCCTGCCAGGGATTTATGAGTTTCTCAGCCACCTCTGGTTGACACCTGATCCTTGAATACTGAGGGCAAAAGCCTGTTCACCTGTGGCATGGGAGTGCTCGAACATCTGCCTGATTAGGATGGCATGGAAGAAGTCTAAGCCAACGGCAGCTTCACTGCTAATCCTTTGTCTGCATTCAGACACAGCTGACCTTCAGGGATGTGAAGAGCTGCTTCAAAGCAAAGTTCTTTCTGGTGTTTTTTCTGAAATGCAAAGGAAGGATTTAATCTAGTCTCGGACTTCTTATTCTGCAGTGGCCCCAGTGACCTGTTCTTGGAAGTGCTCTCTGGGCTTGCAGCCCTGTAATGTGGAGAGGATCACTGCTAGTTAAAAGCAGCCCAGATGAAACTCTGCTTAAGTCAATCAGATCAACTCTTCCAGTTATAAAAGGGAGGGATATAACTCTGCTTTTAAGGTGGCTTGCAGGTTTTGAATAAAAAACTTTGAATCTGTTTTTTTTGTATTTTCTATTTTTTTTAATGGGTGCACAAAAATGCCTGCTTTTTACCTGTCAGTGTGACAGCCAGAGAAAGACCACGCCCAAGCCATGCGGGTAGGTGTTGGCTAGAGGGCTGTCCTCTGGCCTCCCACGGGGCTGTGGCATCCCCCATCTGCCTGGGGGAACAACCTGTCCCAGTGTTCTGCTGGTGGGATGTTCAGCACAAAGGCACTACAGTACGGTCTCTCTCCTTTCACAGTGCTTTAGAGTGAAATTTTCTCTTGATGCCCCTTCCCATGTGAAACATGGCTAAATTAGCTGAGAGTCTTGGGGTCTAAAATGTGGGGAAGGAGGTTTTCTGTTACGCTTTTCTTTATTCCTAATCAGAAAGAATCAACAATTTATTAAAACCGAGGCACAAAGAGACCTGTCCCTTTAACTCCTGCCCTTTGCTGTGGGGTCCCACAGTGAAAAGCTCTGTGTTTAACTCCAAATGATTGTGTTTGTGTTTTGCCTTTCACATATGGTACCTGACCTGGGGTCTCCCTGAGGGACGGGTGGCAGGTGCTAGGTGTGTTCGTGAGCAAACCTATCTGGCAGAGAAATTCAGTAGTGTGCCTTGGCCCTCAGGCTGGCCATGGTGGAGCCAGGGACGACTTCTTCTCCAACCAAAGTTCACCTGCTCCTTAGCCCATTGGGTCCTGTGGCTGCTACTCTCCTGGAAAGCAAAGCTCAGAAACCACCTGTGGTGGTTAAGGGGACCTCTTCCAGAGAGGAGTCACTGTGATGGGAATCCAGCCTACATCTGGGGACTGCTGCAGCACCATGGTCCGCATGGTGGCATGCCGGCAGTGCCGAGCCCTGGCCTGTGCACTGTGTGTGCTCAGCCGCTGGGACGGAACCAGCAGGGTCAGGCCAGTGTCTGAGGACAGTGTGGTGTGTGATGACATGGGAAAAGGCACACACAAGGGTGATTTTCTGTGGTACAGAGGCAGCTTGTGGGACCAGAGGACAGCCCGGGTGAGGTGCTATGGACACAGGCAGTGGTACACCAGCTGGCACCAGGGTCCAATGTCCTCTGGCCCCTTTTAAATTGGCCATCCAGAGGCATTTGCTGAGGCAAGTTCGTGCTGGTTGGCCAGAGGAGCTTGCAGCGAGTGTCCCTGGTGGGTGGAGGTCTGCCAGTGGGCTGCTGTCATGGCTAACACTCTGCTGGTTCCTGCAGGGAGCACTGCCGATGGGAAACTGCAGCCAGGCGACCAGGTCCTCCGGATAAACTCCTCGTTGGTGGACAGCCTGTCTGTGGAGCGAGCAGCTGACATCATCAGGTGTGGTCCTGCATGGCCCGCGGGGACGGGGTGGCCAGGGGACGTGTGGGGACCTGGTCTCACCCAGGGTTGCAGAGCAGGACCTCACTGCCTCCTGAGGTGCTGCACTGGGCAGGGAGGAGTCTGCAGGAGAGAAGGGTGCCCCTGCTTCCCTGTACCTACACCCTGCCTGGCTGAGAGCCTTCCCTCAGTGGGGACGAGGGGCCGTGGCACTGGGGAGGGAGGCGAGGTGGCTGCTGAGCCTGCTGACTGCCTGTCTCTGTTACAGGGAGGCCGGCGACGAGCTCGTCCTGACCGTCCTGCGCTGCACGTCGGTAAATGGCATCTCCTCAGCACTTGGCACCCCCGGCAGTGCTGCCCCAGGGGGACAGGGCTGGCAGCGTGGCCCATGGGGAAGGTGGGGTGGCTGGATGGACACACAGGCTGCCCTGAGAGAGCTGCCAGGCTCCTCTGCTTTCACACATGCTCTTTGAGGAGGTTTCAGGGAGAGTTGGTGGTCACTCCTGGCAGCTCCCCGTAGTGCAAGGACAGGGTGGCTTGCAAATCCTGTCACACTGAGCACTTTGGGTCCATGTTCCCTGAAGCTGGAGACTCCACCACTAGCTGCAGGGGCCCAGTGGGCTCTGCAGGTGCCAGGGGGCCAGAGGACATGGGATGCAGATAGGTCTCCTCAGCAAGCTGTAGCCAGCCCACCAAGAACAGCCTGGAGTGCTCCCCTTACGCTGGGGCTGTCTGCACCATGGGGACCTCCTGGATACAAAAGGCAGCTGCCGATGCTGCATGTCCAGCGTCCACCCTAGGTGCTCATGGGAAGCTCTTGAGGTTTTGCTTTCTGAGTGCTGGAAAAATTGATACCTTTTTCTCTAGGCTCCGTCTGGTTAGAGACTGGGAGCTGGGTGGGGATCATGCTTTGGGAATAGAAGCAAAGTTTTAGTACGAAACTTCGGTGTGATTGCCCATTTCTATAGCATAAAATTCCCCAGAAGGCATGTACTGCCAACATGATGTCTTTAGCCATGTGGATTTCAATGTGTATAAAAGCTGAGCTGCAAAGCAAGGACAAAATTGGGTTTGTGTGCTTTTTAGCTTCTTGTGATGTATGAAAGTGGCCTGAGGGGGATTTACTTCCCCACCCTGCCCTGGAAAGCATTTTTGGAGTTTTTATTTTTTGTTTGGAGTTGTTTTGTTTTGTTTTTTTTAATTTTTATTATTATTTTTATTTAATTCAAACAAGAATGATGATTCCTTCAGAAGAGTTACTGGAGCTCTCAGGCTTAAGGTTGTGAGGTTTCTTGGCCATTCAGTAAAGGAATATTGAAGAGAAAATCTCTTACATTTATTTTTCCTGCCCAGAGTTTCCCAGGTGTTGGCATTCAACCTATGTGCACAAAGCCAAAGTAACTATCAAAACTTTAAGCAATCCTGCTGAACAGTGGCTTCCCTCTTTTTTATAATCTGATCTCCCTTGCATAGTGCATTGGCTGTCTGTAAGTCTTGCCAGTGCTTGGTCTGGCTCTGGAGATCGAGGAAAAAATGAGTTAGTTACGCAAGACCTGAATGCCTGCCAAAAGGGGGAAAATGCAATGGCTTTTCAGAGGGAGAAGGGTTTGGAAAACCCTTCACAGGATTTGGAACGTCCTTCACAGGCCTTCATGCATTGTTGAGAAGCAAATGGGGCACGAACCCATTTTTGTTTTTTCCTTTGCAGGTCACTTTAAGGACACCTCCAAACACAGCCACAGCTGATCTTCGGTTTGGGGTTGGCTCTTGCCCCGCTCTGAAGGCAGCTGTGCTTAGAGCTGAGAGGTAACGGCTCGCATCGACGGACACCAGACCCTCTGCCGGGGCTGCTCCGGCCGCACTGGAAGGGACATGGGAGGCCTTGGTCCTCCTCAGGGTAGCTGTGGGGTGTGATGTTCCGTACAGCCCGGCAGACTCTGGAAGGGCTTGCTGGCTGGGCACAGAGACTCCTGCCTGCCTCCCTTCCTCTGTCCTTGCCAATTGGCCTCTGGGCAGCTTGGGAGGCACCTGCGCCTCTGGCAAGAGTGTAGGAATTGCTCTACCTCTAGGTTGTCTGGGAGGATGCTGAGGGATATGTTCTCTGTTCCTCTTAGGGAATATCATGCCTCTCAAGAGCAGGACATTCGGCACAATGGCTCAGTGATTCCTAGGCTCACCTGGTGGCTCATGAGCAGGGTGAGCTTTCACCCCTGTCACGGTGAAAGCATGGTTATGTGACAACAGTGCAGTGAAGTCAAGTCGGATTTTTAGCCTTAGTCATTGTCTTAAATGTTTGCAATATGAGAGTGTGCTCTGGAAGCCCTGTCTGAGGTAGGAAGTGCTGTCTCCATGGCTGTGTTCTGTGATGCCCTGGCAGGGTGTTTTGGCTGTCAGTGCAAGGCACTCCACATGTGTTGGTTTATGGTGCTGTGTAGCCCCACTGCGAGCCAGCTGTTGGTAAATCAACAGTCAGTCTGCAGGATCCTGGCTTCGTTATCACGCAGTGAAATTAGGTGTATGTGCAGCACATATGGTGTGTGTGGACAGCTGGGTCTGCGTTCAGAAGGCAGCAACCACCCTGACAGGTCAAAGAGCCCTGTAGCAAGCCTGGAGGCTGAGAGACTGACAACCAACAGGAGCTGTTCTATGGGGGTGAGACAGCGTGGTGTGAGCAGTGTCAGCACGGGATGTGACAGCAGCCCTGCCTGTACCATGGCCCTCTACCTCCCGAACATCACTGCAGCAGGCTGAGCTGACCACTGACTGATGTTGTTTTTTTCAGGGTGGGCCTAAGTCATCATTTCTCACTGCAGAGAAGAGGGCAAGGTTGAAAACCAACCCAGTGAAGGTGCGGTTTGCAGAGGAGGTGCTGGTGAATGGACACACGCAGGTCAGTGGGGCACGGCTGCAGCCGGGTGCCATGGGCACTGCCTCTCCAGAGGGTTTTATCTTTGATTCCTTACTTAGGTTAATGGAAAATACCTGTCTGTACTACTTCTGTCCTTTTACTATTAGGTAAACTTTAAACCAGCATTACACAGCTGGGATGTAGCAGTCATCTCTTGTGCTAATCTCACTAGTCTGAAGTTTGGGCAGGACAGATCCTACCCATGAAGATGAGAGGTGAATCCTGCTGTACATGTCAGGTTTATTTGCTGCCAAAGTAGCTGGGATAGCTCTTCCTGACCTTCAGCAGGGTTCAGGGAGTGTTGTGTTCAGGGAGTTTGGTACCGGTGACTTTGCTTTGCTGCTAAACTTGGCACATCTCCTCTAGCTGACAGAGTGGCAGCTTGTTGTGTCTCGTATCCTTGCAGAGGGTTTCCACAGAGCTTTCACAGCTGTCTCCATAACAGACCATCTGTAAGCTGAGCCAATCCGTTCTCACATGGAACAGGATCACGGCTCACTGGAGGAATGCTGTAAATTTATCACAGGGTTTCTAGCACTGATAACAAATGCAGCCTGGTATGATGCAAGGCGTCCCTGCCAGTGGCAGGGGGAGGTGGAACTAGATGATCACTTCCAACTGAAACCATTCTGTGATTCTATTCTTAAAGGACAACCAGTGAGAACACTTGCAGCTTCCCTGAAGTGAGAACAGCTCTTGAATGTTTCCTTTTTCTTTTTGTGTAACTTACTAAGCTCAGTGTGGTTGGGATGGACTGGCATCAGTTGGGGGTCTTTAACTCCGTTGAGGTTTCCTTTCTCCCTTTGGAATGAAAAATTTCAGTGGTCAAAATCCCGCGCTCCTGTCCCCTACTCATTAGTGCTGTTCACTTGCTCAGGTCTGACCAGATCTTGCTTCTTCACACTTGGAAGTGATGATGACTCAGCCACTAGGTCCTTTTCTCCTCTCCTAGGCTGTCTCGTTTCCCACCTCTGGTGGTGGGGAGCTCTCCCGACCCAGCTCCAGCAGAGACCTCTCTGTGGTAGGCATTTCCTCTCCTCCCCCTGTACCAGGGCAGAGGTGCAGCCAGAGATGCTGTGGACATCAGCAGGTTGTTAGATAGGCACAGTGTGAATGCTTTGGCACCTGTGCCTGACTCCAGGCATGTCAGAACCCCTCCTCCAGCCTGCTCTCCAGAGCAGGACAGGGTCAGGTGTGACTCCTGACATATTTGCCATTAAGTCTCTCTAGACTCTAGGATTCTTTCCTTCTTGCCAAGTTGTTGCCAGATGTGCCGGAGCTGCTGCAAGGCTCATCTCTGCTCTACTAGAGGCTGTGTTCATGTCCCTCAGATCTTAAAGACAGCTCTGTCTGGGATCCTGCCTGATTATTACCACACCTGGGCCACCCTTCCTGACATAGGAGCCAGGTACTGGAGCCCTCGTGTGATTGGGAGACATGGCACAGAGGCCACAGAGCTCACAGAGCAGGGAATAGGGAAGAGGAGGATGTGCTCTGGAAGTGTTCCCAGGCAGAGATGACCGAGAGGCCTTGGGTAAGGCTGGTCGTGGGACACAGCCAGACCTGAAAACGCCAGCAGTTTCTGCTTTTTCTCATAGCTGGAGGTTCTCACTAGTATCTGCTTGGGAGCTTCTATGGAGCTGTTTCAGCCAGAGGTTGGGCACTGGTGTTTCAGCACATGGAGGTCTCAAATCTCTGCCATTTACTTACTGACATCAAGGTAGGTCTTGAGAGGTCCAAAGAAGGCAGTTCTGGGGTGGGGGACACTGTACTCTGCGCTTCCTACAAAGCCTCTATTGATATTTTGCTGAGCTAGGTTAATCATACCTTTGCAAGTGCAGAGGAGGCACACAATCAACATATAGTTTGCCATTCATTTAATGAAAACATAAGGGTAAGAGAAATTAATTTGATTGTTGAGATCCCACTGGTGGTAGCTTCCCTTTCTACCATTTGGATGTGGACCCTGTTTTGAACAGTAAAATATTAGCACAAAGGAAAAGGAAATAAATTTGTTGCATATTTATGACTTCTTTCTGGAAAAGCACAATTCACCACAGACAGCAGCTGCTCTTGAGTGGTTTAGAACTGCTCTCCTTTTCACGGACTGATGTATTAAGACAGCCAAAATGGGTATTATGGCCCTGAAAAACTGCAAAGCCTCCTGTTTCAGTAAATATACTACTCTTGTCATCTTAATGGAGCATTGGTAAATGATCTTTGTGGCAACTGGAAGGAACCCAGAGGATGCTTTCTGCAGTTGAAACCTGAAACTCCAGTTTGAGAGCATAAATTGTTAATAAGCCTCAATGCTATCCAGCCTCCATTTTCTCTTGCAAACCTATTATGTATTTCTGTATGACTGGATGATATGCAAGAGACAGGTCCCCCAGGATCCTCAGGTCAACAACAGTCAGTGTATTATTAGAAGCTGTGGTCTGAGCTGTAACAAGGACTAAATCAACCTTGCAGGAGACAAAAAAGGGGTACAGCTGCTTAAGCCATAGGAGAAGCTTTCAGAATTAATTCATAGTAGTCTATTAGAGCCTGCACAAAAGGAGAGAAATCCCACCTGGGTGTTCTGGCCAGCTAATTGGATCTGATCAGGAGAGTGTTGATACTAAATTTGTTTATGAGTTCCTATAGAGATTTCAAGTTCTGCTGTGTTCTGGCCCCATTCACGTGATAACCTGTGGCTGCAGGAGCTACCAGAGAAAATGTGTGCTTGGTGTAAACCAGCACCACTTTCCTGGAGTTGATAGAGGACCCAAAGCCTGTCAAAGGTGTGATGTGTTCATGCTGCTTAGCATGAAGGATTTAGAGCTTGGGCTCAAGAAAAGTGGCGGTGGTCACTCTTTTTTCTCAGTGATGACTGTAGGCAGCTTGAACCCCACAAAACAGGGAGGGGAGGAACAAGGAACAAGATTCAGAAGTGTTTTGTGTTTATTCTGATGGTACTTCCAGGGTATATGGGCTCTTTATCAAGAGGGACCAAGGTGGTGGGATTTGAAAGGTGTTGTACAGCAGACAGAACATAGGAGAAATCATAGAAATGCCATTCTCAACCTGTAGGCTGTCAAGATAAGCAGATAAACTCTTCAGGACTGGAGGAATGTGATTTGGCCACTGCAGTCAAAGACAACAGAAAAAGTTTGGGCTGCTATATGAGACACCTGTCCTGATGGCAGCAGGTGGAACACATTTGTCTCACAGGGGGAAAAGACTTTTGGGGCAGGAGTTAGCAGGGCTCATTGAGAGGGCTTTAAACTAGATGTGAAGGGGGAAGGGGAGACAACTGGGTCTGTTAGGGATGAGCCCAAGAACAACATGCTAGGGCCTGAAGAAAGAGGGTCTAGGGAGGATTTTCAATCATTGAAGAGAAGGGATAGATGTTTAGGCCCTGACCACAAGGCCTCCTGCCTCCCAGGGGTCCCACCAGCGCGCTCTGCTTGCTCTCTGAAATGCCTGCACACCAATGCACGCAGTATGGGGAATAAACAGGAGGAGTTAGAGGTCTGTGTGCGGTCTAAAGGTTATGATCTGGTGGCAATTACAGAGACATGGTGGGACAGCTCACATGACTGGAATGTGGTCATGGATGGCTATGT
>VZRW01007139.1:48440-77384 GCA_013398125.1 Aegotheles bennettii | reverse complement strand
GCTGGTGAGGGGACTGGAAAAGATGTCTTATGGGGAGTGGCTGAGGGAGCTGGGTTCATTTAGCTGGTAGGAGGCTCAGGGGAGACTTCATCGCTCTCTACAACTCCCTGGGTTGTAGTGAGGTGGGGGTTGGTCTCTTCTGCCAAGCCTACAGTGAGAGGACGAGGGAAAATGGACTTAAGTTACAACAGGGGAGATTCAGATTGGATATTAGAATCTTTTCATCGTTAGGGTGATTGGACATTGGAACAAGTTGCCCAGGGAGATGGTGGAGTCGCCATCCCTGGAGGTATTCAAGAAGCACCTGGATGAGGCACTGAGTGCTATGGTTTAGCGTTTTAGGGGTTATTATGGTGGTACTGAGAAGACGGTTGAACTGGATGATCCTGAAGGTCTCTTCCAACCATAATGATTCTGTGATTCTGTGACCCCTCAGTTAACCATGTTGAAGGGACTCAAAGGAAGGAGAAAAGCTAAGGGCAGGCTGCCACAGGTGTGGACACCAAATCTCAAAGGACACCAGTCCTCCTGCATGGTACACTTCAAGTCAATCCCTATGTATCAGTCATATGCCAGAGATTTCAGAAACCTCATCTGACAGTCAACAGCCTTAGCACTGCTCTGCATCAGCCCTGGAGGCTCCACAAGTGATGGAAGCACAGAGGTAACCCCAGGTGATGGCACAGGGGACACTTGGCATGACAGTGATATTGCACAGCTCATCCCTGAGTTACTCAGGCACTCTCAGAGCACATGCTGACAAGTGATGCTTATCAGGAGCATCACTGCATAAGTTTCACAACAGGCTCATAAGCAGCCTGATATCCATCAGATAACTACAACGTGGAGACAGAAGCACTATTATTACTTTCCACAGCAGAATAAAAAATATTAATAAGCAATAATGACAAATTGATATCCCACTGGGAAAGTGGAAAATGGGTAAGGAGGTGTGCCTAAACTGAGCCCTGCAGTGATCCTAAGCCATCAGGTCTCTGTGCTCTCCTGTCTCACCAAGGGGAAGTCAGAGGCAGCTTCCATCTTCACCAAATGGAGAGGACAACCTGATACCTGCAGCTTCAGAAGAACCTCAGGGTGGTTGAGACTGATGCTCTATCATAAGGAAGGTGCCACAAAGCACTGTCGAACACACCCTGACACGTGAACCAGCAGGAAGAGAAGCAAAGCAAGTCTACTGTGGACCAAACATACTGGTGCACGGGTGCTATGCTCTTTCATGTTTAATCCAGATAGGACTATACAAAATGGACATCTCAGAAGATGTGCAGATGGGCCACTGGAAGACAAATTCCAGTTCCAAACAAAGCAGGGAGGACCTAGCTCTCCCTTCTTTGCTTATAATGATTACAAAGTCATCCATCATCACACACACATACATATATGAGCCTTTCAAATGAGGAAAGAGGATCTTTCAATGTATTTTGGACCAAACAGAGCTCCAGCTCACTGATAAGAAAAATCCTCTTCTGGAATACACTGGCCCCATACCAATGGTCTGAATATGGACCACAAGTCAAAGAGATGCACCCGTCAAGATCACTTACATCAGGGTGGTGAAAATCCCATAGGCAACAAGGAAAACTTTCTGGAGTTACATGTCAGGAAAACAAATACACTGTCCAGGAAAACAGGTATCAGTTCCCTGGAAGAACCTGGGTTTATTTACTTGAATGGACATTAATTATTTGATTTCATGAGATCTGCTGAAGAACACTGTAAGAGTCATGTTTTTTTCAAAGAAAATCCCAATCCTTAAAGAGCAGATATTAGAAATGACTCGCTACCTTGATTCAAGTGTACACATTGAACAAAATTACATACATAAGGTGGAAGGGCTGACATGAAATGACCAAACTGTCCCAGTCAATTCAGCTAGGGGTGGGAACCTGGCCATTAGCCAGGACAAGGGGATGGGGTTGCTGACTGTGCTCCTCTTCCCTTGCTGGTTCCACAGTAGGGTGGTGAACCATTCAGCTCAAACAGACTGTATAGTCTGAAGAAGTCCTAATCATCTCCTCAGGCAGTAGCATTGTCCAGTACCTCACTTCTGATCTACGCAGAACTGAAAAACACTTCTTGTTTTGAAAGTAAATGATAAGTTACCTGAAAGATCCTGAAATTCAGGTTTTTGACTGAAGATGAGGTAGTTAGTGGCAATAAAATGAAGAAGCCAAGTTGAAAGGCAATCAGAATTGTGAAACTGTGGGAAGAAAGAAAACACAAACAACACTTAATGCTATCATGTCAAAATACTTCAGATTTCCACTGTTAACATAGCAGTTTATTTAATAAAATTGTGACTGTAGTAGATATAGAAGGAAAAGTCATTGATGGAAATAGTAAACCAATGGAGACCCAAGAACAAAGAACAAAACTCCCTTCCCAGAGGTGTCACATAACTCTGGGGCTCACTTGGGCATCAATCTTGGAAATTTTTGTCTCCTGCACAGCAGCAAAGCTTCAGGATAAGGAAAGTAAGGAGGATGGCATGGTTTTGTTGTTTCCTCTTTTTCCACAAAATCCTGTTCATATAAGACAACATCCTGCCTGAGACTTGTAAATAGTTCGGGTTTTATTTTCCTCTTTTGTTTTCCAAACATGTCTTTGTTGTCTCTCTTTGTTTTTCAGCCTCTGATAATTTTTTTTTTCATGCTTTTTCTGTTTTTCCCTTAATATTCTATCAGGCTAGATCTCCTTTGCCACTTGCATATAATATAATTTTCCTTTTGACTAAATGAAGAGGTGGTGCTGCTTCACTTGCCTAAACACATCCTTTCTGGCAGAAGTTGCAGTTAAATTGAATTACTGCAATATGTCCTTGATGAAGGAAATCACACGTATCATGGTCTAACTGCATGTTGTGCAGTAAAAGGCTGAAGAAGGCTTTATTTTTGCCAATCTTGTGCCACCAGATATCCCTAATCAACAGATTGTCTATCAATGCTTGTCGTAGGGAATGGAAATTACTAAGCTCTTAAAAACCGTAACAATTCTGTTTGAAAAACAAACAAAACTGCCACTAACTAGGGTCAACAGATATATTCTTATTTAATGTGTACAACACATACCTTAGCTTTTTTGAGCAAGCTAACGATACTGAGACTTGTGGATGCCAGTTCCCTGCTAGGCATGCTCTGGAGCTGTGTGATAATGTAAAGCTCACAAATATGCTGGAGCCTCATTACTTGGTACATCTCCGCACAGATCAAGAGAGACATAGCTTGGAGAATACTGGCTGAAAAACAAGAAAACAGAATTTACAGGTGTTTTACCTTTCTGACAGGATGATCAAAGCCACTTTTCAGAGTCATCTTTTAAACACCTAACAATGAACACAAAATCACATCGCTGTTCATCACCTCCTTTCATTTTTCATTATTATAAGTTTGCTACATCACCCTTTTTTTGAGATAAACTATGTAATTAACAGAAAAAGAGTAGTTATTACTTTTTAGAAGGCAAGTGTGATAACTTGTAGTCAATATTCTGCATCTTGAGGATGCTGAGTCAGGTGCTGCTGGTCTACTTAAAGTAAGTGATGATTAAAAAGAGGATTTAGCTTTCTAACTTCTCTTTCAAAAAAAGTGACTCTATGATACATGCAGAAGAAAATATAAAGAAAAGGCCAATGAGAAAATGGAGCAACTGTATATTTTAAAAAATATGATATAGTGGTTGCATACAACTGATGGACAAGGAAATGTTACATAGACTGAAAAGAGAAACATATGTGAAACCTAAGAATATGGTAGAATTATTTTAAAAGAAAACAAAAGCAAAAATACAGATTACACCATCATTCCTTTACTCATTATATTGAAGGAAAATTATCTGTAAACCATGTTTCTCATTTAGTACATAGATCTTCTCAATAGAAAAGACAAAGGTTAAGACACCCGGAATACTTTAGCTCAATTTTTCTTGACAAATACTCTATTTGACTTTTTTTCCTGTTTTTACATACAAATAAGATACCCATGTATATAAATTAGATATTCTTGCAATTTAATATTGTTTATATTAAGCATAACAAAAAATATGCTAAACAAAACAAAAATTTTGAAATAAATCCCAGAGGTAAGATTAGAAAGCAATATATTTTTGATGTACAAATAAAATTCCAAATATTTTAATGAACTAGAAATTAAACTTCATTGTTTTTTGAGTCTTGCTGTGTAAGCAGAAAATAGTGGTATTTGTTCTGCTTCCAGTAGATTTTACTTGAAAAAGATTGATTTATTTTTTTATTGCACAATATGAACAAGTTCTCTTTCTCGGGACATTATTCATAAAAACACCAGCTTTTCAATTAAATCAATGCTGTTACATTGCTCTCCATCACTGCCCCAGTGTAGAAAAATAAGAAACAGATATATGTGTACTTTAAAATTTTCTTACCTGGGCAGCAGGAGTCAGTATAAAGATACTCGAGAAAGGAGAGGAAAGTGTCTTTGGAAACCCCATACACTGGAACCAGGATACTATTTGCTTCTAGATAATTGCCATTAAACATAGCTGCCATCACCTCACAGCGAGCTACCAGCACTGCCCTGTGGGCTGGTACAGTTGCACCTGCAGGATGCAAGACAAAAATGTACGATTATTTTAAATACACTGAAATATCTTTATCTTAAAGCTCGTATTTTCTTAGAAGAAAATGTTTATTTCTCTGAACATGATTTAAAACAATTTTAGAGTGTTTAAAATTAACAGTATCCAGCTGATAATTAATGACATGCTCATTTTATACCAGTCAGGACGTTTACATCTGCCTAGCAGCCACCAGCAAACAAAAAGAAATACCAGATTTATTATGACTACTTGATCCCAACACACGGTGCTCCAAACAGGGCAAACTTTTATCAAAAATAGGCTTTCAACTACCACAAAATCTGACACCACCAACATTACACAAGTTTACCCTAACCGAATCTCTGGCCCATTGAACAAATACGCAGTGTTGTGCACTATTATGCAAATGAGTAATTGGTGTTCATCAGTAGTCCCATTGGTAATGAATGTGCATTATAGAAGTCAAACATTCACGTAATCACACAAAGCAGAGAAAGGCAAATTATGGCCATTAAATCCATTAGGTAAGCGTGAATTTAACCAGATTCAGGTATTTTGCCTAAGTGAATTTCCTGATGGTTGTCTTAGGGAAATAATGCTGATAGATTTTTCCAGATTTTTTTCTATTTTGTAATATTTGCAAGTGAATCATTTACTTTCCTACAGCATTTGTATGACCCATTAAGTTTAACAGCCCAGTGCAGCAGAGGTCTTACAGGCTCCTCAAGATGTTGACAGACCGAGCTGCCCATCCTGACACTGGGACTTCCACGGAGTCCAGCTGAACTCCACAGACCTGTATGAAAAAACGTCCCAAACACATGCCAGATAGGTCAGCAACCAAGGACAGAATGAGAACTCACATGCAGATATAAATGTTTTAATCAAAATTATAATAAATAGATCAACTGACATGCAGGATAAATACACTTCAAATACTTATGTAGAAGTTACTGTCTTGATTTCCCCCTTAACCATAATCCTGCCACCTGCCTAATTCCTTGAGGACATCTGGCATTTCTTCATTTTGTTCTATTTCTATTCACCTGTGCTGCTATTGCATCAGGGGAGATTCTGACTGGACATTAGGAAAAATTTCTGTAAAGGTGATTAGATATTGGAATAGGTTGCCCAGGGAGGTGGTGGAGTCACCGTCCCTGGTGGTGTTCAAGAGGCGTCTGGATGTGGCGCTGGGTAATGTGGGTTAGTGGTGATGTAAGTAGGGGTTGGACTGGATGATCTTGATGGCCTCTTCCAATCTTGATGATTCTGTGATTCTATGATTCTATTCCACATTGTCTAAGCTGCATACAAAACTTGATATATTTCTATACAGAGGGAGCACGTCAATAGCATTATATACTTACCCATGTAACATGAGCAATACACAATGCAGGTGTGATGTAAGGCATGCATACAGGTTTGTATGTACATGCAAGTGGATATTTACCTATTAATTAGGAGATGCAGTCATGTTATGACTGCATACACCGACATACATAAGACTGCTTACACTGACATAATGGGTCTCATTTTCAACGCCTTCCAAGTATTTGCATAAGCAAGAAAGCTCAAAGCAACTCCCAATATTCAAGGAATTAGTTGAGGACTTAAAAATGTTTTTGCCTGATCGAAACTAAAGCCTTCAGCTTCTCTTAATTATTTAATTTTCAAACAATCACTGTGGCTGATCAATTAGAGAAGGCGGCTTGGGAGATTTATCAAGCATTAGCAAAAACAGTTCACATTTTAGTAGTGGGTAGAGTGGACTTTTTTTTAAAATACTTGTCAACCCATTCAGCGATAATGTTGGGGGTTTTTTATTGTAAAATATATAGTGGTGGCATGGTTTCATCAACTTCCCACAAAGCTTCTCACAAGAGCAGGACACTGAGAGGAATTGTTCATGTCATTGAACCCAGCACCAGTATTTTGTTCTCATTTTCAAAGATCTTTTTGTTTTTTCTGCATATTAAACAGAAGATCTAGAAAAAATCTGCTTGCCCTCGTGTGCTTATGTTTGAGGGATTAATGCTTCATATTTGGCTCTGAGATTTAAAGCTGAAAATAATCAGACAATTGTCTAATCCTAAAAGCCCATTTCTGCACAAAGAGTGGGTGTGAACAAATTGAGAAAATCATTAGCATTTAAAACCATCTCACTCTTATTCTCACAAAAAGCATGCGACACATTTTTTCCCCAGTATTTTAATTTTTGAGGGTGAACACATTTAATTTCCAGGAAAAAAATCACCCGTGAGACTGCAGCATATTGGTGCATCTAAGCATTTTCTTTGCAGACAAAATGGGAACAAAACACTGTTTCACCGGCGCAGCTTCTGCCTGCACCTTTGCCAAGGAGCATTCGGCATCTGAGTAGACCTGTATAACTTCACAGTATGTCACAGACAAGTCAGCGTGGAAACAGCTTTAAATTGCAGCAGAGGAGATTCAAATTGAACATCAGAAAAAATTTTTTCACTGTCAGGGTAATTGGATATTGGAATAGGTTGCCCAGGGAGGTGGTGGAGTCACCACCCCTGTAGGTGTTCAAGAGGCGTTGGGATGGGGTGTTGGGTGATGTGGGTTAGAGGTGATGTAGGTAGGGGTTGGACTGGATGAGCTAGAAGGTCTCTTCCAACCTTAATGATTCTATGATTCTGTGATTCTATGAAAGCCAGACTCTGATGCCCCAATTCTCTTTAATCCTGACCACGAAGAGGACTAGGTAATTACCATAATAAAATACAGCAGGTGTTGATGGCAGCTTGATTAGCAGGTCATCAGAACCCCAGCACACCTACATGCATTTCTAGGGATGTCACACTGGGGAGGGAAGCCAAAGGAGGTACAGGAGGAGGGCATAAATCCCCACCAGCTTCTGGAGGGTAGAGAACAGCACATTCACCCCGAGACAGAAAGAGACAAGGGGCTCAAGAATCAGTAACCATCTCAGGTCCTTTCACTCAGAGGAAGGAGCATAGATGTGGCCACTAAGTCCTCTCCAAGGTTTGATGCTTCGCAGAGCCCTCAGACACGTCCCAGCACTTGTGCAGATGGGAACATGAACAAGATAAACAAGTTTTAAAATAAAACCAACATGCCCTGTGATGCAATCCCTGGTTTAACCTTGGTGTTATGCCATTGAAGGAGCCTCTTCTGCAGCACACCTCACATTTTGGTAAGCCTCTGAGGGATGTGTGGGAATCAGAGAGGCAGATGGTATTGGTACAGGCTCAGCCCTGATAAACCACCCTGAGAGTGGACAATGCTGTAAAGCAGCCACAGGGACAATCGTTTGTTTTGTTGAAAAACTGCTTTCCACAGTGATAGATACTGACCTGGATGAAGGGACAGGGTGTCCCCTCAGCCAGTTTGCTGATGATACCAAACTAGGAGGAGTGGCTGACACAGCTGAAGGCCGTGCTGCCATTCAGCAGGACCTGGACAGACTGGAGTGTTGGATGGAAAGAAACCTCATGAAGTTCAGCAAGGACATGTGTAGAGTCCTGCCCCTGGGGAGGAATAACTCCAGACACCAGGACAGGTCAGGGGTTGGCCTGCTGGAAAATGGCTCTAGGGAGAAGGATCTAGGAGTTCTGTGGGACAAGTTGACCATGAGTTGGCAATGTGTCCTGGTGGCCATAAGGCCAATGGCATCCTGGGGTGCATTCAGAATAGTGTGGCCAGCAGGTAAAGGGAGGTTCTCCTCCCCCTCTGCTCTGCCCTGGTGAGGCCACATCTGCAGTGCTGTGTCCAGTCCTGGGCTCCCCAGTTCAAGAAAGGCGAGGTACTACTTGAGAGAGTTCAGGGAAGGGCTACAAAGATGATGGGGGCACTGGAGCATCTCTCTTGTGAGAAAAGGCTGAGAGACCTGGGGCTGTTCAGCCTGGAGAAGAGAAGACTGAAGGGGGAACTTATCAATGTTTGTAAATATCTACAGGGTGGATGTTGGGAGGATGGGGCCAGACTCTTCTCAGTGGTGCCCAGTGACAGTACAAGGGGCAATGGACACAAACTGGAACACAGGAAGTTCCATCTGAACATGAGGAGAAACTTCTTTCCCTTGAGGGTGACCGAGCACTGGGACAAGCTGCCCAAGGGAAGTTGTGGAATCTCCTTCTCTGGGGACATTCAAAACCGGCCTGGATGCCATCCTGTGCCCCCTGCTCTGGGTGACCCTGCTTGATCAGGGGGGTTGGACTGGATGATCTCCAGAGGGCCCTTCCAACCCCCACTGTACTGTGATTCTGTGACTGCAAACCTTACATGTTTTCTTAGGTTTCACACAACAGAAAATAGTCACTTCCATTTCCCTTTCTCCTGCAAAGAGGACAAATGGTGGAGGGTCAGCAATGCCCATGTCAACAGGTGCAGACGTACCATACCTTGTATTTTGAAGATGACATCAGCTAGGACAGGTGTATTAAAGAACAGTCTGAGAGAAGTATTATACAGCCGTTTTATCTGGTGAGACCTGCAGTCCTTTACAGTGTTTAGCTGCAAAATAAATTGTTAATAAAACACTGCCATTTATAGTTGCCCACAGAATAAAAGATCATATTGTAGACAGTGACAAATGAAATTCAGATGAGGTTGAATTTATGGTTAAAATCTAATCTAATTTATTAATTATTTTTAATTCTATCAAGAAAAAACACAATTTATTTCTACACTTTTGAAGGAAAAATTTTAAATGTGAAATAGAAGTATCCTGAAGGCATAAAAAAAAAATCCCAAAAGAAACAACAGAAACTCAGGCTTATTATCTTAAAAGTTTTCAGCACTTCATAAATCCAGCCCCAAGAATGTTTTAGCTGTGGACACTTAGGACTGGCAAGCCTACAGCTGAGCAATCAGAAGCTTAAAACAGCTCAGAAGCTTTTTGATCTACGCTATGTTAACTCAAGACAGTTTGAGATTATTTCCCATTTAAATTGATAGAAATACTTTGTTCAAGTTCTGTAGTATTGGGGAATACAGTACAGGCTCTATCAGCAAATGGCTGTTAAAACTAATTCCACATTGTAACTTTTTGTTATTTACTTTTATTGTAAAAGTATTACTTTAAGGCTGTTATTTTACTGTTTTTTTTATTATTTTTATTTTTGTTTATTTTGTTATTACGAATGTGACATAAGTTACATTTTACTGTGAAGTCATCTGCTGAATTAAATATATTAAGCTATAGACAGATTTCCACATCACAACACTTGTAAACCAACTCTCCAGATCTACAGCAGAAACATAACTTCTGGCACAGATTCAGGAAAGCAAGGCTTTCCTGGACAGCCTCTATTACATGAGAATTAGTAACACATAATCATATTGTTAGACAATGCGCAAAGCTGTGAACATGAGTAATCCTTTCAGGATACCCACTTGTGTGCTTTTTACTGATTACAGTAATTCTGCACACTGCATCAGCATCTCTGTGTTTCTCTTCTGTACATGCCCATGAACAACCCACTGATAAAGTAATAAAAGCTGCACAAGCCAAAGCGAGCTTAAAACAAAGACTGACCAGGAAACCTTGTCTACAAAACAATTTCACAAGAACTTAAGTAACCAAGGCCAGCAGCTACCCCAAGATAGTTAGATGTACCTTCCCTGGAGTTTTCAGGATGCATTTAACCTTCTCAAGCACATGCTCAGTTTTTTCTGGATCCTTCAACTTCTTTTTTATATCCTCTTCTAGTCGTTCCCACTGGAAAGCACCTGTCACAAGACCAGGGAAGGTTGGAGTACAAATCAACTAGGCACAGGCAGACAGAGAAAAGATTGTGTCAACGCCAAACAGACCCTGCAGAAATGGTATTTTTTGCACATAAATTCACCAGATCTTTGTGCTTAGGAAGGGCAAGATGCAATTTTTGCACGATAGAACTTTCATGGTCATCTTACAATGGTGAGGTCAAGCACAGACAGATTAGGGCATCTCCCTTGCTCTCAAAATTGATTCCTGGTATTGCTCCCAGACCAATCACTACATATTGCAGTAGATATTTAGGAAAAAAATCCTGAATATTTCAATAATTACAGAAGTTCTTTAGCTCATATTGCTGGTTGCATTGCTTTGCAGTTGTCTGAACCAGAATAGTTTCATGCACAGTTACATTCTGAATAACGATAGGTAAAAACAGCACAAAGTTCAACGTGGAATTTCTTTCTTCTTGTTTTCAGAGTCAAATCCATGATATTCCCTTAGGTCTCTCAATAGCTTTCTTGGAACAACTGAAAGTGTTGGGTGGCATTAAAACAAACATAGTTTATCCTTACACGCTTTGCTAGAGTAAGTCTCACAGACACTGTGGGGCTTTTTGGTACCGTTCAGCTCTGACCCCCAGGACCACGCAGTGAGGAACAGTCAGAGACAGATAAAGCTCAGGGTACAGCACAAATCAGCACAGCCCTGAAGGCACAAGCTGCAGAAAAGGCTGAAACAAGCACATACAGCACACAACACCTTTAGCTCTATCAGCCCCCGTGTCCACCATATGGACAGCAAGATAACCTCATGGGCATAATGTCATGGTCCTGAAAGGCTGAAAGTGATGACACTGTCTCATGACACTCAAAGAGCTGAAGCACCTTTGCTCTGGAGACAGGCTGAGAGAGTTGGGGTTGTGCAGCCTGGAGAAGAGAAGGCTCCAGGGAGACCTTGGAGAACCTTCCAGTGCCTGAAGGGGCNGGACAAGGGGGAACAGGTTCAAACTGTAAGACGGGAGATTGAGATTGGATGTGAGGGAGAAATTGTTTGGTGTGAGGGTGGTGAGAGCCTGGCCCAGGGTGCCCAGAGAAGCTGTGGCTGCCCCTCCCTGGCAGTGTTGAAGGCCAGGTTGGATGGGGCTTGGAGCCACCTTGTCTGGTGGGAGGTGTCCCTGTCCATGACATGGGGTGTGGGACTGGGTGAGGTTTGAGGTCCCTTAACACCCAAACCAGTCTTGGATTCTATAATTCTGATTATCCCCAGTGTTACTCTCCCTTCCCTGTTCTATTAAGCCTGTTCTAGTTTTAAGTTCCAACCCTGAAGTCTCTCTTCCTTATTCCCCTTCTACCTTCTTCTGCGAGGGTGGTGGGGGAGGGCAACTCTGTTCTCTGGGTCATGGCTCACCCTGACCACTAAACCCAGGCACCACGGCAGAACATGGCTGACCAGCCACAAAGCCATGTCCCTTAGGGTGACCTCAGCTGTAAGCACAATAAGTAGACAGACCCATCCCCAGGGGTTACCTGAATAGATGAAGTGGAGGATGTCTGGGAGACACGAGCAGAAGATAGAGTCCTTCACCACCACCCTCAGTGGTGGGATGCAGGGGAGGCCATGGGGGGCCAGGGGAAAGTCATCCCCCGTCTCCACCACGAAGAGGCTCTGTGCTGTCCGCACGATGGAGGCATCACAGATGTCAGCAGGGCTCTTCACCCCGAAGAGCAGCATGAAGAGATGGCTGACAGAGCAGAGGATGATCTTGTGAGCCTCCACCACCGTGCTGAAGTCCTCGGGGTAGAAGGCCACATCCACGCATTGGCAGCAGCAGAGCAGGTTGTGCAGGTCCGCGTCGTAGTGCGAGGCTTCGCCCTTCAAGATTGGCATTTTTTCTGTGAAAGACAACGAGTTGGGCTGTAGAACTGAAGCAAGTATTAACTGCAGGACAACTCTATTCCCGGAGGCCTGATCAAATGAAGGACAATTTTTGAGGGGAAAAAAAAAATAAAAAAAATCAGTAAGAAAATTTTTCACATGCTGTTTGAATACATTTAGTCTAAAAATGGAAATATGTCATATAGTAAAATAAGAAATACACGAAACAATTTAGTAAAAAGTGTCCATCCTTTTGTGAAACCTCCTTAGACACTTACATTTGAAAGAAACTTCACCTGTGAATCCCAAACCTAAAAGATCAGAGCAAATTTCCAGTACATGTGAGAAGAGACAACTACATATTCAGAGGTAAGTACTTGTCAGTAATAACTTCGTCGAATAAGTACACCAGTTGTTCAGAAATCACGTGCAGGGCCATACATCTCCCCCTTGTTTTATTTGCAGCAAATCAAAACACTATTTGATGTTCTATAATGCTAAAGAATGATGTAATGACTTTATAATTTGTCTGTAAAGCTTTTATATAAAGCTTTTATTACTACCTTTTGCATCAAGTGCACCAGAAAACCACTCCTACTATTTTTGCCTAAAATAAACTAGAAGTTCATTGCAATGTTACATATTGCCTCACAATTCTCCCCAAATTAATTAAACCATCACTAAAAGATGATGCACCTAGAACAACAGAACCAAAGTAGTGGATGACAGATAGCACAGCTTGCAGTAACGACTGCAGAACTTTAACTGTGCAAAGAACGTGAGACACGTAACAAATGACACTAGAGACCAGACATCAGCAGGCACCTGGCTGTTCAAGCTGAGGTGGTTGAACCCGATGGCACTTCTGCGTCTTTTTCCTTTTCTTCATTTTTTCAGATGACTTCTGATTCAAACTCTGGATCATAAAATATTCCAGCTAAAACACAAAACGTATTTAACAAAAATAAAATCCTAATTATTAAAGGACAACGTAGACATCACATGAAGGAGAATAAGCAGGTGCTGTCTGCAGGACTGAGGCCACTGCCACTGCAGTCATGCAGGAGAGTCTCACCACCATACCTTTGCCAGGAGCAGGTATCAAATGTAGTTGGAATTAGCACAATTTAAGAAGTTATTTATTCAATAATGATGGATATTTCTGTTGTGTTTAATCTTCCCAGAAATGCCAGGCACAAAGACATTAATTTACCAACTTCCCAGCTGCTAATTACAGAAGTACAGAGAAGAATAAGACTTGGTGGGTAATGACTAGGTGTAAGTAACTGAACTAACAAAACCATATACGAGCTCTTCAGCTTGCAACTAACCACCACCACCACACAATGCTACCATGTCCTCTGAAAAAAAACACATTACAGGGTGACCTTTGTGGGCAAGGTTTGTTTCACTGGGACAGCATCATCACTGCAATAAAAATGTAATTGAGGGGAAACGATCCGTTTTACAGGAACAAAGAGGCACAAAGGGTGGTTCAGTTTGAGTTAATGCATATCTTGAACACTTATGACCCAAGGTATTACTGTATCACATGTAGTGCTTTGTATTAACTAGAAAAATACTCCGGCTAGAACAGATGTTGAGTGGAACCCTCATTTTTGATTGGGAATGAAGGGATCTAATAAAAATTGCCTGTTGTGCCAGATATTACAAGTTACTACCAAATCCCATGGAAAACACACTCTACTTACACACCAGGGACAACAGCACAGACCATGTGAAATTACTGTGCTGAAAGAAGAGCATTTTTTTTGTTCAAGCCCAAGTGCCGCTGGGAAAGTAACCAAAAGGCTCAAAAAAAAGCTGGGTTTAAAACACCTCATAAAACTGAAAACAAAATAACAGTGTGAAATAATTTTGTGGAGAAGACAAATCTGAAAAGCTGCATTTAGAAATTGCTCAGTGGGCTCCCCTGTTTTCAGGGGAATGGAAAAAGAACAAGCTCAGCAGACATGGGGCGTTTTAACAAGCTTCTCAGCTTCTGCCTTGTTCAGCTTTGCTGTGGCTGACCCCAGGGATTACAAACTGAGTTGTGACTATGAACTGAGCAACCACAAAAATATGCTGAAAAATCAAGGACTTCAACAGCCTTACCTGTCTTACTACACAAGTAGAACAGCTCCGAGAGTCTGAGCAATTCAAATTAAAAATATTGGAATATTATGGAACAATTCATCTTGGAAGGGACCTGTGGAGGACACCTACTCAGGACACCTGTTCAAAGCAGGACTCATCTTCACAGTGGGATGGGGGTTTTGAGAGCCTTGTCCAGCTGGGGTTTGATTGTCTCACCCCAGCAAGATAAAAGGACAAAAATAGGTGGGGTGAAATTGTTGCTATGTGTGCTGTGGCTTTCCTAAAACTTCCTAGAAGGTATTTAAAACCAGGTACTGCCAGTTTGGCTAGAATCCCAGACTGGTTTGGGTTGGAAGGGACCTTAAAGCTCACCCAGTCCCACCCCCTGCCATGGGCAGGGACACCTCCCACCACACCAGGGTGCTCCAAGCCCCATCCAACCTGGCCTTCAACACTGCCAGGGAGGGGCAGCCACAGCTTCTCTGGGCACCCTGGGCCAGGCTCTCACCATCCTCACACCAAACAATTTCTTCCTCACATCCAATCTAAATCAAGCATCAGTGGGAACTCGCCTTGGGTGGGAGGTTTTACTGTGTGTCGCCTCTCACTCTCCAAATCCCTGACATTGGTCATGCACCTCCCTTGTGTGCCACCTTGCTTTCACCTCAGGGGTTCCTCACTCACCACTCCTCCAAAGTACTTCTGTATGTAGAAGTCATTAAGGGTGTGCAACTCGAGGTAAGTGGCTCCCAGTTCCTTGGCCAGCTGAACGCCCTCGGAGGTGGTCACACAGCTCCTCCTGTCTGAAGTGCACAGGGGGCAGGTGCAAGGCACTCCTGGAGTAAAAAGTCATGCAAAAAAGCTGTTTTTGTCAAATAATCCAGAATATTTATCTTCCTGAATAATTGCAAAGTGGTATTATTTAGAAAAGAGCAAAAAGGAAAATCAAAATATAGTAATTTGATAGTAAGAAAACTATAATTAATGCAAACCCTCAAACTTATTAATCAGTTCAAAATATCAGTTGCTGTACAAAAGTCAGCTTACAGTACATTAGCATTAATTTACACATTCAGCTTTGATAAGGCAGGAAAGTGAAACAGGGCTTCCAGAAGTCAGGTTTGGCTTAGGGCCTCAGCACCATTATATGCACAGGTGTTGTACCAGCCTGCAGGTGTTACCATTCATTAATGTCACCTTTAAATTTGCTTAATTAACCATGGTCTGTCCATGCAGGAAGCAGACAGAGTAACAGAAGGGGAGTTTCCACTGTGGTCCCAGCATGTTACAGCCATGTAGATACTCCAGAATGCAGTTTAATTACATATAGTTTATGTAAAAAAAACCCAACAAACCAGCAACACAATTTTCATGCCAAAATGGGTATTTTTGAAGATTATGCCAGCTAACTGATAAAAATCTGATAGTCATCCTGGCTCAGCTTCGTTTAATGCCAGTAAGAACTTGCTGGCCATGGATGTGCTTTCAATGCGCCATTGCATGCTCTACATTAATTTCCTCTGCCCTATGAATAACATGTAGTAACACAGCTTTTTTTTTTTAATGTCTTTTGGCAGCACCATTTGCTACTACAGAGGATTAAGATCTTAGTAATTTGTATAAGCAAACTGCTGTGTTCACACATACCTCCTAGAAACAAAAGGGCTCTGTGTGTGCACAGCAGTCTGCTCCCGCAGGTCCCAAAGAGAAACCCTGGCTGGAGAGCCCGACTGCTCCCATGGTCACATTATTGAGGGAGAAGACAGAAAAACAAAAAAAGTGGAAAAGAAAAATGCTAGTAGTGGAGTCACTCAGATTGGTGGTATCCTGTGCTTAAATAAGAAGTGTAAGAAAAGGCATTGGGAAGGCAAATGTTAGTTTAGCAAGGTCTTGCCTTTCGAGTGGCAGATTTATTACCCCTGAATAAATCAGAGCAGAAAAACATTTGATCATTATCAGTGTACTACTAAAGGGAAGGAAATAAATATTTAATTGTTACAGAGTTCTTTATCAGTCCTTTCTCAAACACTGAGCAAAAACTGAGCCCCAGAAGACACACTTCATGTAGCTCAATATTTCTTTGTACCTTATAAAATAAGTATCTACATCTACATCCATCATGTCCCTTAGTCATAGCAGGAGGGATGCTCAGAAACACTTGTTTTAGTTAAACTCATAAAGTAAATGACAAGTCAAATGCTCAAATTTTGCAGTCCTTGCTTTAGGAGAATAAAAAAAGGGAAAATCAGGCCTCAAGACTAAAAAGATGATATGAAAATCATGAAAAGCACCGTGCAAAACATTTGGAAATACAGAATAAAGTTTGTATGTTTGTTCTATCGGTATCTGCAGTGCTTGTCCTGAACTTTATTTCCCTGATGTAAGCAGACAGGAGTTACTAATGTCTACCCAAACCAAGAATGTGTTCTCACCAACACTGCCTTCATCAGCTGCTGGACATTTGTAAGTCCACGTGGTCCTACCACAGTCGTGTGACTTTGATTTTCATATTGATTACACAGCAACAACAGCAACTTTGTGCTAGCTAAACATTCAGTGTAAAATTGATCTGCACTGTCCTTATAGCAGACTACTGACCAGGGCATTGTGCAAACACATAAGCTATACCATAGCTATACCATAGCTATACCACAGCTGCTCTGCCATGACAGGTCAGCTCTGTTGATGCGGCAGCATGTGGCACTTCATGGTACCCGAAGGGCTGGTGTGTCCATTCATCCAACAACATCCTAGACGATTTCGAGGCTTTTCCCATCCTCTCTCCAGTGGTTTCAAGCTGATGGGCTTAGTTTTAATCTCCTAGACTAGAGAGATTTTATACCTGAGACGTGATCACAGAGAACCGTAGGGTTCATCTCATGCACTCAACTGTACGCTGCTTAATCCAAAGCACTCGATTTAATCCCTGTGTGTGATGACTCCACAAGAAGAGTCGTTGCTGAGGTCAAAGCAGGATAGGATGCCTTTCATTGCCAGGGTTAATTAAGCATAATGTTCTTGCCAATACACCAGTCTATAGAGCCATAATGCATATTACTGTCATCTTGACAGACTAATTGTTTCTGTTAGCTACTTGGAAAAACAATCAGCTTCTACTGAAACTACAGCATATCTAACTTCCCCGTGAGACTTTGACTATTACTACAGAAGACTGGATACATACCGTTTTTTCTTGCACCAATAGCAGAAATTATTACTGGAACTGAGCAGTGGTTTAACGCTTTTTTTATCATTGGGACATAACTGTCCTTTAATTCTTGAAATGAAGTCTTGTCATTGACGGAGTACTTAATAACAATAATATCAGCTCCTCCAATGAGACTGCGAGATGTGTACCAGTCACTGTCAAATATATCCTAAACAAAAAAAAAACACTGATCAAGAATTTCCTGACCATAAATGAAAAGGTGAACTATTCAGCATTCTTAATGCAAAACCTTAGGGATGTATTTTTTTAAGTGACAACTTAATCTCTTATTTGAAGACGTGCAACAAAGAGCAGAATTAATGTTTTGTAATGCCTTGTTTGGAGAACAAGTTGTTCATTACAGTAAACAATAAATATCTTTTATTTATTCAGGAATTCTTCAGAAAGAAGAAAACATAGGGTTTATCTAGGAATATGTTTTGCAGGAAGAAACTTTACTGGCTTAATTACTTAACTTTCAAATGCTCTTATTAAGGAAATAATAACAGCTTCAGTGGTAGAGGTTTGCAGCAATTAATACAAGAACATTATTCATCGCAACATTTTAGGGCGAGGGTTACACAGAACTGTGCTATTTATTTATGAACCTTTCAACACCGGTTTCATCAGCTGGGTGTGATTTTTGCCTGCTTCAAAATAGCTTCCATGCAGTAGCAAGTGTTAACATCTTCAGGACGAGAACTTTTCCCACATTACCAAACTTTATTTTTTGAATCAACATTCAATTTGTTATTGCTCTGTGCTTCAAGTGTAAGATTTACACTCTTAAAAATATTTTGTATCCCAATGTGCTGTATCCACATGTAATATACCTTTATTACTTGTGTATTTGTCATGAGAACTCTAATCTCACAATCTCTGCTTTACCTAAACGTGGCTCATAAATATCAGTGAAAGCCATGGCTTTGTACATATGCTCAGTTGAAAACTCTTGACAGCAATCTGGAACTGGTCCAGAGAACTGAAAATCTACTCAAAAAACTAAAATACTACAACCTCTTAGAACAGAGAAACTGTATTTCAGCTTTCGGTACTTATAAGGAGCTTATAAGTAAGATGGAGAGGGACTTTTTACTAGGGCCTGTAGTGACAGGACCAGAGGCAATGGTTTTCAGCTGCCAGAGGGGAGATTGAGATTGGATGTGAGGAAGAAATTGTTTGGTGTGAGGGTGGTGAGAGCCTGGCCCAGGGTGCCCAGAGAAGCTGTGGCTGCCCCTCCCTGGCAGTGTTGAAGGCCAGGGTGGATGGGGCTTGGAACAACCTGGTCTGGTGGGAGGTGTCCCTGCCCATGGCAGAGGGTGGGACTGGATGAGCTTTAAGGTCCCTTCCAACCCAAACCAGTCTGGGATTCTATGATTCTGATTATCCCAAGTGTTACTCTCCCTTCCCTGTTCTGTTGAGCCCGTTTTAGTTTTAAGTTCCAACCCTGAAGTCTCTGTTCTTTATCCCCCATTTATCTTCTCCTGGGAGTGTGGTGAGGGGGGACAGTAAGAGAGGACAATTCTGTTCTTTGTGTTGTGGCTCACCCTGACCACTAAACCCAGACACCATGGCAGAACATGGCTGACCAGCAGCACCACCAGGGGAGTGGGACTGGGTGAGTTTTGAGGGCCCTTCACACCCAAACCAGTCTGGGATTCTGGGATTCTGTAACAGTTCTGTACAACTTAAGGCAAAGCTTGATGCAATGGTGATCTTGGGAGCAGGGGGTGGGAAGGACATTAAAGATGAGGAAATAAAGATGATGTGGAAAAGAGGAGTACATAAGCACAGCAGAAGTGGCAAGAGCCTGGACAGGGGAGGGTCAATGTCACCGTTCAGGTCACAGAAATAAGAGCGTTACAGATACGAACCAGAGAAATATATAAAATGTTAATATCAACAAGAGCTTGCAATGTCAATATATTTTTGATCACTTCAAAAGAACCATTGTTTCAGATCCGTGGTGAGGTAGCTGCAATACTCAAGAACTGCAAGAAGTAACACAAACTTTACGCAAATGTATCACTCAGCAAATATTTGCCTGTCAGTCCACGTCATACCCAATTTGGGTCCTGTCTTTACAAAGAATTAAGTCAGGAAATAAAGTATAACAGGTGTTCCCATTAACTCCTTTAATAGTTGTCCTTATTTTGTAATAAGAAAACCATAGACAAATAACAAATTATCAAGAATGGCTATTCTATGATTCACCATGTTGGCCAGAGCTTTAAGAGCTCTGCTCCTGCTATCTGTTCTTTCAGTCAGCTCAGCTGGAGACTATTAAAATCCCAGGCTCAGGAATATCCCCACCAGCATTTAAGATAATCATTTAGGCTGTGTTAAGGATATAAAGTAAACACATAAACATAAGCTTAGCACCTGTAGCAGTAAGACTGCCAGGTGCAGTGCTTTTAGACAGCCAGGTAGATGGGCTTGGGCAGAACCTGATCACATCGTCAGGCAGAAACCAAGAATTTTCAAGGGAAAGTTAATACGTTTTAGCTTATGAAGATCTCAACAGAGAATTTTTAGTAGAGTTGTATGCCTTTAACACAACAAAGGCTCAAGAGAAAGATACAGAATCACAGAATCACTTGAGTTGGAAGGGATCTTGAAGGTCATCCAGCTCTCTCCATTTTACCATGGAGCTAAATCTCCAGTGCATTATGACACCCTTTCATGTTACAAAACTGAAAGATTATGGGAAGACATCTAAGTCTCTGGTGAATATGAACACAACCATACCTAAGGAAAGAACCAGCTCTGGTTCTTGTGCTTAGTTTTGGCACAAACCTAGTCCTGACCCACAGCAAAAGACAGGGCTCCTAGATCATCAAATCCCAGACTGGTTGGGGTCAGAAGAGACCTTAAAGCTCATACAGTCTCACCCCCTGCCATGGGCAGGGACACCTCCCACCACACCAGGTTGCTCCAAGACCCATCGAACCTGGCCTTCAACACTGCCCTGGAGGGGCAGCCACAGCTTCTCTGGGCACCCTGGGCCAGGCTCTCACCACCCTCACAGTGAACACCAAAGATACCAAAGTGCACCGAGCTGTTGCTCCAGCCTGACACCAGCCCCACCAGCAGCAGAAGAGAGGACACCAGGTATCTGACAAATCACCAGACATGCACTCTGCTCTGGCCCCAGCCTTCATCCTGCTCCTCCAAGACGAGCATTGCCCAGTAAAAAAACAGCCTGGAAGGCCCTCCATGCCCTAACCTCAACCAGTGGCAGCTCCAACACTCTTCTCGTTGATGGGAATCTCGGCAGAGTATGTCACAGTGAACTTGTGTTTGCCTGCATGTCCACACTCATGCATACAAGAGAACAGTGGCTTAAGGGGTCAACACCATACCACAAATAAGCAATAGAGGGTTCTTTTTTTCCTAGTGAAAATAATACTAATAGAAAAGCAGCTGTATTTTGGAAAACAAGACAACAACAAAAAGAAATTATGGCAAATACTTTGTATGATTCCCCCACTCTTTTTGTACTTAGTCCAACTTGCCATATTTCCACCTCCACAGGTGTGGGGAAACTTAGCAAAATCCTTACTGAGAACAGCCCTCCAGGTGTGCAAATACACCTCTTTGCTTAACTCTCCGGGGAAATAAATGCTATGGAGACGTGCAGGCTGTAACCACCTCCCAGGTGTGTGTGTCTGCAGGTCGCAGCAGGTTTGTGTCCGTCTGTGCTCTCTGCCACTGCCCTGTGCTGCCCCTGTGTGTCTCTGTTAATCCTACCAAGAAGGTTTTTACCCAGGTTTATGAAGTTCTGGTGGGGATGGACCCCACCTTCCTGGGGTAAGGACCAGCTCTGGGTACATCATGATGGGAAAAATGCAGAATGCACAAATCAACCCGATTCCTGTTACTGTGGTGCAGTTTCCCTACACCCTCAGGTATCTGATTTAACACCTCTGGAAGCCCACCCTTGAAGATGGATGTTACATTTAAAAACACAGAGGAGAAAGACATGTTTACAGAGGTCTTGTACTCTCATTTTGCACCAAGTGTAGCACCTACTGCTCAGATCCCTGCTCTGTGCTGGGAAAATCCTCCAAAAGCGACTCTGACAAAATGGTTGTTTACCCAGGGCATCCCTCAGACAGAGCACCTGGAGCCTCCTTGATTATCACTTTAAGGGAAGCTTTCATGCAAAAATGACTGAGGGAATTTCTTTAGATGATGAACAACAGTTCAGATTCAGGAATAACATCAATTCCAGGCTCCATCTATAACATCTGAGTGGCAGCTGCTCCTCATCATGCCTCCTGCCCTTGGCACAGTCCATTCCCCAAGACAGCCACTAACAAAAGGAGAAAGCTACTGCATAGCTAAGGTTATTATAACATGAGCTTATTAATTATAATTATACTACTGTCACTATCCCTCTGAGGACTTATTAAAAGAAAGCCTCATTCTTTCCTTGCACATCTCCATTATATAAATCTCATAATATATTCTTCCCATTAGTAAATCATACTTCTCAAGCATTGACAATGAAAATAAAGCCTTCAGAGGCAATGAAGACACGATTTTCCTATAAAAGCACATGACCCCTCGAGAGGACAATACTTGCTTTGTTAAAAATCATTTATGAATGCCTTTATGGAATGGCAGTGAAATCCACTGTGCCCTTGCAATGCCCACGCTCTTTCTGAAAGCTGCTGGTAAATATCTGCATGTTCACCTAGCCCAGCCCTTGGTCTGGGGCAGCAGTTGCAGCAAACACTCTCTGAGGGGAAAAGGGAGTCTGCTCAATCCTGAGGACCATCTGGGATTTCCCCAGGATCCAAGAGAGATGGATTGGGAATATTAGAAAGTTCATTTTGGGGAAATCCCATAAGCAAACACAGGCTGGGTGGAGAATGGATTGAGAACAGCCCTGAGGAGAAGGACTTGGGGGTGTTGGGTGATGAGAAGCTCAGCATGGGCTGGCAGTGAGCACTTGTAGCCCTGAAAGCCACCGGGATCCTGGGCTGCATCAAAAGAAGCATAAGCAAAAGGGTAAGGGAGGGGATTGTCCCCCTCTGCTCTGCTCTTGTGAGATCGCCCCCCCTGCAGTGCTGGGTCCAGTTCCAGTCCCCAACATAAGAAGGACATGGAGCTGTTGGAGAGAGTTCAGAGGAGGCCATGAGGATGATCAGGGAGCTGGGATATCTCCTATACGGACAGGCTGAGAGAGTTGGGGTTGTTCAGCCTGGAGAAGAGAAGGCTCCAGGGAGACCTTAGAGCACCTTCCAGTGCCTGAAGGGGCTCCAGGAAAGCTGGAGAGGGACTGGTGCCAAGGGCAGGGAGTGATGGGACGAGGGGGAATGGGTTCAAACTGAGAGAGGGGAGATTGAGATCGGATGTGAGGAAGAAATTGTTTGGTGTGAGGGTGTTGAGAGCCTGGCCCAGGGTGCCCAGAGAAGCTGTGGCTGCCCCTGCCTGGCAGTGTTGAAGGCCAGGTTGGATGGGGCTTGGAGCACCCTGGTGTGGTGGGAGGTGTCCCTGACCATGGCAGGGAGTGGGACTGGATGAGCTTTAAGGTCCCTTCCAACACAAACCATTCTGTGATTCTGTGATTTCTCTCTAGGATCAATTACAGATCTGTTCTCCATTAGCAGAGCCTTCTTTCCAGCGATGTTTTACATACCACATACCAGAGCCTTCCCCACTTCTTCAAGGTTTCTCTGTGATTTCTAATCAGCCAGGTCCACCACAGACCAGATTTTGTGGATGTCCTCTCCATAACTTGGAAAATCCCTGCACTTACTCAGCTAAGTAACATGCAGTACAGAAGGAAGAACCTCCTGCAGAAATTGAGGGAATGCCTACTTTTGTTTTCCACTCAAGACTTTCCAAAACAACTTTTGATGTTGAGCTGATTCGGATACAAAATTAAGGAAGACTGGCATTGTCCTGTGTTGTCCTCTCATGAAGTAACTTTATAATATTTGTAAGAAGCAAAAATGAAGAACACAGTAGGGAAAATAGTTTACCAGGATATGATCACTTGCTGTAAACTGCCAACCTCAGTCAGCCAAGCCTAAAAATGAGAAAGTATGACATGCTAAAAAAGGAAAAGTTGTAATTTTTTTGTACTGAAGCAGCAATATGACTGGACTACTAACAGTAATAAATAAAATTTAAAAGTAGATCCGATCCCTTTACCTTCAGGCAGGTTAAGGGCTGGCAGCCGAGCCAGCATAAGGATGCTGCTCCAGGGGAAAACCCAGATAATTGCACCATGGATAATACTGTGGAGATAAAAAAGCTGACAGGGTAACAAGGAACTACAACTGCTGGTGCAAAAAGAGCAGACAGAAAAACAAGAACAGAGTCCTGGGAAGAGATTGCTGAAAGGGAGAATTTTAAAAAAGAATAATTCACAGAACACCTTTTCAAAATTACAGTTAATATATTTGAGCACTGGTGAGTCCCGTGGAGGTCTGCAGCTCCATGCAAGCCTCTGAGCAGGTACAAACCCAGCACAGCATCCAACCCTCTGCGAGTGCCTAACCCAGCACCTGCTGTCTGCTCCTCCTGTCACATTCCTGCTACTGGGGACAGGATGATGCCAGTGGTTCTCTAGAAACCAGGCAGTTTCTATACATCAGAGGAAAACAAAAAATTCCTAGAGGTGTTGTCCCCTTGAGGAAAAGAAAAACAGAGCAACAGGTGGCTCACAAAGGAAAAAACTGAGAAGGACAGCAAGACTCAAGGACGGAAACACTCTCATATCCTGATAGTATTGCTCCAAACAAAGGAGCAAAGAACAAGAGGTAACAAACACAACACAGGAGGACACTCACAGTAAAGTGTTCATTCTGCCACTTCTCTTCCAGCATTGTAATTAAATGAATCAAAATATGAATTATAGCTCTTACACTATGCTTCATTCTGAAGTTGAGGAAGATCCACTTGACATCAGACATTACAAATTTTGCCTGCAGCTTTTTTTTTTTTTTTTGCCGTTTTTGCTTCTACGTATGCAGAAGCATAAGGAAATTCAATGTGAAGTGACTGAGGGTGGAAACTGCATGCAAGCCAACTAAATGGCAACTCAGTCCCCAAAACTGTCCAACCTGATATACTCAGAGTGCTAAATAAAGCAACCTTTTTCAAGGCAAATCTTTTTAAAATGCATCTTGCAAATTACTCCTTGTAAGTTACTCACTCCCATATTGAGTTTTAACACCCTAAAAAGTAGAAAAACTGGGACATGCTAGTTCAACGTGCTTTAAGAAAGCACAGCTCAAGCGTGCATTAGAAACCAATCAGCTATTCAAATCACAAAATTATAATTATACTCTTGTTGCTATTTCTCTCAGGACTTATTAGGAAAAAGTCTCATTCTTTCTTTCCATGTCTCTATTATACATAGCTCATAATATATTAAAATCACAATATTCAGCATGAATGGTAGCACATGCATACATTTTCCCTGGTTCTTTGTATCTCTTTTCATCCTAGATCAGCATTTTTTATCAAAATGTTTTCCAGACACATGAATCACAAGGATAGCAGCCCACTTGTGCATCCATCCCCTGCATGTGGGAGAGACCAGCACCCAGCTTTGGAGATGTGGTGCAGGACACGGCAGGTCACAGTGATATACCCAGCGACTGACATATGGAGATCAATGTGGTTCTGGGAAGAGTGACATTTTGTCCCTGGATTTTTAGAAATACACTCAACCACTATCTCTTGAACTCTGTGTCATCTGCTTTAGTGATAACATCCTCCCCAAAGTCAGCACTTCCATTCTGCACCCTGCAGCTGCCATGCGAAAGAAAGCTTCTCACAACATGCTGCTGCTGTTTTGCATGTTGGCAAACATGAATTTCATAGAATCCCAGATTGGTTCATGTTGGAAGGGACCTCAAAGCTCACCCAGTGCCACCCCCTGCCATGGGCGGGGACACCCCCCACCACACCAGGGTGCTCCAAGCCCCATCCAACCTGGCCTTCAACACTGCCACGGAGGGGCAGCCACAGCTTCTCTGGGCACCCTGGGCCAGGCTCTCACCACTCTCACAGCAAAGAATTTCTTCCTCACATCCCATCTCAATCTCCCCTCTGGCAGTTTGAACCCATTCCCCCTTGTCCTATCACTCCCTGCCCTTGTCAAAGTCCCTCTCCAGGGATAAATTACAATTTATCCTTGTAAATTCCTAAACCAGGGATTATCAAAGAATATAGTACCCACACAGGTGGTTAAAACACTTGGGGAGCTGCTGTGTGGAAGCAGCAGTCCCACAGCAGATTGGAAACACTGTTCCCCCATGTCTGCCTGCAGCATTTGATGGGCATTGCTCTGCAGTTCAGCAGCTGCCTTTGGTCACCCTCAGCTTATAAAATACTGTGGTCTCACAGCACTGCTGCTGCCATTTCACTGACCACATGGCCACCAGGACAATGCCACCACGGTGGTGCTGACTACAACACAGTCCAGATCTTTCATGTTTCTCCAACCCATCTGTGCATGGTCACTTCGGCAGCAGCTGGAAAACCTTGCCACAGCACTTTCAAAGAGATATATAGTACATAGCAAGATGACCAATGCCATAATACCATCAGGAAGAGTTCAAATGAAGACATTTGAGCTCTTGATTCCTCCTGCAGACTCAGAAGTTTGATCAGTGTCCTGGTCTGATAGACATGTGCAGCAGCAGACCGAAACACAAGCAAACTCACCCTGTTCCACAATCTATCCCACCCACTAAAGGTCCCCCCATGCACGGGGGAGCTTCTACTTGGTAAGCTTGCACACGGGCTGCTTCTCCAGGATGACAGCTATAGAGGACAAAGAGCAGAAGGGCACCCTTGAGTGTGCAGACTCACAGCTACCAGTGTACTCAGTTACAACTCTATGTCTAGGACTGGTTTGCCTTAATCATATGGATTTAATCCAGATGAGATACAAATCTCAGGTAAAATGCAAAATGTTATGCTCAGATGATAGAGGTGGGAATAATGCAAAGCCCACCATACCACCACCTCTATGACTCAGTAACATGCAACAAGAATCCTTTTCCACAAAGAATATGACTTGGGACGTCAGTCAATGTTCTGAATTGTCTGGTACCATTTCCCCAGGCCACCAGAGAAACAGCCCTGAAAGGACTACCATGACATAGCCAACCTCAAGCATCCAGACCATGAAAAACAGTCCTGTTCTGCCTAACCCTCGCAAGGAGACAGCTCACTCACAACAAATAACCTCCCATAGAGTTCAGTCCAGCTATCTAAGATGTCTTCCGCTGAGTGAAAAATGCCAACTGTTCCTCATCATTCCCAATAATACACCTTCTGCCTCCTTTAGCTGAGACAGGAAAAAACAAGAGGCCTCAGAAACATAATGCTCCAGACAATAACAACCTAACTTTTCAAGGGCAAAAGTGATAAGATCTCCAGAACTTTGTTTTGTAGAAGAGCAAGTGCAAATAAAACAACATAAAACCACATTAACTTCATCTCCAATCTAGGTCCTCTCTTCTGCCCTTTTCCAGCTCTCCCTGCTTGCCTCCCTCACCATCCTCCAATCCTCTGAGACACCCTTTGAAGTCCCACAGCCTTCATTTACATTCAGGAGCTTTCACTCATTGCTGCGCCCCAGTGACTCCAGTATACTGCATGTGCGGGTCACATGTGGCTTCAAAGATTAAACCCAGGATCCCCCAGCCCGTCTGAACCACAGCCTGAAAGGGCAGCTGACAAAAAACCCTTGAGAAAGAGAGAACAGGTTGATTTGCTAAACTGGACCACCCAGTTTTAAGATTACAAACTTCTGATTGTTTGTTTCTAGAACTGTCAGGATTCCCGCAGATTTAAAGAAAAAAAAAAAGCTTTCCTTACAGGACTGCAAAAAATCAGTCTAAGGATAGAATTATGGAGTTGAAACTGATTATTGTTTTAATTTCTAAAAGCTGCTAAGCTTAATTTTTTTTTTAAGGCCACTAAGTAGTCATTAAATATGTTTTAATTTAGATTATCAGTATCATTTCTTGCATAATCATTGATCTGCTCACACTCATAACTAAGTTATCTCACTTACTAACAAAAGTGCTGACAACCTGGAACAGCGCCAAAATCCTTTTTATTTACCTTCAAATAAAGGAAATAACATTAAGATACGATTATTCATTTTAACAAAGGCCAAATGACTCCATATACTGTATTTTGCAAGATATCGAATCTTATAATGCCATTTTTCAAAGCTGGAAAACTGACTTGACTTATTTACAGGGGAAAAAAAATATGTTTTAATTGTTGATAAATATTTGGGGAGAGTGCTTATGATGCAGCCTCACAAAAAAAGGGGTTCTTGTTTACCTCTGGATTATCTCCAGTAAAGCTTTCACTCAACAGCACGGTTGAAAACATCACCTTCCCACAGAGGAGGAGGGTGGCAGCTTGTTAAAGAGAAACTTTTTTCGCAGCATTTACCTTGGTTACATCTTACACGCTTTTACTATTCACTGTAATTAAAATATGAATAAAATCCCACAAGAATGAGAATGATTTAAGATGAGGATATATTTTCACTTGGTTAAAACAGCTACCACCGTTGAGTCTGGTTAGAAAGGTTGGGACCGGTCTCTTACCCAGACAGGACAGTCGTGTACCTCCAGTCTGACACTGCCGAACACGCAGGCTTGGTACTCGGTGAAAACGGGGTTTCGGGTGTGACCGGCAGCCAAGCTGCTGTCGATCTGTGAAATGAGAGCACTTCTCCCAAGATAGCTCCAGATCAGGCTCGGCTGCTGGCTGTCCTCAGAAAACCCGTCCCGCTCGTTCCCGAAGGCTACAATATTAACCGACCTGAAATAAAAATAATAAAGCTGCGTTAACAAAGGTGATAAGAGAGAAAAAAAATAAAAATCCCCTTAAATCAGAACTAACGTTAATCCTGCCCAATCCTCTTCCCTCCCCCTACACTTTGACACCCCCCAGGCAACGAACAGAACACATACATGATCTCAGCTCCGACAGCGGGGTGACAGCAAAGCGGGGAAGGCACCCGGGAACGCCGCTGGCATCCCAGACCCCCGGCTGGGGTTTTGTTGGCCGGTGCCCAGGCTCAGCCCCGCTGCTGCGGCATTCCCTCGACCGCAGAACTCGGTGGTGGCTGCTCCGCGTGATGGACCGCAGCCCCACAGCCCAGCAGCACTGGTAATTGTGAGTAGCAGCAATAGTAGCAGTGGTGTTAGCAGCAGCAGTGGTATTAATAGCAGCAATAGGACCAGGGGTATTAGTAGCAGCAGCAGCAGTGGTATTAGTAGTAGCAGCAGTAGCAGTGCTATGAGTAGCAGTGGTATTTATTAGTAGCAGCACTGGTAGCAGCGGTGTGAGTAGCTGCGCTATTAGTAGCAGCAGCCCCGGTGCCCGCGTTACTCAGCAGTGCGGTGACCCCGTCACACCCGCCGAGCGCGCTCCCGCCGGCTGCGTCACGCTCCTCGCATCCTGA
>VZRW01007139.1:35074-48332 GCA_013398125.1 Aegotheles bennettii | reverse complement strand
GGTGCGGGACCCGGTGCGGCGCGGAGCGGTCCGGTGCGGGACCCGGTGCGGAGCGGAGCAGCCCCCGGTGCGGTGCGCGGAGCGGTGCGGCTTCGTGTCCCGGGCGCGCTCCCGCTGCCGCCCCGCAGAAGGGACCGAAAAGCACATCCGGACCGGAGGTACGCGGGGGAGCAGCGCCGAGGGACCATCACTGCTGAAGGAGAGACAGCCATGTGAAATCCTCTGTTAAAATATTTAAACCATTCTTTTTCGTTAAATGCTCTTCATTTTTTCAACATTAGGCTGATAATTTCTTAAATGCCATGTGGGTATTTTTAGCATCCGTGTGATGTTTAAAGCACTGTTTCCAAAAAAGCACAGTCTCCGGTGATAAACATTGTGGAACCAAACGTGTTCTGAAATGGCACGATCTCTGCCAGACACCACTATACACATTAGGGTAAAAAAAAGCAGAGTTAAAATATTTTAGGCGCACTAAATGATAAATAAACACTCTCTATTTCATATATATTATATAAAAACATTCCTACACTGGCCCAGGGTGCCCAGAGAAGCTGTGGCTGCCCCTCCCTGGCAGTGGTGAAGGCCAGGTTGGATGGGGCTTGGAGCAACCTGGTGTGGTGGAAGGTGTCCCTGCCCATGGCAGGGGGTGGCACTGGATGAGCTGTAAGGTCCCTTCCAACCCAAACCCTTCTGTGGTTCTGTGATTCTGTTATGTGAACGCATGCTGCTCTTAATCCCACAGGCAAGATCTCATTCCTCGGCATGATTATCAACAGTATAATTGAACAGACCTTTGCCTGCAACAGTCCATGCTCTCAGAATGGTACTATAAGACTGCTGGCAAATGTGACAGATGACAACGGGTGTCACTGCTGAAGTTTCATACCAGTATTGCATTGATTGGCTGCACCATTTCATAAAACCATAACCATTAATATCTGTTCTATGCTAATGAAGAAAAATAATATTTGTATTTTTATTATAAATTCTACTAGGCCTACTAAAAAAACAAACAACAACAACAAAAAATCCCAACCCACCAACCAAAAAAAAAAACAAAACTCAAAAAACATAAAACAAAATAACAGGTAACTTACCAATAGGTCAGGTTGGATGGGGCTTGGAGCACCCTGGTGTGGTGGGAGGTGTCCCTGCCCATGGCAGGGGTTGGCACTGGATGAGCTTTAAGGTCCCTTCCAACCCAAACCAATTTGTGATTCTATGAGTTTATGAACATTTTTGTTTCCTCACATTTTATCACATTCCAACATTTTCTGCTGTTCAATCTAGCTTTAGAAAACTAAAACACAAATGACAGGTGGAGGTTTTGTTTTTGTGTCTCCCCCAAAAAGAAAAAGAAAGGCTTGAATCTGTGTTTCTTACGTGAGTTTAAAACAGTAGGCAATCAAAGGAAGTCACTTTTTTCCCCAGATGATCTTCAGACTGTGATGTGTTGTCCCACACATCCAGTTCCTCGGTCATTCCAAACACTCAGTGTGTAAAGTTCATTTCATGAGAGCCATCACACTCTTGCAGCCATGTCCATTGGTGTACTTTTGAAAGGGTGTTGACTGTTCCTTGGGATCCTTAAATTTGAACTTGTAGTTGTCTAGATATTGAAAATGCGGAAAACTTTGAGAAAAAAAGTTTTTTACAACACTAGTGAACAATGTTGCACACACATGCAAATATATATATACAAACATATATACATACATATGTTTACATTCATGTATACATACATATATATATATACACACAATTGTAGACACACGCAGAGAGCTGTAACACCAAGAAAAATTGAGCTGGTAGATAACGCAGCCTTAGTGAGAAGTGACCCAATTAACCCAAACTCCAATTAGCATTGCTGTGGACCGAGCCCTGCCCAGGGGTGTGAAGGGCAGGGGTACCATCAGAGATGGAGAGGGGCAGGAAACACTTCCTTCTCACTCCTTCCTTGAGCCACCTGGGAAATTAATTAGGCCTGCAAGGAGCATTAATTATGGCAAATTATGCAGCTGGTGGATGTGGGATTCATCTCACCTGATGAAGAGTGCTGAAAGCTCACAGACTAAAACACCGTACTGTTTAGTAACAAACAGTTCAGCAATCAGATTTGAAGCAACATTTAAAAAGCGAACGTTAAAAAAGGATGAAAATGCTGTCTGTAAATAAACTTCATGAGGGGGGGAGTCGCTTGGCACCCCTACCTCAGATGCATTCTGCAAGTTATGTGGGCACTGCAAGGGGAAGCCATAAAACGTAGTTTAACTGGGAGAAGAGGATTAGAGAGGATTGCTTGACTGTTCCCTGTTTGGCAATCTGGAAGCTGAATATCCTATGATCAGCAAACATTTCAGCCAGCAGGCATTTGCCATTGCTGCCAGCGTACAAAGACAAAAACTGCGGAAAAGGGAGTCTTTGACAGGGTTCAGGAAACAATGGCATGTTTGGTCCTGTGATGCTTTGCACTGGAACATCGTTATTGTGTTTCACATTATTCCTGCTGAATCTTTCCAGCTAGTATCTCAGATAAAGCAATGAAAACAAATATGCTATCTTCGCTGAGAAAAGAGTAATGATATTTTCCATGGCAAGGAGATAACTGCAGCCCAGCCCAGGAGGAGGGTTTTTTCCTTGTGGAAGCTGTGGCCTTTCTTGCACTGGTTCACTTATGACCAACTGGCCCATAATTTCAGGACAGCCAGGGGATTTAATGAGCTTGGATTCCAAGTTGTTGCCAAGCCCATTTGTTAGCTGAGTCTGGGGTTATGAGCAGCTTTAGGTGCACAAGAAAATCTGTTGTTCTAGGAGATGCAGATTTCCATGTTTTTTTCAGAGATAGAAGGTGACTCCAGCTAACAATGATATGTTTTGCTGAATATGGGGTTTTTCCTTCTAATGTTGCAATACACAACCTGTGACCTTCTGCACAGACAAAGCACCAGCAAACAAAAGGAGTTTTTCTGTTGCTGTAGCCATCTGCCACATCCAAACCAACAAAAGCCGCCTGTGTGGGGGAAAGCAATGAAGGAATGGCAGGACACTGTCAAGGGCCACTAATATTTTTCAGTACAACAATGCCAGAAAAATGCTGTGGTGTCAATTGGGCTCAGAAACATAAGTTCAGGTTTTTTTCCCCCAATTTCAGAGGTGGCAAAGGTGCTCCTGGCTATCTGTCCCTCCAGCCCAACAGATTTCACTGTTGTCTGCTTTCCAGAGGTCACTGGTGGGGGTGTCAAGGAAAACCGGCAAATATCCCAAGGATTTTGTAGTGAGTTGTGGAATCGCCATCCTTGGAGGCATTCAAGGTTTCACTGTAAAAGTCCTCACGCAACCAGAGCTCATTAGAAGTGCTTGGGGTGCAGGTTGGGTTAGGTGACCTCCAGACGTCCCTTCCGACCTGAATTATTCCCTGACTCCACGAATCCCTTCCTGGAGAGTGACCACTAAGCCCCTGTCCTTCACTTCCTCTTCTTATACCGGCTTTCAGCCCCAAAACCAACCTCTCGTCCAATCTTGTGGCAACTTACTTCCTTTACAAAGTTTAATAAGCTTTACAAAAATCTTCTCAAAGGCTTTTTGAAAATGTGAGAGGATTATTATGCCCACACGACCCCCTTTATCGGCATACTTACCGCCCTTCCTCCAAATGCCAGTGATGCTGGACTTCGCTGGAGCCTCTCCAACACCTTCCCAACAGACTGTGTTTGTCCATGTGTCCCTTGGTCTTATCCTCTGTCGCAGACTGTATCATCTCACCAGGAATGGCAGCCAGCCCCGTTGCTTTGGCATTATCGGAATGGTGCTAAAGAAGTTTTTTAACATCCAGGAAGCCTCTGATGGGACCTCCAATGATACACAGACTCCAGACCCAGTGCTGTGGTTTCTTATCCGAGTTTCTGAGGAACGCTCACATAAATGTTATCTACTCCTGGCCACTTATTGACACCTACTTCAACTATTTTTTTTTCTGGTATTACTGTATCAGATCCAGTAAGGTAATATCAGCCCAATATTGAATCAAAAGTATGAAGGGGATCTGGTAGGAGGAGGAGGAGAGAGAAAAATGACACTTTTCAGATTTAAACCAGACCCAGTTTGTATCAGAACAGAGCTGTGAAAGCAGCTAATGTGTTGGGGAAAGCTAACATGAAGGGGGTGAGCTGTGGACTCCCAGCAGCCAGCTCTGCTGCTGCAGGAGTCCAGTGGAAGGACTGCTGCCTTTGATAGTGAGGGAACAAGGTCCTGTACTATGAAGAGGGGACCCATCTGCTGCCTACAAGCCCCAACATGCTGCAGAGTTGAAGGACTGAAACATCACTACATGCTGCAGCAGAAGACACCTTGTTCACAGCGGGAAGAATACCCAGCTTCAAGTGCACAGCTGCACAGTGTAATTCTCATGTCTTTGTGTCATTAATTGCATCAAAACTGTGTTCAGTCACAGGATCAAGGTCAAATGATAAAAAAAAAAGGTAGTTTATATGTTATTTCTGCTGGTTTAGAAGCAGAAGCCATCACTCTGAGGTGGGCACGGACCATCACGTCATGCAGAGGACCACCATCCCCACCCTAGCCTGCCATAGTTCTTGTTGGGGCTTGTTGGCTTGGCCTGGTGCCTGGAGAGATAGGCACAGAGCAAGCACCAAGGGGAATGGGACAGGTGCTCCCCACCAGAGAGGTGGGAAAAGTCTCTTCTGAGATGGCCTGGGTAGTCATACTCCTAAAACCTCTCTACAGTTCTATGCTGCCTGAGTGTCCCCTTCCACGAGGTGCTTGGAGAGGTGTAGGACCACCTTGGCAGGAGATGCTGCTGCAGTCTGGGGGCAGGGACGATACGGCATACGCTCAGCATGTTTTCAGAGTTCTGGGCTATTTTAATCCACTTTATGATCCCCTGGATAAGCGCTTAAGACCGAGTGACCCAGCGCGTGAATTCTACAGGGAGAAGTGCCTCAGACTACTTAACGTGCTCCTACAGAAGATCTGCCCTTTGCCTGCCCACAGTTTAGTTCAGTAATGTATAAATTTTCTAGTTTTTCTTAATAAACAGATATCACAGGTGTGCAGATGACATTCATTACCTCAGGCAAATGAAACTGATACAATCGTGTCAGCTAAACATGTGGGTTAATGTGTGTTTTAAGAAGAGAAAATTAACAAAGATCAGACGTAGATATACAGATATCTACCATATATATGCAAAGACAGTTATTCACATGCCAAATTGTAAGTTCTCAACGAATCGTAAATAAAATTTAATCAGGAGTAAGTTTCCTGTTTAAAGTCACCGTCTAACTCTTTGTATACAGCTGCACTTCTCCAGAATGAAAAAACAGAGCATGTTGTTAATTAGCTTTCCTTACACAGATGTTAAACATCTCCCAAGTGGTCATTGGATGGCCATTTCATATTTAAAAAAATAATTTTGGTATCCAAAAATTCAAAGATTCAGTTCAGGGCTAGACTTTAAATTGGCTGGGTTTTTTGTTATTATTTATGTATTTTCCTGATTTCTGCTTTATTATTTTCCCTTTTGTTACGATTTTGCTGCTATTTAATGTTCCTTCTAGTTCTCAGCCTCTTCTGCTGTCTCTAAATAGGGAGGTGTCAAGAGAGAATGATCTGTCTGTGGAAACGCTGTTTTTCATGGATTTGAATGTTGTCCTTTCTGCTTTCACCGTAACAGAAAATAGCTGAATTTTGGCTTCATAACCTCTCCCATTCTCCTGCACTCTCATGTTACTTATCCCAGAGCATCCCACTCTGAAGAGCTATTTGGCTGCTCAGGAGTCTTTGCTGGCTGGTAACTATACATGTGATAAAAGGATATAATTGGAAGTGTCTTCATAAATGGATTGTTTTTAACAACATAAGACAGTGAATGACTATTTTCCTGCCACAGGGCCTGGGTACATAATAAACTCACATATGTGATTATACACTCACATAAGGATTCCTGTTTAGGCCATTGTCTCTATAGGAGTGTTAATTGAGATCTTGCTACTGAACAATTTATTTTTACAAAACCAAAAGGAATTTACAAACTTCAAGGCTTTTCCACCATCTGTCCACTACAGTCAAAGTTTACAACTAAGGGCTGATGGATGGTGAAACTCTTAAGTGTTGCTTCCTCTGAAAACCAGGCTGGCAATCACACTCTCTGAAGAGGAGGGAGATGAAAATTCACAGCACAGTGTTGTTTTTTATTTTCATGACAGCTTCATGGAATTTTTGTTATTGCTCTGTTTTTGTTTGTTTTTGTTTTTGTTTGGTTGTTTTTTGTTTTGTTTTTATTATTTATTTTATTTTTATTTGAAGTACACCTTGGCACTACATACCTCACCCCTGAAATCACTGAGGAAGACCAAGACCAATCCAGTAAATTTTCATGTAAAAAGTTTTCAATAAAATGCAACATTTCTGAATGCCAGCTGCCCAAACTAAAAATGAAACCTTAATTTAATCCATAAATTGGTATTGTACTTTCATGCTTTACTTTCTCTAAGTTGAGGTTAATGAACATAACCACAAATTATCTTGTATTTGTTGTTGGTCTAGAGTTTGCAGATATAAACTGACTGAACAGAACTAGATATTTTGTGGTAACTATCTTCAATGTCTATTGCTTTACTAATAGTATTGTAGCTGCAAGAAAAATGAGGCAAAATGTCCAGACTGGTCAGCATGAAAGACGGTCATTAAGGGTCTAAAGTTTCCATATTGCAGAAAAAGAGCAAGAATAGGAATTTTCCTGTACTATATACAGGAAATATATACATATTATATATACATACAAATAATACAAATACTATCTTTGATACTGCAGAAAAACTAAAAGGATTGTCAAACAGTTTGAAAAAGCAGCTGGCAAGCAATTGCCAAGAGAGCTGGTTGAGCTGCTTGAAAAGAATACATGCAAGTTACATATCTGGTTTGTTTTCCACTTAGTGCCTACAAAGGTCCAGCAAATGTTGCAATCAGTAACATGGGTAAGCTTCCTTTTCTACTTCTTGTATTTTCTTTTCCATGGCAGGTGTGGTGCTGCTCTGACAGCAGCGTATGCATTATGAATTTCTATCTGCTTCTCTTCAGTCAACCTCATAGTAAACATCATGTTTTGTTACTATAACAGAATGCAATATTATCTGAGCTTCATAAATCTTTCTTCCTCCTTTCTTATAGTTAACTTTTTCACTACTGAATCATAAGAAAGAACCTAATTAGTGTTGTTTTCAAAAATCATGTTCGTAGCCTGCTGAGGGTGAGATCAAATGTCACATTTTAAGTCTGAAAACAGAAGCAGAATATAACAAATAGCATCAATTTTATCATGGCAAAGGCCCTATTTTTGCTTTACTTTCACTTCAGAAGCACTGATAAGTCTCCAAATAATTAAGATGCTCTGACATTCTTATAATGTAAGCATAAACAGTAAATACTACTGAAAGGTAACATTTCAGGCACACATTTGACATGTTTGGTTTTTTTTCCTTCTCTGAAAACATTTATAAAAAACCCAGGTTTTTCCTGCAAGAACAGATATGGCAGTTCTTGGTTGTTTTGTTTTTTCTTATATTTGAATCATCAGTAATCTTCACTGTTTTCTACAGTGAAGAGTCTTAAATTACATTGTGATTTCAAGTTGTGTATTTGGCAGCAACTTAAGCCATAGTCCTGAGTGTAGATTCCTATCTCCAGAAATCCTGCCAGCGTTGACTAACAATACTTTTTCATCTAACAAAAATAGGAAAGTAGGGGCATGATGTTCGAGAAAGACCAAGCGGGGCAAAACATTTGGGAGCAAGGTAGAATGAAGTGGAAAACAAGTTATAAAGAACAAAATCAATTGTGTTTTCTGTTTAATAGCAGTAGGGGTTTCCTATAAGCTTCTAGGTTTTATAGACTTTCCCATGGATTTTACAAACAGTACTTTATTCAACAACGTCCTTACAAAACAGTTTTATTCTCTTCTTTGGTTTACTCTTGACAAAAATGTATTCTGTTGGGACAAAATATTTGGGTTTTACATTTAGATTCCCCCTCTAAAGCAAATGCTCAGTAAAGTCTGTGTGCAATGGTTTATGCAGCTTGTGCTTACTAACAAAAGCATTTTTAAGTGAGTTCAAAACAAAGTAATTTACATCATCCTGACTAAAACAAAAAGAACTCGTGCTTTAAGTCCAGGAGTGGAGTCAGTCAATGGCTGGGCTTACCTCTTATTTCCTATCCATTACATGAAAACATGAAAATGTAAAAGAAAAAGCATAAATGAAACTTACTTGAAAATTCAGTCTTTAAGAGTATTTTCTATTCTCTATCAGTAGAAACATCTGCACTAATTTAAAATTGAGCTGTCAGCAAAGAAATGGGTTAGTATATAGAAACATTTTATGTGACACATTTCTATAGATTACTAAATTATATTTCATTAATTCAGTTTTAATCTTATTTTGGTACATCCGTGGTTTAATATGTACTTCTCTGCTAGAGAACCTGTTGTTTTAAAATCCAGTCCTTTTATGAGTTTAATTCCTGACCAAGAGAAGCTTGAAACAACCACTCAGGAAGAGCAACAAATCTGGTATCATCCACAAAATGTTTGAAGTCCCTAAAAAATAATTGGTTCAAGCCAGATACATACTACAGAAACCTCAGGTGCAGTGACAGTAGGCTCTTCAAAAATATTATCCACCTTCTTGTAACCCCTGTGTTGTGGTATAGAGCATACATGGTAAATGCCTATCCATTAGATGTGTCAGCATGAACACCTCCTCAGAAGCTCCAGTTTCTAAACCAAAGATGAACTTTTCACAAGTGGGTGATCAAGACATTAGCTCATGATGAGAAATGAACATTTCATGCTTTTGTTGTTTTGAATTCTGCCAACAGCTTTGAATTTTTGCTCATAGTTTTGATGTTTTGAGTTTTGCATCCATCTGAATTTGTGGCTCACAATTTATACTGTACAAGAGACAGATTGTTCACCTGAATTTACGGTTTCATACTTGACCACTGAAGACAGAAGTAGCCAATCTTTCTACTTTTTGTTCCCTGTCTCATTTCAGTTGCCATGTACACTCTGATGTGAGACTGCACTTTTTATTATCAATATTATGAAAAATGTTTTTAGGGAAACCATGGTCAGGCATTGGCACGGGCAGTCTCTCCACCAAAGCCAAGCTGCATCTGTGACCCCCACACATGGTCGCCCCTCTTGTCCCCAGACCTCCAGCTGGAGTTTCATCCGTACCCCTGTGGCACTTGCACCAGAGGAGTGCAGCCATGGTGTCATACTGAACTCAGGTCCCAATAAACCACAACTGCTCCCAACAGGACTTGAGAGATGCTCAGAGGTGAGAAGTCACCTGGGTTATCACTTCACACTGCAGCTCCCATTAAGCAACCTGGGTCTCTATGTACATTCACCTTCCACCTTCTTCTCTTTTCTGCAGCATTTCAATTCATAGAATCCCAGACTGGTTTGGGTTGGAAAGGACCTTGAAGCTCATCCAGACCCATGCCCCCGCCATGGACAGGGACACCTTCCACTAGACCAGGTTGCTCCAAGCCCCATCCAACCTGGCCTTCAACACTGCCAGGGAGGGGGCATCCCTCATTACTATTACACTCCAGATTAAAAGGAAACGAGGATGTAGAGTCTCGAGTCCATTATCAAGGTGATGATAGAACAGGGTTGGGATAGCAGCTATGACAATGACAGTATTAAAAATATTTTCTCAAATCTTTGCAGTACGCTGTCACTTAATGTTGACTGAATGACTTCATTGTGTGAAACAATTCTAGTTACTCTTAAAGAATTTTTTTCCTTGTTAGAATTATTAAATAAATTTAGGCCAGTCGCTTGAAACAAATCTTACTAAGCAATGAGTAACCATACATTTCTCATTTTGTTGACTCTTTATGCTATGATTCACTGAAGTACAGGGTGCTCACCTGAAACTACCACTGAATAAAGCTGTTGCTTCACATCAGAGAGTTGTGTGTTATCATGTGCTCAGGAAAAAAAGAACAAACAGGTTTTTGCTATCTCAGTTCAGAGATATGGGACTGAACCCAAAGTTAACGATCACCATTTATGTTAATTTTTGCCTCATTTGCCAGGAATAATGGGGATCATTATCCTTTGATCTTGCTAGAAAATTGTGATAAGTTTCTCAATGAAAACTTGGATGTTACAGTGGTATACATTGAGACATACACAGAGCAATTAAGGCAAAAGAAAGCTCAACAGTCAGAAAATAATTAATACTGAAGTAAAGAAGCAAACTACTGGATGTTAGGTCTTTATTCCTGCAAAACCACAGATGTGCCTGTGTCTTTATTCACCTAATCGATTTTGCTAAACTTGCCCTTGCATCAGTGAGCACTAATTATGGAGCAGTATGAGATTCCTATGTCTTGCAATATGAATTTGCTGTAAAAACCTCCTCATCTTTTTATCACTGCAGAAGCTTTGCCTATAACTTCAAGACTGTTGTGGTTTGGCATTTGGAAAAACGTGGTGTGAGGGACAACTTCTCTACCACATCATGACATGAAAAGATGAACTGTGCATGTTAGTGCAGTGGGTTTGTAACACAGCTCAGGTTGTGTTTCACAGCTGAATGAAGGCACTGCTTCAAAAAGTATTGCTAACCCATGCCCTTATAGAAAGAGAACTGGTTTTCAGCTGCTACAATACCGATGAATTAATAGAATCATCAAATCACAGAATGGTTTGGGTTGGAAGGTTCCTTAGGGCTATCTCGCTCCAACCCCCCTGCGACGGGCAGGGACACCTCCCACCACACCAGGTTGCTCCAAGCCTCATCCAACCTGGCCTTCAACACTGCCAGGGAGGGGCAGCCACAGCTTCTCTGGGCACCCTGGGCCAGGCTCTCACCACCCTCACACCAAACAATTTCTCCCTCCCATCCCATCTCCATCTCCCCTCTGGCACTTGGAACCCATTCCCCCTCATCCCATCACTCCCTGCCCTTGTCACCAGTCCCTCTCCAGCTTTCCCGGAGCCCCTTCAGGCACTGGAAGGTGCTCTAAGGCCTCCCTGGAGCCTTCTCTTCTCCAGGCTGAATGACCCCAACTCTCTCATCCTGTCTCCAGAGCAGAGCTGCTCCAGCCCCCTGAACATCTTTGTGGCCTCCTCTGGTCTCTCTCCAACAGCTCCATGTCCTTCTGATGTTGGGGACCCCAGAACGACCCAGCACTGCAGGGGGGGTCTCACAAGAGCAGAGCAGAGGGGGAGAATCCCCTCCCTCACCTGCTGCTCACACTGCTGGGGATGCAGCCCAGGATCCCGGGGGCTTTCCGGGCTACAAGCACACACTGCTGGCTCATGTTGAGCTTCTCATCACCCAACACCCCCAAGTCCTTCTCCTTGGGGCTGTTCTCAATCCATTCTCCACCAGCCTGTATTTGTGCATGGGATTGTGCTGACCCAGGTGCATTTTAAGGCTGTGTTTGTGTTTTGGATCCTGGAGTATCAAACTGTGAAAAGGATGAACATCTGAATGAAGAAGTGTTCTTGCAGCTGCCTCATTTGCCATTCACCATATGCTACAGCCTGGCAGCTAGCCATTTACAGAAAAAGTTTGTGTAACATCTATATGTGCACAACTGTGTACCTTAGCTCCTCTTAATCCAAATTAAAAGAAGCCTGTGAGTAGGCACTGTTCCCAGGTAGGATGAAGGATATTGCCAAGATCCCATCTCAGCAGAGTGAGCATCACACATGCCCATGTTCAGCAGGACAGGACACAGCTACGGTCAGTTCTCAGCTGTGTACTTCGCCAAGTGCCACTGGGTTAAAAAAGATCTTGTGAAGAGTGAGGGCTGCTTGTTTTGGAAACTCAGTTCCTCCCCTTCTAAATAAACCTCTGAAGTTTGCTGGCTGTCGGGCACCTTGCCCTCCATTGTTCCATTTCCCTGGCTGCAGAGAAACATGGCCATGCATGATACGTGAAGGACCTTGACAGTAGTTTTGTTATTCAGTCTTTACTCATGTTTATATGGCTCCTGAGGTATAGAGATGACATTGGATGAGCCGGTTTTATGCTGAACACCAGGAGTTTTTCAGGGGTCTCAAGGTGAAGTTGCACTTTTTATTTCACCTGGAACCACTCTGGCCAAATAAACTGATATTCTCACTGTCACTCTTCCCACCCACAGCTCCTTTACAAAGGGATTTGGAGGGGCCAGCTGGAGCCCCATCCTCCTCTGCAATCAACCTGGTGACTAACTGTGGACCAGCAGATCCACAAACAGCAGTGCCACAGGACCCCAGCCCCACCATGCAGCCATCAACAGCTGCTTGCAACATGCCTTGAGCAAAGTCATGGGCAGAGATCAACCACCTGCCTTTCTGGAAGCCACCTGAACCACCGCAGCTGTAGCAGGAACCACTCTTTCTCATGGGCGCTTGGGTTTCATTGGCACCAGTGACAGCCTGTGCAGGAGTACCCTGTCCCCTCAGGTCCTGACAGAGTTCCAGGGTGAGGTCCACAGAGCCTGACACAGGGAGGATTCAGATTTCTGGCCAGCAGCCTTGTACGTGTAAGAAGTGGCTAAATATGTCATTGCTTAAGTAATGGAAAAGCTACTCATCACCATTACAGAACATAACAGCTGCTCTTTGCAAGGGCCACCAGCTACGAGCTGTGTCGCTTATCTGAAATCTCAGGAAAGGGATTTAGAACAGCTCTGGTTTTGTCTCTTCTGAACTTAAAAAGAGAAGAAATCAAGTTTATTTTGTTTGGCCTGAAGGGACTTTCAGGTTCCTTCTTGTTTCCATTTTGCAATGGGGATTTACAGGGAGACTGGGTAAATGCCAAAAAACATATTTTGTGTTATTTTTGTTTCATTTTCAGTACTTATATGTGGTTTTGGTTTTTTATTTTTCCTAGAGGAATACTCACCTATACCAAAGCTATAGAGCATTTCAGATGTTAATTTCTGCCTCAGTTTTACAGCTGTGAAATACAGATAATATTATTCACCAAGGAACTGACTGATAAAATTTGAAAATGCAGGCAATAGGAGGAAATATTATTGACTTACTGTATTTTACATTAAGCAGTTTTATCAGTTATTAAAAAAGTGATGGAAAAAATAACCAGGAGTAAAACATTACATAGAATCACAGAACCCCAAACTGGTTTGGGCTGGAAGGGACCTCAAAGCTCATCCAGTCCCAAACCCTGCCATGGGCAGGGACACCTCCCACCACACCAGG
>VZRW01007139.1:24563-35017 GCA_013398125.1 Aegotheles bennettii | reverse complement strand
TCCCATCACTCCCTGCCCTTGGCACCAGTCCCTCTCCAGCTTTCCTGGAGTCCCTTCAGGCACTGGAAGGTGCTCTGAGGTCTCCTTGGAGCCTTCTCTTCTCCAGGCTGAACAACCCCAACTCTCTCAGCCTGTCTCCAGAGCAGAGCTGCTCCAGCCCCCTGAACATCTTTGTGACCTCCTCTGGTCTCACTCCAACAGCTCCATGTCCTTCTGATGTTGGGGACCCCAGAACTGGACCCAGCACCGCAGGGGGGGTCTCACAAGAGCAGAGCAGAGGGGGACAATCCCCTCCCTCACCTGCTGCTCACGCTGCTGGGGATGCAGCCCAGGATCCTGGTGGGTTTCTGGGCTACAAGCACACACTGCTGGCTCATGTTGAGCTCCTCATCACCCAACACCCCCAAGTCCTTCTCCATGGGGCTGTTCTCTATCCATTCTTCACCCAGCCTGTATCTGTACATGGGTTTGCCCGGACCCATGTGCAGGACCCTTGACTTGGCCTTGGACATGAGTTCAGTGAACATCAAGCCTCCTTTCTGCTTAGCATGTGCAGGAGTAGCCAAACAGATAATGGCAATTTGCCTGAACACCTGCATCTCCAAACTGATGTTGAGCTTTGGGTTTTCTTTCAGTGCTGAGTCTCATGGAAAATACCCTGAGCACTGCAAGGTGACACAGCCTCCAGGGAGGTGCTATTCATCATCCACCACTATTGCTCTTCAGATTCAGGTTATGGTGTTGGTCTTTCAGGTGCTGTAGGGTGCCAGGAACATTGCAAGGCCATATAACCCACACAGGGGAAGGCAACCACAGCTCTTTTGTGCCTTCCTGGGCCAAACCACATCTACGGGATGACGCAATTTTCCCTGAAGCTATCTGTGCTAGATAAACATGCAATTTTTCCTGGATGTTCAGTGTATTCTGTAATAAAAAATATGATGCCTGATTGGGGACAGGATGTATCTTGGGCATTTACCAAAATCAAGGCAGGACATTTGCAAGCAGAGGTAATACCTCCTATATAAACAACTTGTATATAAACACAAATAAATCAGAAAAGCCTTCAGGCACTACAGCCCTACTCCAGTGTGTCTAAAAGCTTTAGTACTTTTTCCAGCTGCAGTGGCTGGCTTAGTAAAATAACTTTTACTATAACTTTCATATAGGATAATTATTTCTGAAGGGTTTTTCCTTCATAAGCCTTGGATTTCTAACTGCTGCAGCTTGCAACAACAAACCTTACTTCTCAAACATCTCTTTTAGCAGTAAAATCCCACTGTTTATGCACAAGAGCCAGGGCTTGTCAGGGCACTCCTCTTCATCTCGTGGAAGAGTCATTAATGAGCTAATCCAGATACCTGCATTGATTTCTCAGCATGGGCCCCTACAAGCAAAACTGGAATTTTCATTTTTAGCCTGATTCAGTAATTTATAGAGGTCAGGTGTTGAGAACTGTGCTTACTCTTCATTCAAGCACAAAATTCCACTTAACAAAATCAGCAGGTTTTCATCAGTAAATTCCACAAAAAAGCAGCAATGTTTGTAGGATAGAGTTCAAAAAACTGTTCCAACCCATTACACCCTGTTCAGCCTCACCTGCTCATCCTGCATCCCCACACCCTCAGCACAGTGCCAGTTTGGCCATTGCTAGAGACCACTGAGCTTGCTGCCTGGCAGGAACCCGCTTACCCCCACAAGTGCTCCTCAGGTGATGGTGTTGGGACCAGGTCTTCTTCAACATCTTAGTCAGGGACATGGACAGTGGGATCAGATGCACCATCAGTAAGTTTGCTGGTGAGACCAAAGTGTATGGTGCAGTTGGGAGGGAAGGGATGGAATCCAGAGGGACTTGGACAGGCTGGAGAGGTGGGCCTGTGCAAACCACCTGAAGTTCAACACTGGCCCAGGGTGCCCAGAGAAGCTGTGGCTGCCCCTCCCTGGCAGTGTTGAAGGCCAGGTTGGATGGGGCTTGGAGCAACCTGGTGTGGTGGGAGGTGTCCCTGCCCATGGCAGGGGGTGGCACTGGGTGAGCTTTAAGGTCCCTTCCAGCCCAAATGAGCCTGTGAATTTGTGATTCTCTGATAACTAGAGACCTGGAAAGGCCTGGCAGGACAAAAGACTCAGAAACGTCTAGCTGTGGGACAATACTTACAGTATTTTGCAGTCGGGTGCATGTTATAGCACCTCAAATCTCAGACAAATAGAACAGAATAGTGCATGTATGTTTGTAAAGGTATCAAGCTTAATACACTGTAGGTGTTGTTCTTTGCTATCAGAAATAAAATTAAATAAAGAAAATAAATAAATAAATTTAACAGCCATCACACTCTCCCTGCTTTGTTCACAGCCACCAGAGGTAATAATTCTCTCTTCCTTCTGTGGTCATTGACAAAAAAGTTGGGGGGCAAATTATCTGACAAACTGACAAACCTCAGATATTACATAAATTTGTTCTCCCTGAGATTAAGAACACGTTTAAAGTAAAAGCAAGAACACCTTAAAAGCTTACAGATAGTTATTATGCTTGGGAAGTATTGGAGGGACTTATCTAAGCCTGGACATGCAGTCCCACTGATTTCATGTGATTAACAGTAAACACGTGATTGAACACTTTGTTGGATTTTAGCCAGAAAATTCAATTCTGCAAAAGCCCGAGCACTCTTCCACTAATGTTCATGAAACATTCAAGGAAAACTTCTTATTACTAACATACTACTAAATGTCATATAAGCAATAGAATATCACTCATAAATGGTACTTTCTTAAAATGAACTGCATCTTTATTAATTAAAATTATCAATTTATGTTAATGCAGTAATAAAAAAAGCAATAAAACCACTATCTAAGCAGTCACATGAGTCAATACAGATATATCTGAAGACCTTATAATACTTTTGGTTTTTACGATTCATGTCTTTCAAGAGGAGAAGACATCAATGCTTCTGTTTCATGGCAGGTGGAGTTAGTTGGGTGAGGAGGGAGGGAGGGGAAGCAATTCTCCATCCCCCTCTGCACCTCCCAAAGAGATGTGTGCTCCAGGCCCCTTGGAATACCAGTGGTATCACCTGCCTCACCTACTTGCCACTGACCTTGCAGCTGCAAGTGGAATGAGAAAGAAGAGGTTATGAGCCATCAGTGTGCACTGGCAGCCCAGACATCCCCCAGTATCCTGGGCTGCATCCCCAGCAGCGTGAGCAGCAGGGCCAGGGGGGGATTGTCCCCCTCTGCTCCACTCTTGTGAGACCGCCCCTGCAGTGCTGGATCCAGTTCTGGGGTTCCGAACATCAGAAGGACATGGGGATGTTGGAGAGAGTCCAGAGGAGGCCACAAAGATGCTCAGAGGGCTGGAGCACCTCTGCTCTGGAGACAGGCTGAGAGAGTTGGGGTTGTTCAGCCTGGAGAAGAGAAGGCTCCAGGGAGACCTTGGAGCACCTTCCAGTGCCTGAAGGGGCTCCAGGAAAGCTGGAGAGGGACTGGTGCCAAGGGCAGGGAGTGATGGGAAGAGGGGGAATGGGTTCCAACTGCCAGAAGGGAGATGGAGATGGGATGTGAGGGAGAAATTGTTTGGTGTGAGGGTGGTGAGAGCCTGGCCCAGGGTGCCCAGAGAAGCTGTGGCTGCCCCTCCCTGGCAGTGTTAAGGCCAGGTTGGATGGGGCTTGGAGCAACCTGGTGTGGTGGGAGGTGTCCCTGCCCATGGCAGGGGGTGGCACTGGATGAGCTTTAAGGTCCCTTCCAACCCAAACCAGTCTGGGGTTCTATGTATTCATTTAAAAAACAATCAAACAAAAAACCCCACAGAACCAGTCAGTACGTAACAGCATTTTCTAGTGGATGCTCAAGACGTGGTTCATCTGACCCAAGCCACTTGCATCTGTTCTCATCAACTCTGGCTGTCTGAGTGGTCAGTGAGAGGAGGAGGAGAAGGAGGAGGGGGAGGGGGAGGGGAGGAAGAGGAGGAGAAGAAGAAGAAGAAGGAGAAGGAGGAGAAGGAGAATATTTCTGTGCTGAAACAGGTCAGCTCAACAGCACCTTGAACGTGCCACTTCTCCCTTTTCAAGCACAAAAACAAAGTAAGGAGGCATGATCAGAGGTGGACATCTAAATTTAAATGTGATGAAATAAATTGTGTACTTTGTTTTTTTCATTGTGAACAACCGGGCACAGATGTTTTCCTCTGATACTCCCCTATGCCTCGCTGCTTTTAAGTACATTTAGATGAACAATGGTGTTGACACAGACCTCCGTATCCTTCACATACACTATAAGCAAGACAACCCACAGCATGCATGAAAGAAACTTACAGACCAGGCAACTTCAAAGTTAAACTGATTATGACCGAACTTTCCAAACAGCCAACAAGTCATCAAAAAATGCATCCCGAAGAACTGCAGCCATGCAATTGCAGCCATGCAAGAGGATGCTAAGCATTCACATGGTATCTCTGTATTCTGGACCCCATGGTCTGGGTTGGAGAAATTTTCTTAGAGGCGTTATGGGGCAAATCTGATACTGTACAGTGAGCACAGATAGAGAAACCTAACTTTTACCTCTAAACCAAAAGTATATTTTTAAAAAAGAATTATAAAAATGTTCTTACAATAAACAAAAACAAACAAGAGCCACCATGTTATGCTTCAGGTTTTTATACCCAACAGCTTCTTTCTTATCCAACAGAATTAGGAAAAACATGATATGCATGACAAATGCTTATCACGTTTTTTAATTATTATTACTTGATGAACTACCAACAGGAGGTCAATGAGGAGAAGGAAAATTAATACTTCTTTGGAATCATAGTAGTAATACAAAAATAGGCATAAAGAAGGTCACTGAAATATGCTCAAGTTTTGTACTTCTCTTTGTGGCATCTAATAAACATCCAGAGACTGCATTTTCTAAATTTCTAAGAAGTTAAAGTTTCTAACATTTCTAAAAAGTTAAAAAATTCTATGTCATTTATACCGAAGGCATTATAAGTATAAACTGTTAAGTAGATAAGCATAACCTTTACACCTGACTATTTACCTCAAACTGTGTAATGTTTTTATAAGCAGTAATATACTATGTACCCTCCTAAAAATGAAAATAATTCTAGCAAAATATGATTTCTAAAATATCAAGTATTATGAAGCACCCTGCTGTAAATATCTTTTTGATGTGCAAGTGCAAAACCAAATATCATTGGCACAAGATCAGTCAAATCTTTGACAATACAGAGCTTCTTATCTTGCTCAATTCTACATGTTTCAATGCTTTAACATAACATTATCACTAGAATTTAATCTGGGGACAATCTTCATGGGCACAGTACATTTTTATCTCATGACAATGGTTCTTCGTTGGTGCATTCACCGTGATTCTGCTTTCTGGCCACAGCTTCCTCTGCTGCTTGCGACTTGCTTTGTTTTTTCATAGCTAACTCACCACCATTTTTGTACTTATCTGCAAAATAATCGGAGTCAAAGCTTACAGACAAATCTGGAGGACTCACATAAACGTTTCCATTGTCTATTGTGACTTTATGAATCCTTTGTTTGACTCCTTTTGATTGCCACTGCGGCGTTGGTGATGGCTCCAAAGGGTTTATTCCTTCATATAATCCTTCTCCTGTTTCCAAAGTAATTACATACTTATGCCAAGGACAAACAATACATGCTTGACCATTGATATCCTGCAAAGGAGAAGAAGAGACAATAGCAAGTCATCAGCTTCTGGTTCTTCCCCTGGAAGACTCTCTAGACCAGAAGACGAGTCTGGTGATTTGGCTGTATAGCTGTATGCTGTTTTACATATATATCCATTTCTTTTGGTTCAGATAGAAGTATTAAAAAAAAAATACATTAAAGATTTCAAATTACTCTATGCCCCTACAGTATTTTTATTTTGCTTACATACCTCTATTTCTCCAAGACACAGAGGGCCTCCTTCATCTGAAACATGGTAGAACACAGTATTAATTTTTGCAGCAGATTTTGTGCTGAATTGTTGCAACATAGAGATCATATGTGCAAATATCTTACGGTAGCAGCGAGAGTCCAGAACATGAAATTTCCCTTCATGGTAGAAAACAACAACTTCTCTGCCATTGACTTTGGCTGTCACTCGTCGGGACTTCTTTATGTCATCTTCTTTGCCAATTAATATAAGGACATCTGGATCCGTTTCAACTGTTCCTGTGTTGGAGCTGCTCAAATCCACATCCTTAAAATACAAAAAAATTCAAAAAGCTGTCTATAAACCAGTTCATCTTCGGGTTTCTATGTGTAGAATGGACATCTTGGTCCAAGAGAACACCCCAACACATTTAACACTTGAGTTGAGAGGGGCAGAAGTTTCAGTAACAGACTATCAATGGGCAGACGAAGCAAAATGCAGGAGTTTGGTGATAATGTTTGGCCAACGCGTTCAGAAACAGAACCAGGGCTGTGAAAACCAGCTGCTGCAAACCTGATACCTGAGGCTGAGGAGAGATAAATTCTAAATCACTATGCATTTCCTCTGCTTTTTTATCGCCATATCCCCTGGAAAGCTATATGCAAAAGGTCAGGGACACTACTTGTAAAATACTATACTATTTAGTTATGCAATGGGTAAACAGTAGCATTTACATGTAAAGCCTATACCCTTTAAATAACATTATGGCTAGAAAAAACAAATGATGGAAGTTGGTAAAAAACTAAGAATATCACCTGCAAAAGGGAAAAATTGTTTATTGAGAAGCTCTATTCAACCTGGCAAATTTTTAAACAATTTTTTGTCTGCCTTCCCCTTCCTCCTCTCAAATATTTCCAATGTCTAACAGACTCTTCCTCTCCCAGCAGAGGACATAAGTAGTTTTATCACAAAACCTGCCTTCCTATTAAATTTGCTTACGATTAGCTGCTGTGTTGCTGTTCCCCAAGAACTGCAGTTCCCCAAGAATTCCCAGTACAACCCCACTCCTCTCACTTCCTCTGTAAAATCAGACAAAAAAAGGTCATTGTCGGTGCTGAGACCAAAGGGGGACCACAGGTCTGGGGGGAAGGGGGGATCCTGCTGCGGAGGGTGTGGAGCCACCAAAAGCCACGCTGTACCTTAGGTCCACGCCAGATCACAACAAAGATGAGGAAGCAGATGAAGAAGTGGAGGCCCAGCACGATGAGGTCCAGCATTGTCTCTCTTGGCTGTGCTAGCGGTGGCCTTACTCATGTGTGTCACAGCACATGGCGCAGCCCCTCTTTACGTGTGAATGGCAGCGGGGCCAGCCCCTGTAACACCCGAGGGAGGAGGTATGGAGGCTCAGTGTGGCAGGAGCCAGCTCTGCCAGGGCTGATAAGGAGCAGGGACACGCTGGGGCTGGCCTGATAACAGAAGAAGAAAGCTCTGGGTTCCTCCTGCTGCTTTGCTCCGCATCAGCCTGTGCCACTGTCACCTCCTCCAAATGTGACACACCAAACCGAAACCCTGCTCGGAGCCATGCGTCACCTTACGTGTTTATTTGGGATCAGCAACTGCGTTTCCTAATAAACTGTGTTTCCTAATAGACCGTTACAGCAGGAAGACAGGTGTAAACAACAGCATGGCATTTCCAAGGCCAGTCGTTACCTGATTTGCACATGATCAGCCATAAGGACCAACTCTCTGCTTCCCAGTTTACAGGAACTGCCACCCAGTCTCACCCAGAAAGTGAAATGTCACTGTCAGGCTCTCAGGACCACCCAGCAAGACATTTAGAAAATAAGCATAAATGAGCGTTTTCTTTAGAAAATAAGCATAGCATGTAGCAAATTAACCACGAGACCTGGAGCAGGGAATACCTGATTTTTTACCATCACCTTTAGGCTGACTCCGTACATGAACTTTCCAAATTGGGCAAAACCTTGAAAAGCAGAAGCCTGTAGTTAGAAACACTGTTATGAAGACACGTCTAAAAAAATTGTGTACATATAGACATACAAATACAGCAATAATGGACACACACACATATCTACACACATACATATGTATGTCCAGGCCAGTGTTAAAATAACACTTGGCACCAAACCTCCAATTCGTTTAGGGATGGGATTTCTACAGTCAGCCTGGATTTTGTGTAGATGAATTATCCAGGCACCCCAGCCTGAACCCTGTCTCAGACTATCAGCACATTGTTGACCACACGTAGCCCAACCAGCATAAGCAACCAAGAGCCAGCGGCTTCATTTTACAGCCAGGACTTGCATGCTTATCTGCTACCAGCTGCAGATTAAGAACTGCCTTGGAGTGTCAGAGGTCCTCCAAAAGAAAGCCATGGAGTTAACGTACTTTTGCTGATATGCTACTAGTTTGGTGGCAGAAGATTTTCTTCTCTTAGAAAAGGAACGCAGTTAAGGACCCCTCATCACAAAAGACCTGTAATTAGACCTCTTACTGCAGGCCTACTGTTGGCCACTTTCCCACCCACAAAGTGGACATACACCTGCAAAGCATGAACAGAACATGTGAGATTTCAACTTAGAGCAGCCCAGGAGGCAGTGAAGGCCCAAAGGCAGGCTGCTGTTTCTTACCTAGAGGAGTCATAGCATCATAGAATCATAGAACACCAGGTTGGAAGGGACCTCAAGGATCATCTGGTCCAAGCTTTCTTGGCAAAAACACAGTCTAGACAAGATGGCCCAGCACCCTGTCCAGCTGAATCTTAGCACTAACCAAAGAGTCCTCTGAGTTTGGGACAGAACCCAGCATAAGGGAAGGTCAACAGACCTCCAAGGTGGTTCTCATCCAATGTCACCTTCTCTTCTTTCATCTCAGCCACTGGCTTGGTGCCACCTAGACAATACCGCCTCCACAGTTGGGCTCAGATGAATGAAGACTTGCTTTTTCCTCCCTTCCTTTAAACAGCAGATCCATGGGCATTAAGCACAGATCAGGAGATAGCTGAGCTGGTGAGCATCACCTGCTTGTCAACAGCACATTACAATGGCAATTTGCCTGCCTGCCCTCTCACAGCCCCTTGGAAAGTGCACTCTCCATCACACTCTAAGGTGAAATAAAAAACAGTTTTGATTGCTCCTGTTTTTTCCAGGCTGACGACCATGTTAAAACCATCCATTCAAAGAAGACATGGAGTACAACTCACATAACCACCCTGGATCACACGACACAACCCTGAGCTACCAACCAGCTATCAGCATAGCACCTACCAATGTGAGTGAAAACACACCAATCAAAAAGGAAAAGGTTTATTCCCAAAAAAACCTTTAAGTTGATTTTCTACTAGATTTTTTCCTAATGTTTTCTTAACAGTTTGCCTGGTCTGATGTGTTCTGAGTCACTCCCCATTGCACTGGATGGAGGTGTCCCTGCAGCCAAGTGCCATCTGATGGGAACGACAGCCAAAGGGGTATGGGAGAGGTGAAAGGATTTGTTTTCTGTCTGGAACCGCAGCTGGGGTTATGAGTCGTAGCGATTCATAACTGGACCCTGCTTTAATTCCTTTTCTTCCTTTCGAGAAAGGGAAAAAATCCAGCACCGCATGGGGCACGGGTCCAGTGTGCCCTTAAAGACATGAGGGTTGGGGTTGGCAGCCGTGGGGGGCTGCCCGGGGTCCCAGCAGCTCCCACGTGGAGACCAAAATAAGGGGCAACATGACCCCTGGCTCCACTCACTCCTCCACTGCTTGCCCTGACTGTCCTCCAGGGGATGCTTCTATGGGGTGCCAGGGGAGTGGACCTCTGAGGGTCACCAGTGCTGAACAGTGTAGGGAATAAGGAGTGTTGAAGGACCCATCCCCGTGCCAGTTGACTGCTAACTCCTACATATCCCTCCAGGGATGCTGCAAGGGGATGTACCTGTGTGAAACACACAACTGCTTTTGGCAAAATTCTCCTAAAGTATCACTGTATTTATTGCTGCCTGGCATGTTTTCAGGCAGAGCAATGAACGAGTACTGCTCTGAGACTGTATCCTTCTACTCTAGCTCCAGTTTTATTAATAAGATTTCTATTACACCCACCTCACCAGCTGAGTATTTTTTGTCACTTTCATAATCACAGGCTGTTTTGGGTTGGAAGGAACCTTAAAGCTCACTGTCTCGGTTTGACGGATTGCAAAGTGGAGACAGAGTTTAGCTTTTTCCCTCCCCCCCATGGAAAGGAGAAAGAGAAAAGAAGCCAAAAAGCCAAAATGACACTGGTTGGGATTTTTAAAGAAAACTGTACATATATACAGCTTTAATAAACATAGAAAAAGGGAATAACAAAGAAGGGCACAGGGAAAGGGGAATGAGTAATTGCAAAATAAATATATACAAAACCAAAAGTCTGAAATTCCGAGAGAAGAATTCTCAACTGCCAGAAAGTCAGCAAAACTTCATCGCATTCCTCCGGTACTTCTGCAAGCGGCTCGGAACAGAACAGCTGATAAGGGCAGGCCTCCTCCCCTTTCTCTCTCTCTCTCTCTGCCGCTTCTTCCAAGATCGCAGGGCAGAAGCA
>VZRW01007139.1:168-24414 GCA_013398125.1 Aegotheles bennettii | reverse complement strand
TGGGCACCCTGGGCCAGGCTCTCACCACCCTCACACCAAACAATTTCTCCCTCACATCCAATCTCCACCTCCCCTCTGGCAGTTTGAACCCATTCCCCTTCACCCCATCACTCCCTGCCCTTGTCACCAGTCCCTCTCCAGCTTTCCTGGAGCCCCTTGAGGCACTGGAAGGTGCTCTAAGGTCTCCCTGGAGCCTTCTCTTCTCCAGGCTGAACAACCCCAACTCTCTCAGCCTGTCTCCAGAGCAGAGGTGCTCTGCTGACACTACAAATTAAGCCAAAACTTGATTTTTCTGCCATATGAGAGCTCTGTTGCTGTAGGACTGGGCATGACCAATGTGCAATGTTTATAGCTGGTAGCATATGCATATTAATACCCCCATTATTCTGGTGATAGCTCACATGTATGAAAATGATTGACAAACTTCAGAGCAGGTAGCCGAGAGAGGAAGCTGTATTAGATGTGGTATTTGGACCTGGGAGGGATGTACAGATACCTGATGGAGCGTGTGGTACACCTGTGTCCCTGCACCTGGCTGCCTTGGTGAATTCAACTGACATGTTCCAGGAGTCCAAGAGGCTGAACATGAACCAAGATGAGTTTATGCTGTGCTTATGAAGGACATGGTGCTGTTGGAGCGAGTTCAGAGCAGGCCATGAATATGCTCTGAGAACTGGAGTGCCCTCCATGGCAGTGTTGAAGGCCAGGTTGGATGGGGCTTGGAGCACCCTGGTGTGGTGGGAGGTGTCCCTGCCCATGGCAGGGGGTGACACTGGGTGAGTTTTAAGGTCCCTTCCAACCCGAACCCGTCTGGGATTCTGTGGTTCTATGAAAACTGCCTCTTGGTGGGTGCTCACATTGTACCAGGGTTACTTACAAACGTACCAGGTGCCATCTGACAGGTGGTTGTACCTCCTCAATCTCAGCAAGCTTCCTCCAAGGAAGTTCAGCTTAAGCTTCCCTAGAAGACAACATCACTCTGAAAACCGTGACCTCATGTGATGTTTTAGCAGAACTTCATTAAAATAATTCATGTCTACTCATAATTACCGTTGCTGATAAAAGTTTGTTGTAAAGGTGGATAAAGGTGAAACTGTGCTGTGTAAACGGGACTGAACTTTGTTCAGTAAGAAATAAGTAGCTGTGAAGCTAAAATCCCCTCCCAGCACACAGGAAGGGGCTGTGAAGAGCATCCCAGGAGCATTTGGTCTGGCTCCCTGATCCAGTGCAGGATCACACACACGTTGGTCATTCTTGACCAATATTTTCAACATATTTTGAATAAAATCCAGTGACAGACTTTAGATAGGTTCTCCAGTTAGGCTGTTTCGATGTTTAACCATTAATAGTTCTTTTTCTTCTCCATGTAGCTCCTCAGAACAGCCCTGCCTGAAAAACAAAGGCTTTTCTTTTTCTGTTCTGTGGCAACGTTGGCTGTCCTCTTATACAAGCCTTAATCACAGCTGAGGACTTGTCAAGGTTTCTGTGACTGCTGAAACAAACCTAACAGGATTCACAAGTCACTTACTTACATTACTTTCCTCCAAATCCTCTCATCTGTTTGCAACCTTCTTAAAATACAAAAGACACAAAGCAGAGGCAATATTCTAAGGATTCACTAGCATTAAGGAAAACAAGGTAATTGGCTCGTGTCTTACACACAACACTCCATTAGATTGCCCTCAAATGTCACTTGTTTCCTTTGTAACAACACCATGCTGCTGATTCACGCTTTGCTTCCGATTCTCTAAAATCTCCAGGCTTGTGGGGCTTTTTTTTTCCCTGCAAAACTTCAGTCTAGACAGTTTGTTCTTCACCATTTTAATATTTTTCCGTTTCCCTTTTATTTTGACCTTTAATTAATCCATGATGAATTTTACCTAATCAATTTCAGATCATTTTTCCAGCTAATCCATACTACTTTGAATTTTAGCCTACCCCCACGAGTTCTGATAGCTCTTCTAGGGTGCATCTTCTCATGTCTAGTAATTAGAAAGCTATTCCTGCATTCAAATTACTTACTAGAAAAGTACCAAACAGTGTTACATCAAATTCTTGTAGGCCTTATTTGATCAGCCTTTCCACTTCCCAGTTTTGGCGTCTACTACTGAGTTTGCTTTTAGCCAGTTGTGAACCCAACTTAACAGCAATTTTATCCAGACTCTATTTCCATACCTTGCTTAACGTAATACCAGCTAAGCCATTGCCCAAGTGCATTGAAAGGATTTCCTCACTGATTTTCTTCTTACCACCTATGCTAGTTATCCTGACAAAGGCAGTGGATGATTATTTTAATGTAATTTGATGGCAAATTCACATTGGCAGTCTCCTACCTCTCCAGTGACCACTGGGATCTTGCAGTTACAAAATTAATTCCAATTTTTGTTCAGCAGGAGAGTGGTACCTCTCATGTCTTCGTAAGCTCTTGTAGATAAGAACAGAGGTTCAGAAACTGGTCAGGACAATGCCCTTGGTAGTTTCAGGTAAATCTCAGGAGGCTGTGTTGACCTCACTACATCTAATAAATACATTTGAACCTGCTGGCACTCCAGCCAGCCCCCTCCTCCCTTTCACTCCACAGTGTTTCTTCAATGTTAATGGTGTGTAACTCACTCAACATTTGAAAAACAGATGTTTTTCCTTCCTTTCCCTTCCAACCTTTCATGTTGCAAACCTCATTTAATTTGTGTTACAGTAACACAGATGCATTAGCACGACTAAGGTGAAGTAACTGGATATGACCACACTATCAAATGTGTCTGTTTTGGATTTAAATTAGCTCAGTTCTGAACCAACACAGCTAGATTGTTCACTGCCAACACAGGCAGGAAGGCATTAGGGTGTTTTTTGCCTTCCCTTTTCTAACTCTTCGGAACACAAATAACAAATAACTTGCAAAAAGTGAATGTTTTGCTTTTAACAAACAAGCCAATGTTTTCTTTTTAAATGAACATTTTAAGAAGATGAGATACAAAAAGGAGTACTAGACTAGACATACTGACTGAGGATCTGATCCCCGGCTGCTACTAGTTGGCTCACACAGCACAGAATAACCACACGAGGGAGCATCCCTGCCTCCTGGCATTCTTGCTCCCCTGTGCAAGCTGGTACATTCCTGCGGCTTCCTGCACCACCTGGAAACCTGCTGCACGCACTGGGCTTCTTGGGACAGTCTGCGGTACAAGAAGGTGATGCAAGGAGTTACAGTAAGAAGTTTGTTTTTCCAATCTGCTTTTCCATTTCAGAGTATCACAAACAGCATTTTTGTAAGCCTAACACTTAGGAAGAAACACACCTTAAAAGCTTGTGTCTTTAAAGGAAGACAGCACTGTGTCCACAGAACCAACAGAATACAATTTTCCCTTGAAATTTCTTTAAGCGTTCAGCCATTAAAAAAAAAAAAAACAAACACAGAAAATACATCCAGTTGACAATAATTTTATTTTACTATATTCTGTATAACATACTGTGCTCTGTCCAGTCCTCTAGAAAGTGATTAATTTATTTACTCTTTTCCCCAGTGAATGAGCCTTCATATGGATATATTTATTTTCTCTACTTATGTGGCCAGTTTACATTACACTGCTAAGATGTGTTCTTTGTTTAAATGATTTCATCACTATCTGAACTCATTTTAGCAAAAATTATAATGATGTGCTACAGCATTTGAAGGTTTTTTTCACAATTTATTTGCTCCTTGCCTATCAAAAACAAACAAAAAATATAAAATGCTACCAGAGCAGAGTAAGGCTAGCCTTAATGTTCTATGGACAAGAAAATACAAAATAGCTAAAACATCCATAAATATGTACCTAATTTTAGTGTGGTAAGTTGTTTATGAAATGCATGTGGAGTGCTTAGCCATCAGAAAATACATGTATTTTTCATGTTTATTTTTACAGGCAAACTGCTACTGTTGAGTATATTATTACAGATTCCAGAAGGCATTTAGGTATGAAGTGTAACATCACCCTGAATTTTTTCTATAGCAGCAACAACTGTGTTCAATAATAAGCAAACATAAATTGCAAACACTTTTCCTTAAGCAGAAGAGCTACTAACTAAATCCTACCTTCTTCCAAAATGGCTTTGTTTTTTTACCACATCCCCAGAAAAATGTAAAGTAGTGTTTTTATGTTAATTTCTTCTGCAAGCTTGAATTGCAACTCCTTTGTGTGCAGCGCAGGTTCCAGTTTTCCACTCACTGATGCAAACTGAAACATTTACCTGCAGAATCTAACTGCATAATGGGTATTTATTCAAGCAGTTTCCATCTAACGCTACACAAATCACACCACACTTCTCACAGGTTTGGTCAGAGGGGTTAGCTGTTTGAGTTTTTTTAATTTCCAACTGTGACCAGAGACCAGACTCCCCCTAGCATGCTCACATGTTCAATTAGTAGCCTATGGATATTATGACATGTTAAACACTAAGAAGTGATTAAGTACCTAGTCCACATGAAGAGGTTTGAAGACAGATCTTGAAAAGATGGGAGAGTCAATCATGTATAGAACTGGAATCCTGCCATAGTAAGTACTTGAATAAACCGCATCTACGTTCAGATCAGTGTGAGTTGTTAACTTTTTGATCATATTTTAACTGCTATAGCTTCTCTAAGGTGGATGAATGTGCATTCCTTGTGGAGTTAAAATCCATTCTGATGGAAAGTGGGCTCCAGCACATTTCGCTACACTGAACTACATTCTATAAACCTTGCTTTGGTCTGTCCTTAGTAATGAAAATTCCTGTTGAGCTCTAATGCTTAATACTCTGCATTTTTGCAACCAGCTAAATATTCCATACACACAGTTAGTACTTATGTACTATCCTTCCTGTGCATGCTTATGTATTACAGAGTTAAAACATGTAAAAACCTAGATTTGTTGTGCTGGCTAGCTATATAAAATGCCTTTGGCTTTCTAACACAAAGCTGTAATTGTTCAGGAATCTCTGCTTTCAGCAGCTTATATAAGACAGTAGTGCTTCCACTTGAAATACAATGTAGTATTACAAATGCAGAATGTTTTCATATCCCCAGTCATATTAAATCTACCTTGTTTTTATTTACTTTGACCAAGCCATTTGTCAATTGCATTCTCATATTTTCTTGGTTCCTTTAACCAGTCTTGATGCCACCTAAGATTAGCAATAACGTTTGAGTAATTCTGACCCAAACTTTGTTTCCAGCTGACAAACTGTCTTTTGTTATACTCCTGAACAGAAGAAGAAACCTTTGGATAGTTTACTATAGAGCGGAGTGTTTTGTCCAAGGAATGTACAATTACTGGGAATTTCATGGCAACATTTGTTAGCTCATCTGGATCAGAAGTGAGGTCTGGAACAAACAAAAAGTCAGTTAAGAGCCAATTTGCATTTAAGTAAATTAATGAGTTAGTTAGGACATAAAAGCCGTAACATACCAAACAGTTGTGGAGGTACTGAATGGCCATCTGAGTACGCGACGTATTTCCATTTGCCAGTTCGAAGCATGTATGTGGAAGAATTCACATTGCATCCGTGGAACTCACTCAACACCCACGAGGGCCGAGGATCTCTGGGTGATACTTCGTTTTCAGCCTTTCCACGTAGCAGAGGCATAAGAGAATATCCACTGAGGTTCTGTGGGACAGGAATTCTTGCTATATCTAAGCAAAGAGACAAAGTCAAAATGCTACAGCAGTTACTGTGATTAAAAAAGCCTAACATAAAGCTACAGGTGTTCGAACACAAATTCTGTTTCAGTAATAACACATGCATTCTTAAGTTATTCTTCTTGTAGAACACAGGAACCCAAAAATACACAAATAACAAAAGAAACCTTAAGGAACTTTCCAAGGTCAGGTGCCCACCATCTTGATCAGAAGCAGTATCACCTATGTCTCCGCCAACCTTTAACAGATATTTGCTAAAAGCAATGGTGATAGCCTCCAGTGATGGGTGGGACGTTTTTATGTTTTTGATTATGTTTTTATACCCTTCCCTTCTGCTCTGACCACGTCAGGCAGGAGAAAGACATTGTCATAGCCTGAAAGGACTCTAAAAGCTCCATATCCAACATGGCCTAACCATTAATTTCTTAATGGTGCTAAGCTCCTGTCTAGCATTATTCACCAGAGAATTACAAAACATGTTATGAAAGGTGGTCACTATGGTTATCACCTATAACTGGTGGGGAAACTGAGGAACAGAGCCATTTGTTTCACTGGTAGGGCTGGAGATAAAGATGGTATCAGTGGTGGTATCAATACAGTCCACATAAGGAAAACACTGAATGACTCTGTAGGCTACTAGATAGCCTGTAGAAGATTTTCTCCTCCCCATCCCAGAGTGGGGGGAGAAGGGAGCAAGCAGCTGCCTGGTTCTTTGTTGCTGGCTGTGCTAAACCATGACAGGAACATAATCAGACCCTCTATTTAATGTTTACATCCATTTTTTGCATTTTGTATTAAGTCCATATGCATGCTCCACAGATAAATTGTTACCTCCTACTGTGTCACTACATTGCCTCACAAAGTGGAGACATAATTCTGACTATAATACAGATGCATAATAACTGGGAAAAAAAATTCATTTGAAATTACTTAACTCACCAAGCATAGTGGGATATAGATCCACGAGTGATACCACATTCTGTACCTCCTGCTGTTCTTTTACACCTGGCCCCATGACTAACAGGGGAACATGGGAACTTCCTTCATACATGCTCATCTTATAGAACTGCCGGTGTTCCATAGCAAGTTCTCCATGATCTGCAGTGAACATGATGATGGTTTTTTTAAGAAGCCCAGTATCTCTCAGAGCTGAAATAATCTCACCTGCAACAAGAAAAAGATACATCAAAGGATACCTTCAAAATATTTCTTCCAACTTCTGCACCTGCAAAGCAGCATTTTTGCTATTGTCACTTTAGTTTAATTTCTAGAATAATTAACAATAGGTATTTCAACAGCAGTAAAATAGGTCAGCAGGAGCCCAAACACTATATGTAGGGTGAAGGACTCTTGATCCACCTTACACATCACCAGTGGAAGTCTCTCCTTCTTATGCCTACATTCTCACAGAAGCCCTTTGCACATGTGTGAAATCTTCATGCCAAGATCATTGAAGTCGGTAATGAAGCAAGGCTCTTACACATCTTTAATGTTAAAACACTAAGATGGTTCTTTCTTAAACAGACTAGTTAAAAACTTAACATACGTTACCAAATCAAACCCCAGTGCTGATACTTTGCAATATCTTCATTCACTAAAACTGGCAGGCTCCTGTTGATTTCTTTCATAAAACATGGAAGAGTAATTCTGAGTCTTTTAAATTATTTTATCATTCTAACATGGCTAAAAAGATCAGTTCATTTATTTATGAATTTCATAGTAGACTGCAAGGAAATTCTAGTTCTTTCACGGTCACTTTTCAAATTGAGAAATAAAATACTGTAAAAGAAGATAAATTTGCTTTATGATTTTTATGTATGTAGACCCAACTGCAAACTACGAAGAATTCAGAATGCCTATTTTTTTTTCCTTCTTCTTATCTTTCAGTAATGTACTGCTAAGGGAGACTTCAAAGGTAACCTTACTGTTTAGTCTACAGATAAGAGCTGTCATCCAGTCTATGAACTTGAAATAAATCTCCAAGGAAATTGCTTATGCCCTAAAATTTATCTTTCCTGTTGGCTTTGCTTTGTCAGTCTGTCCCCTTCACAATTGTTTCCATTATTTCAGGTAGCACTTAATCAAAGAGTATTATTTCCTCTTGTACATGGGTCAAGCAATGTTTTGCTGCAGTTACTGGGCTTTTACAGGGTCTGACTGGTGGTTGTGATTACTTTAGAGAGTTCTCTGAATTCACCTTTTGAAATAGCCTTAAAAACTATCCAGCTATTTATCAGTAGTATTAAGTAACATCCATGTGACTTACTCCCAGATCTGGGGTTTTTTTTCCCCAGAAGACCAGCCCCGCCAGCATTTTCTTAAAAAAAATCACAAGATGACCTACTGTGTAATGAAACATTACCTACCCAGCATGGCATCTGTCTCTGCACACATAGCATAATAAAATGCTCTGATATTTCTCACTTCTTGCTTTGTAAACTCTCCTGTGCAATTCTTGGTGTACGATGAGTAATAGTCTACTGGATGCATCTCTGAAAGAGAAGACCACTTGGGTATTTTAATAGCTTCATAGGTTACCTAAAAATAAGAGGAAATTAACATTACTTTAGCAAATGAATTGAACAGATTTTTTTTAAAAAAGAGATTTAATTTAAAACTTCTTGGCATAAATTCACAGTTCTCAATTTGTGGTCCAGGAAACACCAGCTGCTTATCTGTTACATTGTGCTGCTACCTCCTCCATACTTCCCCCTCTGCTTCCACAGGTAACAAGTCATTTTAAGAGCTACAAAAATCAGCCAGAAACTAAAGCTAGGAGCCATAAATATGTGCTTTACCCAGCAATACCTTTTTTAAAGACAGATACTGCAGAACAATCTACTGGAACTGTACTTTGCAGTAAGTACAGAAGTATTGGCATAGCGTCTCATTAACTATAGGATAACTATTAACCATAGGTATCAAAAAGATTGGGTGTTATGTGACCCTACAGAACAACACAGAAATTTACTTAGTCTGGTAAGGTCTCCAGGACAGTGAATGACAAGTCGTGACATCTTAATAAAAAGAATTCACTACATTGGTCCAATTTTCTAATACTTGCCTATTTGTTTCTACAAATGTCAATCCATTTAATTATAAAGAAGTGTAAGATCAGTTTGAAACTAAAAAGTAGGAGCCTAGCAATTAGAAAGAATGCTGGATTTGTATATTCAAACTGTCATGCTCAGAGATATTGTATGCTGCAGTACCAGCTTTAGAGCCTCAAAGGCTGACATACATATTTAGCCTGGGCAGTCATACTTGTAGGCATTCCCTTAAGTAAGTGATTCATTTAACAGTTAATTACTTCATTATTGTAGGCTTTAAGCACAAATTACCACAAAGCAGAGAAGATGTAATTTTTGTACGGAAAAATTAAGTTTAGTAAATAAAACTACACCGGTTGCTCTCATTGACCTCTGAAAACCTTTTCTAACAAACAGAGGTGAGGCCTAGATTATGGCACAATAACTCCAGTGACAATGCAGCATGTTCCCAGGGCTGCAGCCACAGCCCCGTGCCTGGACTGGCCCCAGACATGGGCAGCACTAGTTCCTGATAAAATAACCAAGAGTCTTACTGTCCAAGGGGATCCATGCACCACAAAAGCTACCAGACCAAAGTTGTCCCTAGAAGCATCGCAACCCTGTTTATTGGTGCAGCAATTTAAGTATCAACCCCTGCTGAAGTCAACTTGGATTGGCCCCAGGGTGTGGCATGGGTAACCCAGAGCTTTCTGGGGAGCAACTAGCATAGTGATCATCTGTCTCTTGAGCACAGGGTGTATCTTTGACCACCAGTGCTGCCAAGGCCATGTGTACCAATACCCACAAAGTCTCACCTCCCACAACAGTCAATGTTCTCCAGTTATGTAGCAGACATATTAAGTCATCGAAACAGTTGGTAAGACACCAGGAGTATAAATGATCATAGGGATAAACCCCAGCCTTTTAACAGTCAAACAGACTTACCAAAACCTTTAGGTCCCCTAGTCCCTATAGATAACAGGCTGCAAGAAGGAATCATGGAAAATTAAATAGTAGTAGACAACTGCTTCAGTCATCTTCCCGTTGCTGAAGAAGGTCCTTGGCTACATACTCACATTTTAGGCTCCTCAAATGGTATTTACTAGTTGCTTAAGAAGTAATGGGAGCAAAAGGTGTCCCTCTCCATCCATGATTTGTCAGACTGAACCCTTTTCTACACGACTACCATCGAGTTTTAAGGATTCCAATTCATAAACACTTTGTACACTTGTCGTAATTCTTAGCTAGGAAAGAAGCCACATTCTCTGAAAAAGTGCCAGCTTGTGCAAAATACAGGGGACCATCTGCTTAGCAACACAGGGTTCCATCACCATACTGTGTTGATACTCTATTCTGTATTAGCTTCCCAGTAAACACATAATTTAATTCCAGTTCTTCATCTATGCACTCAAACATCTTCAAGAGATTGCCACCACTTTCAAAGACTGCTTCTTTCATGGTCAAAACACAGATACATTTCAGAAGAATCAGCCAATAGTCAATAAATGGTAATACGTGGTTCCCATAACTGAGTGGTGTAGTGGTGGAAAGGACCTCAGGGAACTATAGAGTTTAACTCTAACTGGACTAAGGATGACAAAAATTTGTCACTGTCTGTGACTTGAAAAAAGGTACACCCGCTTCCCGAACATGTCTAACCTAGCAATTAGCACCTAGAAAGTTTTCCTTAATATCCAAGCTAGACCTTGCTTTTCAAAAATGCAGGTTTTTTCCCCACACTCTTCCTTTCCCCACAACCTTTTTATCATTCCTAGAAGAACCCACAATACTCATTATTATAAAGAAATTCATATCTCTCAATCTTTGTTTGTCTATACTTTTTCTAAGACTTTGTATTTTTGTTGCACCTCGATAAAGCAAATGAGCTATATAAATTGTATATGGGTTTTTTGAAGTAAGAAAAAAGTCTTTTCAAACCTAATTCTCAGTTCTTCAGCTGCAGAGAATCTTAATGCATTTATAAATGGGTTACAACAGCTTTCACTGTGTATTTTTATGACAGATAATGGCACCTGGGCACCACAGAAGAGAGAGGAAAAAAATATTACTTTTTCTTTGGAATGGAGTGCTATCTGTTAGCTTTCCACATATGGACATAATGGGACTTTTCCGCACTCTAAGAACATTGAAAAGCTACAGTAGCACAGAAAGAAGATAACAGAAAAAAGAGACTTCTGCTGTGTCTTACTACTTCACGTTCTAGGTTCATATTGTAGGAAAAGTCAGTCTCTCACTATAAAGCTCATACAGAATGATTACATACAGCATCATTTATAACAAGCACAATACAGAATGTTATGAACAATGAACTTCAGACCATTATTGAAAAAAAAAAATTACAGCTAAGTATATCAACAATTTAATTCACCATTTAATGTGTTTCTAACGACTGAACTCTAAATTTCTTTATTGATTCAGTGACTACTGCTAGCAAACCCTTTCCTACAGCATGGAGAAATTCTTCACTTCTGTTTGCTTAGCCTTAAATCAGAAATGTAACATCTCATCCAAGTACTTTCATGCTGTGTACTGAAATACAACAACTGGATCTGACTGGAAAAATCATGTGAGGAACAAACAATAAATACACTTATAAATAAATTTATATTTAAAATTCATCTTCACATACCTTTCCAAGCCAATAGGGAGATGTTAAAAATGTAGAGGCTCCAAAATTTTCGCCCGTGTAGGGTGATGGATATGGGTGTGGTAAATTTAGTCCCAAATACAGAACAAATGGTTGAGTAAGGTTAACAGCTTCTTCCTTTATCCAATTCACTGCTTTATCAGTATTCTGCCAATCTGTTTCCATCACTCTCACATGCTTCCTATCACCAGTAAGATTCACCATGGGTCTTCCTTCTTGCCGGAGCAGGAAGTCAACGTCCCTAGTCCAGGCTTCCACACGGTTACTGAAAATATATACACAAGATACATACTCAGTGGAAAACATTTTCTTCACTTTTCCTCCAAGTCAAAAGAGTTAAGAATTCCTGGAGAACTTTCCCTATACTTGTAGCTGCAATCTATTTGTAATTTCTACATAAAGGATAATTGTTATTCATTTGACCAATAACTACTGTGCATTTATTTTATACTCAAAGCTTTAACCATTCTTTTCTGCTTCTGAATCATCTTATTTATTATAACTTCATGTCAGTATGGTTCTTCTCACATCTACAAAATAATATTTAGAAATAGCATCTCTGTTTCGTTGACCCTGTTCCCCATTCTGTATTACCTGTTCTGTATTCACCTGGTAAAGAGGGGCTTAGATTTTTGTTATTTGAAAAAGTCCTGTGGGAAATAACTTGTCTTGAGAGGCTGCCTTTAGAAGCAGCATCCTGGTTTTGAATTGTACTACTAGAACATTTTTAAACACTATCACTTATGACAAAAATCTGTAAGAGTGATTTATCTTGTACAATTGCTTTTGATATAGGTGATAAATGCTATCAAGAAAAGGGAGTAACAGAGGAGAAGGGTGTAGAGAAAGCAAAAAAGGGAAAACAAAGACAAGACTTTAATGGTAAAATATTTTTCAAACAGATTTCCTAATATCATGACAATTGTTGCCTCTCTAAAATACTTGAGAAATCTGAACTGCAGATGTCCTTATTTCTCTGCCAGAGTGAATGACACCACAACTGCCACAAACCAGGGTTGAGAGGAAACAGCCCACTTAAGATCTTGACTAATCTTCATTTTATTCATGGCAATTTCAATATAACCAAAGAAATTATAAAAGAAAACATGAAAAAAAGATGGGAATATAACAATGCAAAGTTGAAGATAAGGTGTAATGAACTACTATCATTATTAACCCAAGTGAAAGTAATTACATTGCAGTCAATAACTACATCTATTTTAAATGTTAAGTGAAGACGGCCACCAATTGGACACATGGAGACTTTTTGAGGCTTTGTGTATTCAACAGTCCAGAGGCTGAAGATTCAGCTCTTTCTGTTAGCAAATATTTCTTTGAATACACTTCCTAGAAGTCCTCCTCATCAAATCTCATTAATTCACAGCTATGATTAATTATCTTATGAGTAAGTCATATTCAAATGGTACTTAGTATATTCCACTATGTATTTGCATTTTTAAGATAAAGAGACTTCTGTGGTTACAGAGCCAGTTTGTGTTAGCAATGCACTATCAGCAATAGGTTAGGACAAAGCAGAATCAATTTATGTCACACACTTTAAATATTGCAGCAGAAAAGTTAACAATTATTCTTTTATTAGGTAAATACAAGACCAGTGAACAGTGGTGGTTTTGCTGTTTAAAGAAACAACATACTTGCTTAAGAAAAGTTTCCTAAAGAGATAATGTGGCCTGCTGAATCTTGCTCTTGCTAAAGTGTTCTATATCCCTTTCCTAGTCTCCTTTTTAAGAAGAAATTAAAACAGCAGGACATTTTAATTATCTCCACAATGAACAGAAACCTTTGCTCTAACTCTTCTACACTGTTTATAGATTACTTAATTGGCTACTTAGGGTTTTAAAATGTCTACACAGATGCCATGCTAGGAACAGGACATACATTTTTCTCTGACTGAGGAACTGTATTTGCAGTTTTCATTTTTCAAATTAAAAACTGTGTAAACTGCCATTTTAAAATTCCTCTTGTGTAGGCATACAAAGGCTGACTAAATGTGTTTATTTTCATTTATTCTCAAATCCTGTCCACGCTTACTCAAATAATAAGGCCTTGATCCTGTTAAGTACAGAACTCAAACTCTTACTGAAGAAAAAGTTAGAAAAATGTATCAAAAATTTGCACCAGGTGAAAATGTAGGAAGAAGGCCTAGGAGAAAAGAGAATTAAAAACTGCAACATCATAGACTTCACAGTATTTTTCTGTCATCTTTGAAGTGCGTAAAAATTCAGCCTCATGGGACAAAGAGCTGAGCAAACTTGATATATGGTTATGTTCTAATTTCTGTTGGTGAGACTTGAACTCTACCACTAAAGCAGATGAATGGCAGAATGAGAAGAATCAGACTACAAGGATTATAACTCCAGTGATACTGGTGCTGCTACCATTTTGCAAAACCCTGAATTGTCTTAATTTATTTCTCATCTGTGAAGACCTGCAACAAAAATATATAGAATGATATCAACAGAACCAATCAAATGTGAGAGTAGTAGATAAAATTAAGTATGAGAGCAACGTTAAAGCAATGGTGTGCATCGATAGCCAAGAGCATGAATGGCATCAACAAAACAGGTCAGTAATGAACAAGGGTCTGTCAGTGTTATGATCACCCAACAGGTGACTTGCCAGCAGCATCCTGATAGCAGGATGGCCACCAGGTCATCATGCATTCGGCGTGCCATTCCTTTTCCTGTTATTCCAACAGAAAAACAGAATACAGTAACATAGCCACAAAACGGCTCTTTGCCTGATGTTCCTGAAGACTGAGGTAAGCAAGATTTCAAGGCAAAGTATCACACCATAGCAACATTTCACTCCTAAAGACTGTAAAATACCTATGCAAAGTGTGATTTCACCATTGCCAGTCAACAGAAAAATAGGGAAGACCTTACTGGATGACATCCCTTGTCCTGTTGCATGCCAGCAATCCTCCTCAGACTACTTGAACACGGGCCTTAGTATTTGTTAGTATGTTTGTGGGCAGTTTACCAATTTAGAAAGTTAAGCAATATAAAAACTATGTTCCTCTTCTATATAATCTCATGTTATGGTTTCTTTGCATCAATTCCTACACAATAACATTTATTTGAGAACTAAGGACTGTTTGTTCAGCTTTGCACTCCCCAAGTGAAGGCCTTTGTACTGAAGCCAGAATTCACCTAAAGTCTTCAGCTCAGGCAAATGAAGGCAAGACTTTTGGAATCCAGACATTTATATGCAACCAACCTTTTTATCTCAGTGCCACTTTTGTGTTCCAATTATGTGAACAGCCAGGAGCTTCTGGAATTACTTAGAGCTGCTCTTCTTTAAACCTGGAGCGACTTTAGATTAGAAATAAACAGATTTCAATGTTACAAAACTTTTCTTCTACCTCAGTGAAGGGCAAGGTGAGTGCATACTATATACTGTTTAGACAACACAGAATTTTCTCTGCACAAAAGTAATTCAGAAGAAAAGTGTGAGGGTCTGTAGAATACTGCAAATAATTTTACTTTTTTCAGAGTAATTTTAATTTACTGAAAATGTATTCTAGAAATGCTTAAGAATAATGCACCCACAGAATCATTTCTGTCTTGCTTCATTACATAGAACAAAAACTGACCCTTTGCTTTCTCAAAGAACGGGCTTTTAACTGGCACTTCACAGTATGCTGTAAAGACTACACTCTTTCAAAAGGCACGAATCCCTGAGACAGTCACAGCAAACCATCTCTACAATAATACAGACACCTGTAAGCATTCATCTCAATATTCAGTGGTTTCTTGCTATACATTCAATGGTTCTTGCTTCCCAGCATTCATATGAGCAAGCACAATCAGACTAATACTATAACAGATGACTTTTTAGAACGTTGCACAGGTAATTGTTTCTTTCTGGAAAAAGACAAAATAGCTTTAAGAATAACACAGAATAATGCAGTCTTCAGAAAAAAAAATCAAAGCAAAAGAGTAGAGGTTGAACACCCTCCTGTTCATAGTTAGATGTTGAGTTACTAAAAGCTACAGAGACAAGAAGCATTAGTAGTATACAAATATGTGCACTGTCCAGTAAACGTGAAGTTTTTGCTGTAAGTCTGTATTTGAATAACCTTTTCCTTCCAGTCCAGAACTATTACATGGAAGAGGGGAAAAAAGCTTTGTTTTCTCTTTTCACAGTCTTAAACAGGAGAGGAAATTATTACTTTGACCAGATTCTGAACTGGATACTGTTTAAGAAGTATTTTGTAGATAAAAAGCAGTGTGTAAGTGCAACACACTATTAACTACTAATGAGACCTTCCAACCTCCAGTTGCTCATTTAAGTGAGGGCAGTGAGGAAATGTTAAGTAACTGGTTTACATAAAAAGAAAAGCTATTTATTATTATCATTATTATTAATTATTATTATTATTTCAACAACAGACATCATTATCAATCAGGGAGATGGTACATCTTCATAAAAACTTCACAGAATAAAGACATCATGTTTTGTCCCAACTGTCCACACACAACATGCTTATTATTTTTTTGAACAATGCAGTTAGTCTCTAAATGTTTCAGTATTTTTCATAAATTGCTGTAATTTCAGTCATACTTTTAAAAAGAAAGCTTTACAGCATAATAAGTACAGCACAAGTCTGTGAAAAAAAATTGTGTTCTAAAAAAACCCAACAAACCACCTCATGTTTTCTGAGAGTTTTGTACTTTAATATTCAAGATTTATCAAATAAGTTTCTTTGTTCTGCTTTCCCTACACAGCTAGTATAATCAAGCCAGGAAGCCACAAAGCAAGGCAAAACCAGTTTATAAGTTTAACTTAGGAAGCAATAACAATGATCAAAAATTACCTTCATTAATGTTGGGCAAAACTACATTCACCTTCCAGCTACAGGTAAAAGCCAAAGTGCACCTGCATGGGATATACTTGCTTCTGAATAAAGCTGCAGGACAGACCCCTGATAGGTTCCTAGCACAATTTCTTTTAAATTAAAGCTACTACTATTTCAATCAGCAACTGAGACCACTTGCCAGATCATGACATGATTTATTCACTCCTGTCCATTTCACAGTAGGAAAATCTATCTGATTACCTTAGTGAATGATGTCCAGAGGTGTAGTCCAATTTCCCATACTTCTGTGTGCGATAACCATGCTTCTCCATGAGATCCATCCAGGTTACATAATCTGGATCTAGACCTTTGAAGTTATTCCAAGATTCTGTTATATGAGTGAAAAGACCACTCCACATAGCTGGGAAAAAAAATAAAATATAATGGTACTCCCTATCTAAATGTAAGTTGCATATAGCATGCAGAATATCCCATGCACAAATACAGGCTGGTCGAGAATGGATTGAGAACAGCCCCATGGAGAAGGACTTGGGTGTGTTGGTTGATGAGAAGCTCAGCATGAGCCAGCAGTGTGTGCTTGTAGCCCAGAAAGCCCCCGGGATCCTGGGCTGCATCCCCAGCAGCGTGAGCAGCGGGGTGAGGGAGGGGATTCTCCACCTCTATTCTGCTCTGACACCCCCCCCTGCAGTGCTGGGGCCAGTTCTGGGGTCCCCAGCATAAAAACCAGAGGAAGCCATGAAGATGATCAGAGGGCTGGGGCAGCTCTGCTCTGGAGACAGGCTGAGAGAGTTGGGGTTGTTCAGCCTGGAGAAGAAAAGGCTCCAGGGAGACCTTTGAGCACCTCCCAATACTTGAAAGGGCTCCAGGAAAGCTGGAGAGGGACTGGTGACAAGGGCAGGGAGTGATGGGACAAGGGGGAATGAGTTCAAACTGCAACAGGGGAGATTGAGATTGGATATTAGGAGAAGCTGTGGCTGCCTCTGCCTGGCAGTGTTGAAGGCCAGGTTGGATGGGGTTTGGAGCAACCTGGTCTGGTGGGAGGTGTCCCTGCCCATGGCAGGGGGTAGGACTGGATGAACTTTGAGGTCCCTTCCAATCCAAACCAGTCTGGGATTCTGGGATTCTATAATTGGGAAGGGACCCATCTTCTTGTTATTTTAGAAGTAAAAAGACCAGACCATGAAACAATAGATCAGGGAATAGAAAGTATTAGTCTTTCAAACCTTATTTTCATCATCAATATGGATAACATTTACTAAAACAATCCCCAGAATTGCAGAAGGTCCTGTCTTTCCAGACGCTATGCAATCATTAAATCCAGGTTTTCTGTAGACCAGGAAATACTCGTATTGATTGCAGAAAGAAAATGCCATGGTAGTACTGATCCTGATGAACAGTCATGTATTTACATGTGTTCCAGAGTATTATCTCCCCTTAAGTCAGTTAGATTTCTATGTGAATTTAAAGTTAAGTATGTTTGTGGTGGGAATTAGAGCATATTAGTTTTATGAATACTATATGCCCTCAATTTTACCCTTTTTAGGTAATCTACTTCACTATCAGTTGTAGAAACAAATGAAGATTACTAAAGAAGAGGCCAAGAAGAAATGTCTCCAAGGGAAAAGTTGCAAAGAAACTCCACTATCACTTTCAGTATCATCCCCAACAGCTCTGCGATAGATGTACCCTCAGTTCCTTGCAGGTGTCCAAGCTCCTGGCTAAATAAGAGATGTTGCACTGGTTCAGAGCTACACTTGTAATGACTGACCATTGGTGATGATGATGCTGGTGGACCACCTAAAATGCTGCATAGAATTGATGACTTGTTTAATTAATCATGCAGCCTCTTCCCCACTGGAAGCACTAGCTGCTATTTTCACAGAACTTCTTAAAATTAAATAAACCAACACAAGGTTATTGTTCTCAGCAGCAAAGACTGTCTGAAAGACTCAAAAACCAAACAAAACATGTGATCTCACACACTTAAAATGTGACCTTGAGATAGAGAAAAGGGGACTAGGTTATCAATAAATGGAATACTAAACACTAACAGTCAATTTGACAGCTGTGCCTGCTGCAGTTTGCTTCTTCCAGCGTATGCTTGAGAGAAAGGGGGATCTCGCTTTCAGCTATAGATGAAATGTCATTTATGCCACTTCTGGAGGGTCTTTGCAGCAATTGAAAGGGCAAGAAATATTTTAGGATGTAACCTTTGATTCAAGAACACAGCCTCCTTCTAACTTCCCAGCAAATTCTGCAAGTGTGTAATGGAACACAGGACAATGACCGCAGCAAGCAAAGAAAAATACTTAAGTACTCAATTAAAGCCACTGAAGGATACGTTATGTATTTTACACTGTTCGGAATGAGTGTGATTGGAAGGCAGTGCTAGCAGGCACCAATTTATTCAGTTGTTATTATTAAATGCATTTCCTGAGAACAGAAAAGAGATTTATTAACTTTGTATTGGGAAGGGGCAGTAGATCTGAATGCAGCTTCAGCACTGCAGCAGACAAACTGACGATTTCTATACAAATCTTGAAAATTTTTTAAAAATACTGAAGCTTCAGTGAAGTTTGCAGAAGGATTTGGGAACTCACACATAGCTGGAAAAGGAACAAAAAAAAACAAACAAAAAAAAGAAAGCAAGAAGCATGAGAAACAGATCAAACACAAGAGTACTGTATAAATTCAGACACAAACTAAAAAAACCCAGGTCTTATTGAAAAACAAAACAAATCCCCCAAAATGAATTCCATGGAAATTTCCAAAGAAATTTCCCATCCTTACCACATACTTAAATTGACAAGTGCAAGTATTTATGATGCTTTTCTTGGTCCTACCTGCACGAGAAGGACAACAAATGGGAGAATTGGTGTAAGCATTGAGAAAGACAGTGCCAGATCTCTTCATAAAATTTATGAAAGGCAAATCCACAGTCTGATTTCCTGGATAAAATGTCAAGCGTCCATCCTGCAATCAAACAGAGAAAAACACTATATAAACAGCATTTTTCCAAACTATTGGCTGCATTAATTCACAGATTTGTTACCTTAAACTTGTATTACTCAAATGTTGACAATTCTACTCAGGTATGGGAAATCGTGTTGAGAAGCTTTAATTAGATCAATATAAAATGGGTTACTTACAGAAAAGTGTAATGTAAGAGATAACTGGACTCCTCCATAGTAAAATTACTTCCTTCCTATTGCTATACATATTCTAAACTCTAATTCTGGCATGGTAGGACATTCAGGAGTAGGGTCCTACCATGACACATTCAACAGGGACAGGTATGGTGAAAGGTGAAAAGGAGTCAGTCTGAATCCAGATGCAGACGTGTGCACTGGTACATATCTCTGTGAGACCAGAAGTGATCCCTTATCCTTTTCTTCTACTTAAAGGTTTATCTCCACCACACCGCTGTGAACGTATTTTAAACTGGGGACTGGAAAAGTGATCAGCAAGCTGAAGGAAGGCTGTTGTCCCACTGAAATGCCATCTGCAGTGGTTCCATTTTGACACTTTATTGATCCTTCATTTTACCTACTTTCTCAGCTAGTTTTTGGCCAGTAACTTAAAAAAGACCCAAACTTTTGAGCTGGAACTTTTACTGTACAATTACAATTATGTGAAACCAGGTTTCATGTAGATTGCCCTGTTTCAGGTCACTGTCTTTTGCTGTTGATTGTTTGTCTTTCCTTGGTTCAGTAAGATGTCTCAAACTGCTCCAGCTGTACTGGACAGCTCTTTGGTGAAGAGACTGTTGACAGCAAATCTGCATGTTTTTAATAATTCTCCCAATCAGAGCATTACTCAGATGTAGGCATCTGATTAAACCTCCTCTAGATTTGTGACAGAAGCACATAAACCTTAAAGCACGGGTAGCTTAGAGGCTGTGTTTTGCACAGCATTTAGTTTGCAAGAGCATGCAAGCAGGCAGACAAGGAGGTCAGGAGAGTGCATCAAACTCCAATTACAAATTCAGCAGCTACTGGCTCAGTTGTTACAAAGATCACAGAATCACAGAATCACAGAATTCTAGGGTTGGAAGATGACGTACAAATTACATTAGCCTCTGCATAATAAATGTGAGCACTCAAATCCTTACGTCTAATCCATACATAGGCAATGTACCACCCTACCAAGTTACTTTAAATTATTTTTATTAAGAGAATAGTTCCTATATGAGAAACCACAGCAAAACAGCTGACATGTGATTGCTTGTAACACCGCAGTAACTTCTTTATATCCACATGCAGGCTACTAGCACCAGCAGCCTACAGAAAGTGCTTTCCATACTGAGCAAGCCTCGCTGGGTTCTTGGTGTCTGCTGAAGACAACAGTCATGACTACATGACCTTAAGTACAAAACTGCACTGTGGCTTTTACTGTAATTTTTTTGTTAGGTGAGAAATCTTGAAAACAATTACTTAGTGAGATATTACCTCTTCAACAGAAAATACTCAACTGAATGACCACTTTGCTCCTGCTGAATCGTAAACAAAAATCAGCAGATATGGCCAACAAGGAATCATGGCAGTTGCTTTCTTTTCATACTGAATAAGCAGTTTTATTCAACTAATAAGAACTTCATGACTGCTTCAGATGGAGACTTTGATCACCTACCTCAAAATGTAAAGAACATGTACAGTCTCAAGGGATGCAGGACCAAGGCCTTACCTCTGTGAAACTTCACCTTTAAATAATGGTACATTGGAAACACGTACAAAGACTTCTCAGGCATCTGAGATACAGCGAAAACTCCAAAGGATAACTGAAAATGCCATTAGCTTAGAACAGAACAGGAAGACAGATGCACGGGTTCTGAGGGCTGCCAGCCTCTACAGTTTTTAAGAAAATGCCTCTTTTTTTAAAGACTGTATTTGTTTTGTAAATAACTGGCTAAAAGAAACATTGTATTTAAAGCAATATGAAATATTAGGCAAGCTTATATAGAAAGAACAACTGTTTCTGCCTTCAGCATTTAAGAATACAGATTAGACAACGTAAGGCTTCTCAGCAATTTCACGCTATGCTGTTTCTACACATTAGCAGATGTATTTCTGAATTTTCACTTTAGTTTTACTAGTTTAGTTTTCTGGAATAATTTGTGAGAGGACAAAAAAACCCCCCCCACCAAAGATAACCTAAGAATTTACCTTTTGTGTTACTACTGCTTCTACTACCCACGATTCCCCAGTGGTGGGCAGTAATTGTCCCAAGTGAAAATTCATAAAGAATACTGCATACAATCAGAGTTTGCAACATCTCAGAAAGAATGAAAAAAACAGAGTTAATCACAGCATAATTGTGCTACACAGTAGGGAATAGTTCTTATGCATTACTGAAATGTTTTACAAATAGATTATTCCATCATTGTTTAAAATACTTTAACCCTACAGCATGAGCACTTCATTGCCTCACTAGCCATCCAGCCACTGGACTAAGTCCACAGTCAAAGGCTAACGTCATTTTCTTCACTCCTTAGAGAAGCTACTGGATAACACAGCGCTGTAGAAAGAATCACTCCATTTGGCACCAGGAGAGGGAACCACAGCATGCCAGCACCACATTGCAGTGGACAACTAGACAGCAAACCAGGCCCCTGGAGATCAGAATGTGGTGAGAGACTGATCACCTAGTTTTGTGCACTACTACAAAGAGCAAGTAGGAAAAACTGGAAATAAAGCTGTAATCTGCAACATGAACATGAAAGGAACTTCGGGCTGAAGGGCTCTTTGGAAAGCACACGACTGATTTGTCACCCTGTCAAGAACATACCCACAAGTTTCTCTGACCAAGACACCGTTTGTCTGAGCAGCTGGACAGACAGGTGATGTCTATTCAGTGAAAGAAGTAAGCTGAAGAGGCTGAGAAGGTGAAAGCTCTACAGCTATTTCTGGAAATCTGCACTCCAAGAACTGTGTAGGATCGTGGGTTTTGAAGTACCTGAAGCAACAGTTATTCTGAGTAACACCAGCAAGCACAGTTCATCCAGGAGCTTGTGCTGCAAAGCCTGTCATTGCTCAGTTCACCTCAGGTAGCAATTCAGAAGCTGAATTGCTTACTCACAGATTCTACCAGCAAGCCCTGTGAGAAGCACAACAGCAGAAATCCAGCCGTTCCAGCCAGAGGCCACTGCTCTGGCAGCCACAGTCCAGCATCACTGAGAAAACAAGCTTTGTCACACTTGACAAAACAGGTGTGAGTCTTTCATATCACCCACAACAAAGGCAGGCATGCTTCCAAAAGAAAGCCCATACCTTTTGATAGCCTGCAAGACTCCAGCTTTTTTTGCCAGAAAGACCGTCAGTTTCAACAGGACCCAACTCTTCCTGTTCTCCACTAGTGAGGCACCCAAAATGCTCAATCTATTTCTGCCTTCAAATCCATCTCATAAAAAAATGATGTAACCCAACAACTCTTTTAACATACTCTTCTTCACAGGCACTATGCAAATATGCTTTTCAGAAACAGCACCTCGTTCTTAGTAGCTTTTATAAGAACATCACAAACATTTGGGGATATGTCTTTCATTTTTGCAGGGGTTACCTCACTAATCCCAGTAAGACAGTCATGAGAATCTTCCTGTTTACAGGATGGCATACAGAAGCCTTACTAAGATTTACCAAACACTTACTAAGATCTGTTTGCAGCTTTTGCCAGCATCTGGAGACAAACTGGTCATTGACAAATTCCCAGAGCCTAAACTACTATAAATTTGGCATTTTATTGGTAAATGATAGTTTTAGTAACAGTTGAATATTTGGAGAAAAATTCTCAGCTACAAAAAACATGCATTACTTTGGAATGTTAAGAGAGAGGATATTCTCAAAATAAAAATAAACAAATACTAGAGTGAGAGGAAGTAAAGTAAACAAGGAGCTATTGCCTTATCTTTGAAATCACAGCAAATGTGTTTGAGAAGGACAAAACATGTTTACAAATACTCAGGAAGAATTCATCCCAAGAATGACAGGCAGCAGGCAAGCAGTCAAACGCTCTTACCTGTGCAGTCAAGGATGGAATTCTGAGATGACTGGGAAGCAACTGTTGATTTCTCAAGAGTGAAAGAGAAGTGATGAGTCCTTGGAAGTAATACCATGGAGCTCACGTTTGATTTAACAGGAAGGAGAGCTCAGATGAGGCAGAGAAGCCAAGGCTTTCCTTTCCCTTCCCTTCCCTCAGAGTAAAACCTTGGTAAAAGCATTTCCAGCATGCTAGGTGGGCAGATAGAAGCATGGTGAGACAAGGGTGGAAAATGTGCTGTCTTTAGCTGTAAGCAAGGAAATAAAGTTAGTACTTGTGAATGAAAAGAAATAGATAATATTTTCTATTGGTCTGGGGGTTAAAACAAGTGTTTTACTAGAAATTTATAAAAACTGGTTCCTTTAGCTTTTTAGCTGTAGATAATCCTCTGACAAGTTTATTGTAATATTTCTTATAACTAATAAAGATTTAGTAAGTCAATATTTGATGTCCAACAGCTTAACTCAACCATTTCACCTGTAATTACAGAAGTACTCCATTTCATCTGTTTTGGAGATTTAACATTGTCAGGACTCCAATGCCACAAATAACAGGGTTTAGTGACCTTCCTTTCCTTTTTTGCTTTTCAAGCCAACAGAACAGCATTCACTTTACACACCAGCTCTGTTCTGTTCATTGCTGTTCTGCCCCTATCTGCCACCACGTTTTGGTGACAGCTGTATGTGCCACAGCTGACCACGGGAGCCACCAATGCAAAAGTTTCACACTACTGTAATGCCCCTGTTGAAAACACACTCCCAGGAAGAATGATGAGTTTGGTGTTGGGGATCCAGGCAATGTAATCCCAAGCTGGCAGCAAGCTGCCCCAGAGCACAGAGCCGGCCTCCTTTCCCAGCACTCGATGTTCTTGCTGGTGTTGTAGGTTGAGCAGTTTCTCAACTTCCAACTCACAGAGCATGTCCTGCTCCTTTCCCCGGTGCTCAGGCACTGAAGGTCCCCTAATGCCTCGAGCCCTGCCTTTTAAGGTCCACCCCCTTGTTAGGCATTTAGCTTTATTAT
>VZRW01007138.1:93289-109916 GCA_013398125.1 Aegotheles bennettii | reverse complement strand
GCTTCTTGGGTTGGCTCTTTTGTACCCAAAAAAACCCTGCTCGAAGGCTGTCGGGGTCTTGCTGCAGCCCCCACCCCCCCCCCCCCCCATGTGGCTGAGGAGCATCCAAGGCTCCAGATCTCCATCATAGCCCTTCAAGAGGAGCCAACCAAAGCCAGGGGGGGACACACACCCCTACATCTCTTGGCCACGTGGCATCGGGATAACCCTGAGATGTACCAGCATGGCTTGTCCCAGGGTGGCCAGGTCCACCATCAGAGAATCACAGAATGGTTTGGGTTGGAAGGGACCTCAAAGATCATCCAGTCCCAAACCCCTGCCATGGGCAGGGACACCTCCCACCACACCAGCTTGCTCCAAGCCCCAGCCAACCTGGCCTTCAACACTGCCAGGAAGGGGCAGCCACAGCTTCTCTGGGCACCCTGGGCCAGTGTCTAGACCTGGGCATCTCTCCACGGGCAGGGACACAGAGCAGAAAAATGAGCAACAAACAAAAATGGAAAGAGCTGAGCTGTGGCCAAGCTTAAGGGTGGGTTCAGGACATGGGTGAGACATGCTCGGGATTGTCCCCTGGTTGTCCCCTGGCCAGCTTGGGGTGCAGCCAACAGACACATCTTCCAGGAGAGACTCCAAACTTCTCGCTGGCACCTTTTGCTGCAACCTGGTCCTCATTATTTCTTAATTAACATATCCCAGAAATCAATTAGCTGCGACATTTCTAATTAAATACTACAGGAGATGATCAGCTCATTACTATTATCTGCTGAGGTGAACAACTTGATGTGCGTGGTGGGTTCTGCGCTCCCCGTTCCTTCCACTTCCCCAATTACAAGAAATGCAAATGGTTGGGTCGTCCTCGCAAACCGAAGGCTCCTTCTTGTACGTTGGGAAAGTCAGAGAGATTAATTAGCTACGAAGTGAATGTGCATGATGTTATCATTAGCTGTTGTGTGTCGTCCTCCCTGGCACAATTTGCTGTCCTAATAAACAGCACTAATGTGCTGCTGCTTCCCCAGCTCCATCTTTTTCGTTCCTAATGCTGGAGGAAGAGTTGAGCGTGGGATTTCGGTGCTCACCAGTGGTCCCACCACTGGCCGAGCTGGCCCTGTGACTGCTGCAGGAGCAAACCCAACCTTGAGCTGCCTGGGAGTGAAATGGGCTTTTAAGATCCATAAGGGTCAGGTTGGTGTCTGCTGAGCCATTCTGCTGCTTTTAAATCAAAATGCATCTCCACAACCCCTGTGGTGGGGTGGCAGTGGTTCAAAAGCTGAACCACATCAGCTGGCTTCATTGTCCCAGCATGGGGACACCATGGTCTCGTCTTCCCCAAGAGTATGGGGCCATGCAGTCACCAAAAGTGCTCCTCATACATGCACCTCATTCTGCTCACCACTGAGCCAGGGGACAGTGAGGGGAAGGGCAGCAGAGATGAGTCTGCACCATTCTGGCTGTCCAGAGGACAGGGACACCCACAGAATCATAGAATGTGCTGAGTCAGCAGGGACCCATCAGGACCATCTAGTCCAACTCCTGCCCCTGTGCAGGACACCCCAAGAGTCACACCATGTGCCTGAGAGCATCATCCAAACACTTCTTGAACTCAAGCAGGCTTGGTGCTGTGACCACCGCCCTGGGGAGCTGTGCCAGTGCTCAACATGGGTTTGGGAGATGTGGGGTCTCCAACCTCATGGGTATTGCTGATACAAGCCCCACCTCACACCACAAGATCCACAGATGCTTTCAGAAGAGGTTGGGAAAGGGAACTGGACCCCGTGAGATGGTGGCTCTCCCTTCCCAGCCCCCCAGAAGAGCATCTTCCCAGGGATTTGGGTGGGGGCACAACATCTTGAGTTGAGCATTTGAGAGCAAACGTTGTCGCCAACCTGCCAGAGGCTGCGCCGCCTGACTCAGGACCCCGGGATGTATTTATTTCTCAGCACAAACTCTGCCAGAGTTGACTGAGTCCCATTGTCATGACACATCAAGCGAAACAAGTTTGACGGGGTTTGTACGGGAGGATGAGAAATCCAGACTCATTTAGAACGTTTGATTGTCACTTGTTTGTCTGTGCAGCTGCTTTTGAGCCAAGCCATATCGCAGCACGGCTCCTCTGACATGCCTCAAGCTGGTCCTCACCCCCTCGAGCAGGATCAGGTCCTCGTGAGCCACACGAGCTACACGGTTCAATAACCCCCAAACCTGTTCTCCTCCAGACCCTTATTGAGCATCGCTGGGTGACCCTGATGAGCATCCCCTTAATTAACGACCCGCGCAGCCAAAATCCTGCAGGTGATGTGTGCGCAGGGAAGGCATCCAGACTCGCTTCCCATCATTGGGAATTGGCTCTTTCCCGAGGCAGAACCCGTGTTTCCCCTTGGATCTCCAAGCCAAGCCCTGACTCCTTCATTGCAAATCCCTCGCTCCATCTGCGGGCCTGGCAGGTGGCTGGAGCTCAAAGCCACCGAGATCTTTCATCAGTGACCACGATGCAAGGCAAAAATCATCATCTCCCTCCTTGCTCCACCACCAAAAGAAGCCCAGGATGAAGAAGCTTAGCAGCAGAACAGTTCAGGCAGCCTCAAAACCCACCAGGGAAGGGGAACCGATCCACCCAGACAGGCGCTGGAGCCAGAAGGCTTCTCCCTGTCAACACAAGAGGCTGTTTCTGTCTCAGCCTCACATTTCCATTCAGGAGGAGGAAGGAGGAAGGCAAGTTGTGCCTCCGTGCAGCACGATGCAGCTTGGCTCCAAACTTCTGCGGGCTCAGTGGAGCCATAAACGGCAGCTTCAAGCTCAGGGTGGCTTCTTCCCTGCTGCACGCACACGTGGACGTGTGTGCAGGGGGGCACCTGTACCCCCAGCATCCAACAGTGGTCCTCACCTCCTCCCACACTCAGCAGCTATGGGAAGAGCCCTTTTTTCCAGCACAGCTCATCCCAGCTGGATCTCCAAAGCCTTCCCTGTTGGGGGATTGCCAGCACCCCTGCTCCCCTTCCCAAGGCTGGAGGTCCATCCCTCTCTTCCATTGCTCATCCCCAGGGCAAAATACGGGGCCTGATTCTGCCTGTAGGACAGATGCCCATGAAAATGTCCATGGGATGGATGCCACCTCCCTGCAGCCTCTCCAAATCCCACCCAGAGTGGGTGGGGTGGTCTTGCTCCCTCCGGAGTGTACATTCATCTCATCTAGTGCATTAAAGGAACTTCACCGGGTCCAATTCAGCCATCCCTTGCCCTGGTGTGAATCCAGAGTAGCTCCATGACTGTAACTGGACCCACTCTGCATTTCCACCAGGGTCAGAGACCAGGAGCTGGCCCATCAACAGCAGCTATGGAAAGCCTGGACCTGGCCTCTCCTCCCCTGCGCACTGCCATGTAAATCCACAAAACTGATTTGTTTTGTGCAATTATCTGATTTACACCAGCTCAGGGGCAGAACCAGTCTTCCTGAGCTGGCACAACCATTGCATGACTCCAGTTCCTACTGGTCTGATCCCAGTGCAGGGCAAGAGCAGCCAACGGTGGAGCTCAGGCCTCCTGGTTTCAAGCATCACAATAAATCCTTTGCATACATTCTGCGTCAGTGGTGATTTGGTTTCCCCTGCTCCCCCCACCCTCCCCAAAAGCCCCACAAATTGGCATTTGAAGGATGAAAGCCTGTGCATTCAGCCATGCCCATCACCACCACGGCTCCATCCCTACAGTGATCCCAGAGGCAGATCTCACTGTTGGCATGGTCTTCTGCTGGTGGCCATGTTCAAAATCTGCATTAACTCCTCTGGTCCTTAGGGAGTCACTCAGGGCTTACACTTGGGTAGAAGATAACAGAAAGCCAAATTATGGCCCCAAACCCATGTGAGGGCAGGATTTGGTGCACCTGACTTTAAGCATCCCAAAGAGACAGGCAGAGACAGCCATCTCCAGAGGGCAGTTCACCCCTCTGAGGTCGCACTCGCACAAGGAGAAGGAGGAGGAGGAGGAGGAGGAAGAGGAGGAGAAGGAGGAGGAGAAGGAGAAGGAGAAGGAGAAGGAGAAGGAGAAGGAGAAGGAGAGGAAGGAGAGAAAGAAGGAGAGGAAGGAGAGAAAGAAGAAAGAGGAGAAGAGAAGAGAAGAGAAGAGAAGAGGAGTTCCAGTTGGAAGGGACCTACAATGATCACCTAGTCCAACTGCCTGACCACTTCAGGGTTGACCAAAAATTAAAGCATGTCCTCAGACAACCAGTTTAGCAAAATGTGACTTAGCCAATTAGCTTAGCTTAATCACCTTACTTTTAGAGGGTCTATGTTAGGTGGGACAAACCCCATCCTTTGTGTCTGTCCAAAGCAGAAGAGCAGATTGATCCTATTTTTGCTCTAAGATCCCTTCTTAGTCAATGTGTGGACACGTTGGCTTTTCAGTATCTTAAACCTTTAGCAAAAGCCCTGGCAGATATGCCTGGTGGTAGGTGACACAAAGTCTTGCAAGAGCAACAAACAGCAGGATGCCACCAGGACCATCTGCAGAAGGAGGAGGAAGGGATGGAGGGCACATTGGCAGTGACCTTCACTGCGCAGCGTCGCGCGTTGAACCACGCCAGGCTGCTTTTGCACGTGATCACCAGGTCAGGATGGGCATGACATCAACACAAACACCCTACCCAGTGCTTCACATTCATGCACCCGTCCATCTCTAGGGAATTATTTTTGTGCAGCATCAGTGTGGAGATTTAATTCACATTGAACACAAAACTTGCCCGGTGAAGCCTACGTCCATGTAGTTGGGTATGACCATGTGAACGCGCCGTTGACCATCCCTCCATGCAGTGCTACTGAGTTCTGAGATTATTCCTTAGCTTGTTCTCTAAAGTATTTGAATGTATTTTTTGTTTTTGTAGTTGTTGCTGCTCCTGTTGCTAATTTAAAACTTTTAATATTAATCTTTTTTGACTGGTGTGAGGTGTCAGTTCTCTGCAAGTGTTAATTTACTCCCGGTTTGCCGGGAGTGGTTACTATCGCTGAGCTCTATTATTTGTTTTCTCTTGCTGTTGTTTTCTTTTTCTCCCAGTCGGGATCTCAAGTTTCCCCCTTTCCCTCCCCAAATCTTCCGGGCTGAGATGATCCGCTTCCACTTACAATCCTTTATTGTAGACTACAGTCTTACTGGTGGTGGCCATTGAGATTTCTGGCTCCAGCCGAGATGTCTCGATCTGTGAAATGAGAGAGGAGGCAAGATCAGAAGTGGTACCGTGGCCTTGTGCTGCAGCAGGAGCTCGGTGGATCAATAAATTAACGTGGAGAAGCACAATATGTAAATAATACAATGTTAGTCATGTCTTTTTTTGTGTCATTTTGAATGTTCTTTACTTTGCTCAAGTCTCAAAGCATCCCTGTTTGGGCTGACTTACACTACGTGAAACGACGCGTGCTCGTTGCTTTGCAACACCCAATGAATTACAGAGCATCTCTGAGGACCCAATGGATCCCACCCATCGTTTTCCAGGAGACATCCCTTTCTCTTCCCACAGCCTGCGTGTTGCTAGAATGAATCCAGTCCCTGAAGGTGCCGTTTGCACCCGTAGGGATCCAGCAAAGCCTCAGGCTGCCTGGTGACACAAGGGGACACCACAACCCTCAGCTCTTGGACCAGGGCTCTGTATCCTCCAACAAGGATGGATCACAGCTAAAATCTACCTACGCCATCCTCTGTCTCCATAAAATCTCTGTCTCTTTCCTAATTTTTCCCTTTCCCTGGCTCTGCACAAAGCTCTCCTGTGCTTTGAAATGGCTCCGAACCTTTGCATCCCTGGGAGGGATCTGTGGTGCTCCCAGTTCCTGCGACAAGCAAAGACCCCGCTCCTAACTGGGCCAGGGCACCTTGTGAGACCAGACTTTTAAAAATCCTATACATCCAATTGATGCTGTTGCTGACACAATGCTAGGAACCCACGTTAAAATCGAAATGCTTTTGAAAATGTTTAACCTAGTTAGACAAATTAGCAAAAATTTGTGCAAAACAATTTAGGTATTTAAAATATTCAATGTTTTTAAAAACTGGAAAAACTGTTCTTAGCTTTCAGCTGCAAAAACCCAACAAAATATAACATCAAAGCAATCTTAACATGAGGTGCAACATAACCCTTCAGCAAAGCTGTTAAACAGCTACTGAAGCATCATGGGAAATAGCACTTCATTTATTCAAATGCACATATGTCAGGTTTTTGCACCATATGTCATTCCAAGCTATTTACAGTAATAATTAAATCTTAATCAACGTTTAACCTCTGTAAAATGTTTGAAGGGATCTAATCACCCTTCAGACTGCACTAATGAAGGAGAAATATATAAACATAAAAAGAAAATGATGCATAGATAGCACACCAGAAAGAACAGTAATTGCAAAATTGTATTTCTCTTAAATATAATCAGCAAATTATGTAAAGTAAGCCAACGAGTATTTTAAGTGAAGACATCTTGGGTGTCAGAGGTGTGATCAGCTAATTTTGTACTGCTATCCATAACAGATGTAGCATATTTTCTTTTAGTGCCATTATTAGCAACTTCACCATTTCTTTCTGTGCTGAAACACAAAGTGAAGCATTGTGCCGGGGAGAGCACCCAGCAAAGGTGCAGGAGAGGCGATTCTCACGTACACCAGCCCTGGTGGGATCCATTTTGAGGGAGGATTAACTCCGATCTGCCTGGCTCTGACGCAGCTTTTCTTCTTATTGTTGTCTTGTTTTTCTTCCAGAGACTGAAGGAAAAGCTCTGAGGCATCAGGGCTGGGTGGTTTCACCCAACGGTATGAAAATATCAAGGTGGGAAGTGCTTTAAAATGACTTGGAATTGGGTGGTCCAACCTTGGCCGTCCACGGGCTTGGGGCTGTGGGGCAGCTTGGACAGAACTAAACCCAACGTACTACTGGGACATCTCCACAGAAAGCTAACGCAGAGCCACCAGCAGTCCCTTCCTCTCCAACGAGAGGTGGGAGCTCCAAGGAAAGCCACGTCTGCCTTGGTGGACACCAAATTATTGGTCTTGAAAGCAAGACCTAGGGGGAAACACTGAGGACTTGGATGGGCTGAGACTAGAAGAGAGAAGTCCAAGGGAGGCACAAGTGATATTTGCGTGTGCAAGAGGCTACAGCACAGAAGAAAGGAGTAATGTTTTGTTCACAATCTCTTGGGACACAATTCAACAAGTGTCGAGTAAGATCCAAGCTGAAGAGCAGGAAGAGTGGGAAGGAGCAAAGTATTGCAACCAAGTGCTTGGGGAAGGTGTGGTGTCTCTGTGGTGGGAAGTTTTCAGCACAAATTAGATGGAATCTATCAAGAACAGTTTAAGCAGAATTGAGCTTGTCTTGCTGGATGGAGACAAATGACATAACTGCTTGTAGGTCCTTTTGGCTTCCTTCCCAAGGGTTCAGGAGGGAAATTTTCCCTATATGGCTGAGCTCTTCATTCAAGGCAAGGCTGTAAACAAAGTCGTTAGATGGGATGGCTTTAGGAGGAGGTGTGATCGAGGTGTGGTGGTTCAGAGACAGATTGTGGTGTCTGAGCAGAAGGGCAAGGGAAGGAATGCCTAATGCAAGGTGGACAAGTGGCCAGGGACTCCCCTGAAGATCTTGAAAGTAATACAATTGGTCACAGACATTGGTTTGGAGCTACTGAGCTCACCTAAGCCCCTTTCTGAAGCCTGGGCAGATGTGAAATGAATTTGCTGGGGAGTGACTGGTTGAACTGGAGCAATCTCTGCAGATCCCCTTCTCGTTGACCTTAATAAAGCAGATACTAAAAGCTGTTCTCAAGCCACAGTTACAGGAGCTCCAAGGGGTGCATCCACACCAAGGAGGTAGGTCCAAGGGGGATGTACCCCACAGCAGCACCAGCAAAGCCACTGAGAAACACGTCAGGAGTAACTTACTCAGAAATCAAATGCAGAACAACAGGGGGAAGCATTTGGGTGGTAGGCTACAGGTAGTAAACCAACATTAAGACCCAACTTTACCGTGTACCAGTTGAGTTTGTGAATCCCTCAGGGTTTTTTGTTGGAAAGTGTAATTTCACCTATTTTGGTGCAGATTGCTACTCCAGGGTCAGCATCCTGGACCTGCTCAGCCAACCTTCCACTGGACATGGCTTTGTGAAACAGATATGAAGACCATGGAGCTTCTTGTCAAGTTTCTTCTCAGCTTCCAAGACCCCCCAGCAGCATCATTCTTGGTCATGGCCATGCTGGGCAGCCCTGTAACAGGGAATGCTCTGAGGAACAGGTTCAACCCTGTTGGGACTACACTGGTGGGACTGCCCCACCCCACCCCACACAGGATGACTTTATCCATCCAAGCTGAATGCCCACCATGGGGCTGCATTTGAGTTGTGTCCATCCTCTTCCTCCCAGTGGAGTAGATCTACTTGTGCTGGGGCAATGGATGGTGCCAGTTACTGGAATGATAGTGCTGAGGTGGCTATCAGAAAAGGGCCTTCACCAATGAATTCAGGAGAAGAGGAGTCCAGGAGGGACGCAAGTTCACAAGAGCACAACAGAGGGTGCTACAAGGGGATGGTTTGGGGGGAAAAAACCGTCTTTCAGGTTGATGGCTTCAGTGTAGCATTGACCACTCAGTCTCCTGACATATCAGCATGGGAGACACAATAACAACACAACAGGAGAAGGAGGTGCTGCTTCACCTTCCTGTGAGGCTACAGGAAGCTTTGCTATGGATGAAGGGATCCCAATCCTCGCTGAGGCCATGGCCAAGGTGCATCTCCAAACTCCTCCAGAAATGTGGCTGGTGCTAGCCACAGCCTGATGTGACACCCAGGAGCTGGTGGGGCTTTTGGATGCTCTTCTTCCCTCTAGCAGATCATAGAACCATGGGATGGTTTGGGTTGGAAGGGACCTTAGAGATCATTGTGGAGTCTCCTTCGCTGGAGACATTCAAAACTCACCTGGATGCATCCCTGTGTGATGGACTCTAGGTGACCCTGCTCTGGCAGGGGGATTGGACTGGATGATCCTTCAAGGTCCCTTCCAACCCCTAGGATTCTGTGATTCTGTGATCATTTAGTTCCAACCCCCCTGCCATGGGGCAAGGAAACCTTCCACCACACCAGGCTGCTCCAAGCCCCAGCCAACCTGGCCTTCAACACTGCCAGGCAGGGGCAGCCACAGCTTCTCTGGGCACCCTGGGCCAGGCTCTCACCACCCTCACACCAAACAATTTCTCCCTCACATCCCATCTCCATCTCCCCTCTGGCACTTGGAACCCGTTCCCCCTTGGCCCATCACTCCCTGCCCTTGGCACCAGTCCCTCTCCAGCTTTCCTGGAGCCCCTTCAGGCACTGGAAGGTGCTCTAAGGTCTCCCTGGAGCCTTCTCTTCTCCAGGCTGAACACCCCTAACTCTCTCAGCCTGTCTCCAGAGTCCTCAGAGCATCTTCATGGCCTCCTCTGGATTCACTCCAAAAAAGGGTCAGCGAGGAGCAGGTCTCTGNGGTGTCCCTTGACCTTATTGAAGCAACTGTTACACAGAATCACAGAATCCTAGGGGTTGGAAGGGACCTCGAAAGCTCATCCAGTCCAACCCCCCTGCCAGAGCAGGGTCACCTAGAGTCCATCACACAGGAACGCATCCAGGTGGGGTTTGAATGTCTCCAGCCAAGGAGACTCCACAACCTCTCTGGGCAGCCTGGTCCAGTGCTCTGGCACTCTCACAGGAAAGAAGTTCTTCCTGAGATTCACATGGAACCTCCTGTGCTCCAGTTTGCATCCATTGCCCCTTGTCCTATCCTTGGTCAGCACTGAAAAAAGCTTGGCTCCATCGTCCTGCCCCTCACCCTTTACATATTTGTAACCATGGATGAGGTCACCCCTCAGTCTCCTTTTCTCCAAGCTAAAGAGCCCCAGCTCCCTCGGCCTTTCCTCACAAGGGAGATGTTCCACTCCCTTCATCATCTTTGTGGCTCTCTTTTGTTTGCAAACCAGCATCACCCAGGTAATGCCAGCGGGACCACAGCGTTGGCTTTTTAGTGGTGCTCCTGACCTGGTGATGTCCATCCCTCCCGGGGAACAAAGCAAAGGGAATCGCCCCTCTCCTTGCCCACCACGTACCCAGCTCTCTTCTCCCCCACCTCCGCCTTGCAGTGGGAGCCTCTCTCCTCTCCATCAGCACAGACAAGGCTAATTGGGGTGATAAAGAACTGGCTCCGAGTGCTGGCGTGGGCTGGAGGAACAAATGGTGCGGTGGTCACAGCTGGTGCTGCGGAGACGGGGAGAGGGAGAGGGTGTGAGGCAGCTCCCCGGCGCCCCAACTTTCCTCGGTGTCTGCTGGTGAGGTTGGAGGGGGGTGGTGGTGGTGGTGGTTGGTGGTGAGGAGGGGGTTGTGTGTGTTTTGGATTCGCTGGTGACACGGGTGTAGCGTACACGCACGGCCGGTGAGGCAGAAGCAGGCAGAAAGCAGATGCTTTTTGTTTGGGGTTGATACTCATTTCTATCCCAGCTCGGGAAAAGGTGTAGATAGGAATGTGCTCCTCGGGAGTGCAGGGAGAAGAGATAGGTCTAGGCGAGCTGCCAGGGAGCCTGTAATGATATGGAAGGCAGCTAGGGGAGACAGGAGCAGATGGATTTGGCATACAGCTCATCGCTCAGCCAAAAAGAAAAAAAAAAGGAGGGAGGGGGGAGAAGAAGGAAGAAAGCAGCCAGTTTGGGTAGGGGGAGGGTCATGATGGAGGGGGAAGGGAGAATCAGGTGGGACACGGCGTCTTCTGCTGCTGCCTCGGCGCTGCCAGCGATGTGGCTTGGTGGTGGGTCCAGTTTGGAGCCCAGGAGGGGTCTCCCGGACCTTCCTGTTGTCCTGTGACATCTTCTCCTGGGCCATCAGACATCAGGGCAACGGCGAAGGGCAGTGCCAAGCTAACTGAGCCCTGGTGAAGCTCAGTGAGGTGTCGCAAGGATTGTGGTTAATAAATGGCACCATGAAGCACAGTGATGGAGCAGCAGCTGCTGCTGCCATGGTGGTGGGCTCAGAGCACAGCTAGATGGAGAGGTGGGGGACATCCACCACCACTCTCAGACTCAGCTCTGTCACAGAGTCATAGAATCCCAGACTGGTTTGAGTTGGAAGGGACATCAAAGATCACCCAGTCCCAACTCCTGCCATGGGCAAGGACACCTCCCACCACACCAGGGTGCTCCAAGCCCCAGCCAACCTGGCCTTCAACACTGCCAGGCAGGGGCAGCCACAGCTTCTCTGGGCACCCTGGGCCAGGCTCTCACCACCCTCACACCAAACAATTTCTCCCTCACATCCCATCTCCATCTCCCCTCTGGCACTTGGAACCCGTTCCCCCTCATCCCATCACTCCCTGCCCTTGTTAAAAGTCCCTCCAGAGCTTCCCTGTAGGCCCTTCAGGTACAGGAAGGTGCTCTAGTAGAGGTCTCCTCAGAGCTTTCTCCAGGCTGAACACCCCCAACTCTCTCAGTCTGTCCTCGTAGGAGAGGTGCTCCAGCCCTCAGTGTCCTTGGTGAAAAAAGATCACATTTTTCCTTGGATAGATGAGCTACTGCTCATCAGCCATGTCCATGGTCACCAGGCACCTCTGCTTGTAGCTTGATGCAACTATGGTGTGAAAGCACCTCTGTACAGGTCTACCAAGGCCTGTACATCTTCATCTTCAACCAGTGGTCACCTAGTTCAACTCTGCTAAGAAGCAGAACCTCATGAAACCTGGTCAAAAAACAACTCTATTGGCTTTGTGATGGTCTTGTTCCTGTGGCAAGACTGCCTAAATGTTCTTCTTTCAGATAGTTCGGATCTCCTTACCTTCCTTTCATTGACAGTAGATGAACGAAAGCTGATGGGGCAAAAATCAGAAATCTGAACTCATGCTTCATTTTATAAAGCTTTCCAAAATTGGAAAATGTCTACTGGATGATTTAAAGACAGTAAGATTTTTTTCTTCCTCTGTTCAGATAAACTCCTTCCAAAGCTTTTCCCAGACATCAAAAATTAAAGTTCTCTCCATGGATCTGCTGTTGAAGGACTGAGATGAGGAAATCGGTGTTTGCTAATGAGTGTCTCTTGGAAATGCCATGGACTGATGGCCTCCTGCATCATGACAACCACTACCATTAGCCCCTGGCTTGTATTCCTAATGAAGTCACAGCAGAGCCTCACCCAGAACCTACAACCATGGATGCAACTCAACCCCTGATAGGGTTGAGGGTCAGAAAGATGCTCTGAGGGCTGGAGCAGCTCTGCTCTGGGGACAGGCTGAGAGAGTTGGGGGTGTTCAGCCTGGAGAAGAGAAGGCTCCAGGGAGACCTTGGAGCACCTTCCAGTGCCTGAAGGGGCTCCAGGAAAGCTGGAGAGGGACTGGTGCCAAGGGCAGGGAGTGATGGGACGAGGGGGAACGGGTTCCAAGTGCCAGAGGGGAGATGGAGATGGGATGGGAGGGAGAAATTGTTTGGTGTGAGGGTGGTGAGAGCCTGGCCCAGGGTGCCCAGAGAAGCTGTGGCTGCCCCTGCCTGGCAGTGTTGAAGGCCAGGTTGGATGGGGCTTGGAGCAGCCTGGTGTGGTGGGAGGTGTCCCTGCCCATGGCAAGAGGTTGGAACTGGGTGAGCTTTGAGGTCCCTTCCAACCCAAACCAGTTTGGGATTCTATGATGAACCACACCAGAAGAGCAGCCACACTCAGAGAGTAAGAGGTTCCTCTCACATACTTGGAAGCAAAACAAAGTCAGCAATAGATAAGGATGGAGAAGCTCAGGAGCGCATTTGATTTACACCACCCTTTCACCACCACGTAAGTGGATTCACACGTAGCTCAGCAAATCTTCAAAGCAAGGAACCATCAGGTGTTCTGGGTAATTTGGAAAGTTCCCTGTTTGACTGCAGCTCTGGACCTGCTGCCGTGTGTCCAGCAGGTGGGTGACCTCTTAAATCCCTGCAACGCAGCAGTTGCGTGGGGGATTTCACATGCACAGCTCCAGATTCAGAGCCCTGATTCCAAAGAGGACATTTTTAGGGATCTATCAGTTCTCTGCAGGCAGTGAACCAGCCTTACACTGAAGTGCAAGACAGAAATGTTTCTGATGTGACATGTGGTCAGCACATTCACACCAAGGATGTATCTCAGTGCTGCTGTCCAACCTTCAGTTGGACATACGTGGAACTGGCAGTAAAAAGGACCAGTGCCCGAAATGCATTTTATCTCCATTTTCTCCTTGAAACACCAAAAAGGAGGAAATTTGCAATATTTGGCTGTTCTGGCTCCATTTCAGAAGATTGTCTGAAATAATGGTCTAATGGTTAGGAATATGATGGGATAAAGGTTGGACTTGATGACCCTGAAGGTCCCTTCCAACCATAATGATTCTATGATTCTATGACTCTATGACTTTTTCCAGTTTTTGCCATGGATGCTTTGACCACCAGCATCCACCTCCAGCTGTCTGTAGGACAGGGTTTCTTCTCAGACCAGGCTGGAAAGGGTCTGAACGTGGCACCACGCTCACCCCACTAGAGCATCCAGTTAGACATAAAGTATGTCAGCGACGGTGTGAGTGCCACCAGCTCTTCACACCCTCACATCTGCTGACACCTCTGCACCAGCCCCTGAAAACGTCACTGCTTTTAGCAAAGCACGAGCTGCAAAGTGTCAGCAGCACCTTGGGTGCCATCAGGTTTCTGTACTGAGGCGGGCAGGAATGTTCCTCACGCTCAGCAGATGTTTGGATAGAGAGGTGCAATTGCTTTTGAGACAGCTGCAAGGTTTAAGATGGTCCTGTCCTCACCTTAAATGGGAATAAGTGATGGCCCCGAAGCAAAGGAAGGGATTTATGGGTCAGTTCTGGGGCAGCAAATTCATAAAATCATGGTTTGGTTTGGGTGGGAAGAGACCTTCAAAGCTCTACTTTTTAATGTACTAGAGGGCTTCATAGAATCATGGAATCATTTGAGTTGGAAGGGATCTTAATAGGTCCTGCAATAGGATTGGACCTGCCATGGGCAGGGAAACTTCCCACCACACCAGGTGGCTCCAAGCCCCAGCCAACCTGGCCTTCAACACTGCCAGGGAGGGGCAGCCACAGCTTCTCTGGGCACCCTGGGCCAGTGGAAGGTGTCTCTGCCCATGGCAGGGAGGTGGGACTGGATCATATCAACCTGGCCTCAAACACCTCCAGCGATGGGGCACCCACAACCTTCCAGTTCCCCATAGAAACCCTTCTGGTGTCTCAAGATGACAACAGACATGGTGAGATGAATGAAAGCCAGGAGCTGGGCTTGGTTAGCAGCAGGCTCACACAGCCCTCAGACCCTCTCCAGTCTTTCAGCTTTGTAAAAGTTCAACCCCCTGCATGACACCACCTCCAAGTCATTGCAAAATGTGGGCCTGGGTCTTCTGGGAAAGAAGAGGGTTGCCCACAGCACCAGAAATGTCAAGTATTAAAACCAAACAAATAAACATCAAATAAGGCTTTGAAACCATAAGGTTTCAAGTATTAACCAAAGGTTCTTTCCAACCATAAGGTTTCAAACAGCAAGATGTAAAACTATTTTTTTCTGTCTGTCTTCCAGAGAAAGGAGACAATTCCAGTTCTCCCCAGCAATCCAGGAAGGCAAAGGCTTTCCATCCCTTCACCAGCCACTGCTATCCAGAAGATGCCACCCTGCATCTCCGGTGAGCGTGATGCCATATCTGCCACGCTTCCCAAGGGATCAAGGGGCAAGACACAAGCAACACAAACTCCCCACCCGTACAGAGACATGCAGAAGCCCAAGCATGAGACTGAACAAAGAATCGAAGTGAAGTTGTGATGGAGAGAAGCAAAGACCATGACATGATGTGTCTTCCATGAAGTGAAGAACCACACAAAGACCTTAGCAGGAGCTAAGATGTCATTTCTCCTCTACTCTGGAGAAGTGTAGGAGATATGTGCTCAGGAGGTAAACTCTCAGTTGGCCACACTAAATTAATTTCTACACGAGCTCCAGAAAGGTGGATGTCTTAGGCTGGTACCACAGCAGAAGAACGTGTGTTCTGACCTCAGGTCAACCAGCCTCATGAGATAAAGCCCCTTGTTCAGGAGAGGACTTTCTCTCAAAACCACTTGTGCAGGGCATTCAATCTATGGAGTGCAGAGCAAAAGGAACTTCTTCCTGGCTTCAGGGGAGAAGCCTCATGATACACGATGTAGATTCTGTTGGGGAACATTCAAGCCAACTGATGGATGGATGGATGGATGGATGGATGGATGGAAGGAAGAATCATCAGCCCACTTAAAATATGATCTTGAGAACCTCCAAAATTGCAGCGCTTAGGGACACTGCTCCTTGCTGGAATGAAAGGCACTCACAAAAAGAGACAGAGACATCTCCTCTTTTGGAAGAAAAAATCCTACTTTTGAATGTGGACATCACAGGTGTGGCAAGATTTCCCTTTGAGGAAAACAAACAAGTAGGGCCATTCTGGTAAGAAGCCCTCCAGCAGTTCTGGAGGGCTTGTTGGAGCATTTGGCCAAATTCTGGAGCATTTGTTGCTGTTTGGTGAGGACATCAAACCCTGCAATTCTCCAGCTTTCCTGGAGCCCCTTCAGGCACTGCAAGGTGCTCTAAGGTCTCCCTGGAGCCTTCTCTTCTCCAGGCTGAACACCCCCAACTCTCTCAGCCTGTCCCTAGAGCAGAGCTGAGAGGGCTGGAGCAGCTCTCGTGGCCTCCTCTGGACTCTCTCCAACATCTCCGTGTCCTTCTTGTGTTAGAGACCCCAGAGGTGGCCCCAGCACTGCAGGGGGGGTCTCATCAGAGTGGAGCAGAGGGGGACAATCCCCTCCCTGGCCCTGCTGCTCATGCTGTGGGGATGCAGCCCAGGATCCCGGTGGCTTTCCGAGCCAACGAAAAGAGAGGAAAAAGAGGGAAGATCTTGGCTTTCAGGCAAAGAAGAAACCAGTGAAAGCAGGGACCTGCAGCACAGAGCAGGAGGAGATGGGGATGGCCACCTCTGCGGGCTCGCCAGGAGCAGGGCAGGAATCCCTGGGGGAAGTGCTTGGGGAGGAGCTGCTCTGTTTACAGTAGGTGCTGCTGAAAGGTGTCCTGAAGAAAGACAGCAATTAACAGGCCTGGAAAAAAAATGGTTTCTTTCCCCAAAGTGCCTTTTAAGTGTGTTTTTGGAGCCTGTTTAAGGGTTAATGTTTAGCTGTTTATCCGGAGTTGTCGGATGTCAGCTCTTTCTTTTGACTCCTAATGGCTTACAGCCATCAGGAGGTGAAGACTCCTCAAAAGAGATGGTGTCAGGAATGTTTTTTTATGCCCACCAGCACCCACACACCTGCAGGAGCCTGTGCTTGCAGGATGGATAGTTTACATACTTGAACCTGTATCCCAGGGACAGGGATATAAACATGTAACCAGATCCTGGCTGACACCACTGCTGAAGCCCCTGGGCAGTACAAAGGGGTCCTTTCTCCCACACCCACCTCGAATGACCACAAATAAGTTGGGTTCCCAGCAAGAACAAACTCTGCTGGTCCAGCTTCTGATTTTTGGGGCAGATCCTGTAAAGTTTTCAGCACCTTTGTCTCCCACGACTGGTGGCCATGGAACAAAGGACCACTCTGAGGAGATGTCAAAAACCCAGCTCGGTCACAAATCAAA
>VZRW01007138.1:39279-91978 GCA_013398125.1 Aegotheles bennettii | reverse complement strand
AAAAGAGAGGAAAAAGAGGGAAGATCTTGGCTTTCAGGCCAAGAAGAAACCAGTGAAAGCAGGGACCTGCAGCACAGAGCAGGAGGAGATGGGGATGGCCACCTCTGCGGGCTCGCCAGGAGCAGGGCAGGAATCCCTGGGGGAAGTGCTTGGGGAGGAGCTGCTCTGTTTACAGTAGGTGCTGCTGAAAGGTGTCCTGAAGAAAGACAGCAATTAACAGGCCTGGAAAAAAAATGGTTTCTTTCCCCAAAGTGCCTTTTAAGTGTGTTTTTGGAGCCTGTTTAAGGGTTAATGTTTAGCTGTTTATCCGGAGTTGTCGGATGTCAGCTCTTTCTTTTGACTCCTAATGGCTTACAGCCATCAGGAGGTGAAGACTCCTCAAAAGAGATGGTGTCAGGAATGTTTTTTTATGCCCACCAGCACCCACACACCTGCAGGAGCCTGTGCTTGCAGGATGGATAGTTTACATACTTGAACCTGTATCCCAGGGACAGGGATACAAACATGAAACCAGATCCTGGCTGACACCACTGCTGAAGCCCCTGGGCAGTACAAAGGGGTCCTTTCTCCCACACCCACCTCGAATGACCACAAATAAGTTGGGTTCCCAGCAAGAACAAACTCTGCTGGTCCAGCTTCTGATTTTTGGGGCAGATCCTGTAAAGTTTTCAGCACCTTTGTCTCCCACGAATGGTGGCCATGGAACAAAGGACCACTCTGAGGAGGAGATGTCAAAAACCCAGCTCGGTCACAAATCAAAGCCTGAGAACAAAGACACAGGCTCCAAATCAATCAGAGCACTGCTCACTCGTGACCTTCCCCAGATGAGAGATGTCACTGAGCCTAATAATTACCCCACAAGGGGCAAACAGGCTGAGCAGTGGTAAATCAACCACCCAACATCTCCTATGGGCTTGTGAAGAGTGATGGTGGAGCTGATATCCCAGAAGACCCGATCCTTCCTCTTAGAAAGAAGGACATTTGCTTCCCAAAGAAGTGACTGAGACATCCCAGCCCATTGAGGACCACTCTTCTGTAGTGCAAGATTAAGGCCATGGTCCTCTGATGTCCAAACTCAGCTCACATAAACCCTAGAAATCATAAATCAAATCAACCTGGGGAGGTCCAAGACTCAAATTATCACACCATAACTTTCTCAGTACTTGCCAGGGGACAGACAGGGCTACAGCTGTGTGAAACAACGTGACCCAGAACCCAGGCTCAGGGACAAGGGATATGGCACAGCCTGCACCCATTTGGCCAAACTCTTCCCCAAAGAGGGAGTTTTATTCACTGGGAGCCATCCCTGGGAGTGGTATCCTCCAGCATTAGCTGGGAGGCCAAAACTGATCCTGAGAGGATGCAGACAATTGACCAGGCTGGACTTCATGGGCCAGCGACCCAGGTTGAGCTCAGACCCTGCTGGGTTCAGAAGTATAGATGTAGTTTATGATTTCCTTATTTCTTATAAAAGATGGTCTAGCAACTTACATTTGAGTTTTGTGCAACCATGTCCAGCCTTTGTGTGTGACCATGGCAGCATCGTTCTGCTGATCCCCAAAAGACACCTCCTCTCCCATCACTTTACCCTTCCAGGTGCTCTGAAAGGGGTCACTCATTTGTCCTCCAACCTCTGATGGGAATGAGCCTCTCCTTACCAAAGAACATCAGACACAAACCTTGTTAAGCACCATCCTTCATCTGAAGGCCAGAACAGGGCTCAACATGGTTCCAAACACCACAGATTTTCTCTCCAGCCCTGCTTGAACCACATCAGTACTCAACCACTCAGTATCACATAAATCCTGGGGGCTTCTGCTCAAATAAAAAGTTCCATTGCATTAAAGATGCTCCCACATATCACCTCTCCATTTTAAACTCATGTGAAAAATAAAGACACTCTTGTCTATGTCAACAGTTACTCTGTCAGAAGAGAAACTGGATCAAAACATAGGAGAAGAACCTCAGATGCACCTCTTCATGCTTCAGATGTCTACCATGGAGCACTGTCTGCCTGTCAGTATGAAACCAAACCTTCAGGGCACAGCTTGAACTTTCTGCAGTCTTTGGGAGACACATTCCACTGAGCTTCCAGCCTCCTGCTGACCCTCAAGGACCTTGTGCCACTTCTTTCCTAAGAGGAGTTCCTTCCAAGCCCAACCTCCACCCCAAGGGTAGACCTTGGCCAGCACACCCAGGTGACCAAGCTCTCAGCAAACCATTCTTCAGGCCCAGAAGCAAAGAAATACCACAGAACTTCTCACTTCTCCAACATTATTCCCCATGGCAGCTGGCAAATCCTTTCCTTTGCTTCTCATCCAAGTTGGACAAAATTACTGCAGAGAATCCCTCCTGCTCCCCTCCCCCCGGGAGATGCAATCCCAAGGGAGAAATGGTTTCATGGGGACCCCCTGCTGTCTTGCATCTGATTTCCCTCCTAAGTATGGTATAGGGAAGCGTCTCGAGGGCTATGGCTGTGACCTCCATACAGCTCTTTTGTCAAGTGCCATTTCATTAAAAAATCAGCCTTTTAACTGTGGACACATTTCAACCTCACCAAATCTGCTAATTATTGACAGTTGGTGAAGAGGAGATTTCACTTGTTCCTCCTGTTAAACTGCATCTAATTAGTAATTACTGGTTCACTGTCATCTTTACTGCAATAATCCCACTGCACATTGGCTCATTAACCTTTTGCTTTTCTAAAGCAGCCTGCCAACAAGATGAAGGCTAAAACAGATTGGAAAACAATAGCTCAGCCTTGGATTTTAGGCTGTTTATTCCCCTTGTCCTGGAGATCCAAAGGGAAGATTATTTTTAAGAAAAGGCTTTCAGCTGAAATCAGCCTAATTCCAGAAGATGGCTTGTTTTGCCCTCACCAGCAACCAAAGCTCCTTAAACTTAACCCGTGGTGAGGGCACGTGAATCGTAGCTAGTGGAAGGGTTTCTCTGCCATCAGCTCTTGCTTCAGCTCCATTTCTCATCTGGGTTTCCCCATCTTTATCACCACGACCCAGCACACTGGGCAGGGGATGAAACCAGTTTTGGTGGCTCCGCAGCACCCTGGAAGTCCACCAGCATCCTCGTTGGGATGCTGAAAAAGGAACGAGCTGGATGAGCAGGGACCCAAAGGGTGGGAAAGGAGTGGAGCAACCCCATGGTTATTTCTTTTGCTGCTACACTGAATTTCATTTGCACAAGTCCCATTTTCAGTTTGGAACTGTCACAGCTGTTTCTATTGGCAGTGCATAACTGAGTAGGAGTTGTCAGTGGGGATGCTGGAGGATCGGCGGCTAGAAGAGAGATTCCCCCGGGGGGCATGGGAGGCAGTTGGAGGTTGTGGGCTAAATGCATTCACTAGATGTTTCTCCTAAACTTAACAGCAGTGAATTACTTAATGCATATTGATGCATTTAGGTACTGGAGTTAACACTATATTGGGATGAGAAGTGTATTTCTCAGCATCTCAAGCGTGCTGAGCCTCAGGGACCCAGGTCTTTATGGTTGGCACTAGGGTTTTATTTTTATAAGGTGATCTTCAAAGTGGATGCACCTAGAAACAAGCTGTAATGCTGGAGCACCGTTGCAGGCATCAGAGTGGATTCCACCTGTACAAAATCAAGAAAGGTGCAAGGCCTTGGTGTGACTAAGTAGCAACCCAAGAGAAGATCTGGATGCATCGTCCTCTCCTCAATTCACCTCCACAATTTTCATTTACCTGATATTGGTGTTTCTCTATGGAACCAGATCTGAACTGTGATTCCTTTTCTGTTATTTGTAAACAGGTACCACAGAATCCCAGAATCCCAGGGGTTGGAAGGGACCTCGAAAGCTCATCCAGTCCAACCCCCCTGCCAGAGCAGGGTCACCTAGAGTCCATCACACAGGAACGCATCCAGGCGGGGTTTGAATGTCTCCAGCCAAGGAGACTCCACAACCTCTCTGGGCAGCCTGGTCCAGTGCTCTGGCACTCTCACAGGAAAGAAGTTCTTCCTGAGATTCACATGGAACCTCCTGGGCTCCAGTTTGCATCCATTGCCCCTTGTCCTATCCTTGGTCAGCACTGAAAAAAGCTTGGCTCCATCATCCTGACCCTCACCCTTTACATATTTGTAACCATGGATGAGGTCACCCCTCAGTCTCCTTTTCTCCAAGCTAAAGAGACCCAGCTCCCTCAGCCTTTCCTCATAGGGTATAACTCTGAAGCAGCTCCAGCTGTTGAGAGGCTGCACTTCCCTAGCACATTTAATAAATCCATCGCGACGCTTCAGTTCTGCTTGAAAACCAATTGTAAGTTTGAGCCCCTTTAGAAGAGCAGATCAAAGTCAAGCTCCCGTGCTAAAGCAAGTGCTTAATAACACACCAGCTTCTGTGTTTGCTCTCTGACTAAAGAAAAAGGGCTGTGAGTGTGTGATTAAGGGCAGAATTTGGCTCACTTACAATCCCTGGAAGGGTTGCTGCTCAGACCGTAATCATATTTTTGGAACCCAACACACCTATTACATCTTGTTGTTAATAACTTACTCCCTGGGTAGTGCTCATCAGAACAGCATCATCTCAGCCATGTCATATTCAGAGCTGCTTCACCTACTGCCGTGATGAGGAAAAGCAAACACACACATGCCCCCATATACATACAGAAGTTCATGGACCAGCTCTGGGGTCCCCAACACAAGAAGGACACGGAGCTGTTGGAGAGAGTCCAGAGGAGGCCACGGAGATGCTCCAAGGGCTGGAGCAGCTCTGCTCTGGGGACAGGCTGAGAGAGTTGGGGGTGTTCAGCCTGGAGAAGAGAAGGCTCCAGGGAGACCTTAGAGCACCTTCCAGTGCCTGAAGGGGCTCCAGGAAAGCTGGAGAGGGACTGGTGCCAAGGGCAGGGAGTGATGGGACGAGGGGGAACGGGTTCCAAGTGCCAGAGGGGAGAGGGAGATGGGATGGGAGGGAGAAATTGTTTGGTGTGAGGGTGGTGAGAGCCTGGCCCAGGGTGCCCAGAGAAGCTGTGGCTGCCCCTGCCTGGCAGTGTTGAAGGCCAGGTTGGCTGGGGCTTGGAGCACCCTGGTGTAGTGGGAGGTGTCCCTGCCCATGGCAGGGGAGTGGGACTGGATGAGCTTTAAGGTCCCTTTCAGCTCAAACCAGTCTGGAATTCTATGAGCAGTGATAAGTGACCAAGAAGTGACACATTCTGAGAAATGCTCTTTGCAAGGGAACTCAGATTTCCTATCCCAGCCTGTGAAGAAACAGCTCTGGAGGGATTCTTTCAGACCAATCACTTGTTCTGCTCACTTGAACATCCATCCCCACAGCCACCACCGAGGAGATTTTACAGAATGGGAGCAAGGTCCTTTACACACACACTTCTAATGAACACAAACAGAACTGGAAGAGTGACCAGATCAGGCTGCTATGGAGAACTTGGTGTCTACAGATGTGAGGTCCAGCTGTGCACCTGAAGCCCACTCCAGTTGAGCGGAGCCGAGATCCCAGTAGGTAATGAGCTCTACCACCAGCTGTAATGGTTTCTCTTCATTGACACAAGGCGTGGGCAGAGAGCTTGTCATTCTGTTTGATCTACTAATCAGTGCTGATTCATGTTTACACTGCAGATAACATCTCATCTGCTTTCAGAAGGTCACTTGCAAGTGATGCTGTACGGTTTCACCATTGCCCGATGCCTGCAAATTGAATCTCCTTTGAAGGAAGCCAGACCATAATTTTCCTCCTGGGCTAGAATTCATTCAGCTGTTAGCATCCACACAGTTTTTCATGCTGGAATATCAGATACTATACATTAGGAATTATCTGTCACCCATAAAATACAAAAAGGCCATTTTTAGATAAAGAAACTCAGGCATTGAATAATTATTTCTGTAGAGCCCAAAAGCTCTGAATGCCTCAGATTCTGGTACCAAAACTTGAGTTCCCACTGACCTGAGTAGGCACTCAGTATTTGAGAGAAGCCCAGGCTAAGAGATGCCTGCAGAAAATACTGGAAATGCCCAAAATGCTAAATTTCAAACCAGAATTGCAGGGTGAGTTTCATGTTTATGATGTTCAAAGAATGGTTTCGTTTGGTCAACGCTATTAAACATGTGCATTGGCAGTGAGGAGGAAGAATGTCCACAATGGGTGCTGCTTTAGGCTAGAGATGACACAAAGTCTGGGAAAGCAGGAAGTAAGGAAGATCCCAGGTCACTGACACAGAGACCTCTGGACCTCATGGTGATCTGTGGAAAAGTCAACGCGCGTCATATGATGGTCAACACAAAACTGCCTCTGGGCACAAGGACCTATGGCATGGGGCACCATTCTGGAGGAACTGTGGCAATGTCACCTCTGGGGTAAATTGCCCAGAGAAGTTATGTCTGCCCCTGCCTGGCAGTGTTGAAGGCCAGGTTGGACGGGGCTTGGAGCAACCTGGTGTGGTGGGAGGTGTCCCTGTCCATGGCAGAGGGTTGGGACTGGATGAGCTTTAAGGTCTCTTCCAACTCAAACCAGTCTGGGATTCCATGATTCTATGAAATGAGGTTGTTGGTACCTCCCGTGGTCTTGTTTCTCTGATTATCTAGAAACCACACTTGCCAAGAAAGGCCACAGCTACCTTCTGGTGGGTGAAGCTCCTTCCCCTGGAAATAGGAGCATAAGGGATGCTCTGTATCCAAGTCTCCTTCCAGTAAGAACTTTGGACATACTCTGGTCACCTACCTTGAATGGGTGTGAGACCTGGCAATATTCCCCAGCCAATTCCATAACCAAAACCTCTGAGCAGAACTTGGGATCGCAGCAAGAAACGGATGGGTGGGCTAAGGCTGAGCTCATGCCAAAATGACTAACGTGCTCTGTGGATGTAGGAATTCAAGTAGAAGCAGGCAAATCACATTGCTCCTGCAACCGGTACTTGTGCAACTTCTTACTGGAATACTGTGTCTGGTTCTTATGGAAGTGCTCCAAGAAGGATGTTGACTAATTAGAAAAAGTTTAAGGAAGAGCCATATGAATCATTAAAGCTTCAGAAAACACGTCTTTTAGCAAGACACTCCAAGATTGAGATATATTGGGTTTCTTAGATGAAGGGACAGTTTTGTCTCAGCCTGTAAACAGCTAGAAGGACAACAGGAAATCTGCAACACATTTTTCAGTCTAGCAGACAAGTGTACAGCAAGATTCCCTGGCTAGAGGTTGTGGATAAAACCACCTGGACTGAAAAAAATGGAATTAACCAGCACTGATCACCTGCTCTGGTTGACATAGGAAGAACTTCAGTGAAACCCTTTGCTCTGTTTGATAGAGGTTGGATGTGGTGTTGGGTGATGTAGGTAGGGGTTGGACTGGATGATCTTGAAGGTCTCTTCCAACCTTGATGATTCTATGGTTAGTAGTGAATCTCCCTGTAAACGTACACATCTACAGCCTGCAAACCTCTAAGCTCCAAACACCAAAAGGTCAAAATGAATGACTTCCCCAAAAATGCACCTTGGCAGTTTGTTCAGCTAACTTAGGTATGAGTGATTCCCTTAGTCATCCCGCCTGTTTCTTTGGCTCTGTTCACCCCCAGGCTGTGTCTTCCCAGAGCCAAGATCGATGACAGAAAGGCAGAAACCCTCAAAGAAGCTCTGGGAAAGTACATCCAACATCAAATGTGCGTCCTAGGCTCTTTGCTTCACGGGCAAGGACTTGTTTTTGCTATGTTGACACCAAGGAAACACAGCTGCCATAGGAGAGGGTGAGCTGAACCAGGTTCTCCTCGGTTCTCCCTGAGCTCTGACTAAGCTCACATCCCCAGACAAGATAGGACAAACCCAGCTGAAGTCTCAGAGCAGAAGATACCAGTCAGAAACACCAACATCCCTTGACTTGTGATCTGATCAGACCTGACCAAGTACCACCGAAAGAGGGACTGGACACCCACCACGATAGCTGAAGCACTGGCAATCAAACAGGCAGAACATTATCCTTGTACATTTAAAAAAACCACCTTATTCCAACTTGGTTCTCCCCCAGATCCCTGATGTTTTGACTATTTTAGTCTCCGCACAGGAGAGGCCTGGAGCACACCATCCCTATGGGAGAAGAACAGATGGGATGGCAGAGAGAGGAAGATCACCATGACCAACCCTTGTCTGCAAACGGTGAGTCTGCTGGGTGGCACAAAGATTCCTCTGTTCAGTTCTTCCCCTGTTGGGTTGGAAGGTACATCCCATCCCACCACATGATCCAAACCCTGATTAGAAGCATGGAAAAGCCATGTGATGCTGATCTGTGCTATGCTGGCACGTGGTAAATGTGGGGAATAACATAACCAGCACCTGCTTAGTGAATCTGTACTGTGAAGAAGACAGCAACCAACTTCATCCAAAAATGGAGGAGGCTCCATAGGAATGAAACCATTATCCAGGAAGGCAAACCAAGCAATGGCATTGGTCAGCCCCTCTGGGATGTCCCACGGCAGTGACCAGATATGTACTGACCTCTGACATCTGCGGGAAGAGACTGATGGCCAAGGGGAGGGCCAGGCCAAAGGCAGCGAGGCACACAAGGCTTTGGACTGGGAGAATCATCCGGGGACGAGACCTCAGGAGTGATGTTCTGGAAAGAAAAGGCTTCATTAGACTATTTCATAGACCAAGTGAGTGCATGCCACCACCAGAATTGGTGTTCACCCAGTCCCACTGATCTCCCTCTCCCTAACTGGTCTAGGTTCCTTCTTAGTAGGTCATCATCAGGTTCACCCACAGAAGATCCTGAGTCCTGTACACTGTGGTTTTGCATCTGCTGAGGTTACACAGCCCATGCCAACCTAAGCCCTTACTTCTGAATTAAAACAGGATCACTCCACACAAGTTTTCCCCACTTCAAACCATCTCACACGGGAGTAAATGGCACATGAGGTGACCTGGCCACACACACGTGTCACCTGCATTCAGGCTTTGGAGACTTCGTTGAGTGAGCAGAAGGAACTTGGGTTCTTGGGAGATATTGCGAACTTTGTCAGTGCCATCACCTGGTGGTACCGAAAAGGCACATGACTTTGTTCATGGGGTAATCAAGTAATAAACTGGCCAATACCTTAATTTGTTAAAAACCAAACCTCTGCAGAGGGGGGTAAGGATGCTTTAGCACTCGCTGTCCCCAGGGGATATTTATGAGCTCAAGACTTGTTAAGAGCAAACACTTTAAGATACCTGCAAGGTCAGGTTCTGATAATGACCCACTAAATGACCCTTCTGATGCAATTAACAGTGAGTGACAGGGACCACATGGAGCTGGTAGAAGGGGGCATTTTCAGTCTATTCCAGGACACAGAACCTCAGACAGTTTACAGATGTTAAGGGGGGAAATGTAATTCTTGAGGGGTTTGTTCTGGAGCCGTTTACACCAAAAGGACATCTGCCATTCAGCTTTTTGCTACCAATCTGAAACAACGGGGACTATAAACCAGTGGCTTGATGGGTTGGTTTGAGTCCTCAGTGGATATTAGCAATGGAGAGTCAGCAGATCTGCTGCTGGGTCATCAGCTACAACCTTTGTCCCAACGTGCATCTCTCCCCTGTCCATCCTGCTCTTGAGGATGCTGATGGGGGTGTTGGTTGATGAGAAGCTCAACCTGAGCCAGCAGTGTGGGCTTGCAGCCCGGAAAGCCACCAGTGACCAACAGGGCAAGGGAGTGGATTCTCCCCCACTACCCACTCTACTCTCATGAGACTCCTCCCTGCAGTGCCGGGTCCAGTTCTGGGGTCCCCAACACAGGAAGGACATGGAGCTGTTGGAGAGAGTCCAGAGGAGGCCACGGAGATGCTCCAAGGGCTGGAGCAGCTCTGCTCTGGGGACAGGCTGAGAGAGTTGGGGGTGTTCAGCCTGGAGAAGAGAAGGCTCCAGGGAGACCTCAGAGCACCTTCCAGTGCCTGAAGGGGCTCCAGGAAAGCTGGAGAGGGACTGGTGCCAAGGGCAGGGAGTGATGGGACGAGGGGGAACGGGTTCCAAGTGCCAGAGGGGAGATGGAGATGGGATGGGAGGGAGAAATTGTTTGGTGTGAGGGTGGTGAGAGCCTGGCCCAGGGTGCCCAGAGAAGCTGTGGCTGCCCCTCCCTGGCAGTGTTGAAGGCCAGGTTGGCTGGGGCTTGGAGCACCCTGGTGTGGTGGGAGGTGTCCCTGCCCATGGCAGGGGATGGCACTGGATGAGCTTTGAGGTCCCTTCCAACCCAAACCACTCTGGGATTCTATAATTCTATGATGCCTCACAGTGTCCTGCCTGCAGACATCTGCTAATTAATGCCTTTCCACTGGGGTGATGACACAAGAGCTCTCTTTTGGCCAACGAAGGTCCAACCTGATGACACCAACCACTAAACACCGCTGTGTTGACCACCACTGAGGTTCTAGAAAGCATTTCTGATCCAACACACACCATCCCCATGGTGCCTGCCAAACCCAAACTGAGCAGCCCATCCCACCCCAGAGCATACCATTAACCTGCTCTGGCACAGGCACACGTGATTTTGGAAGCACATCTCCCCGTGCAGCCAAGGCAGGAGAACAGATTACCTCAACCCCCATCTCCTCCACGGTTACCGCAGGCTACGAGCGCGCACCTGATGGATTATAACAGAGCAGCTGATGTGTGGGAACCTGTTACCCTGCCGTAGGTTGTCTGTGTGTCTGAACATTCAGACTCTTCGCCCTTTGCTAGCGATGCTTGCTGAAAGCTGTCTTCATCTTGAGAAGGTTTGAGGGAAGTGGGGAAGGAAAACAAGATCCGGAGCCTTAACTCCTCCAATATCTCAGCTTCTCACTAATAAGCTATCGAGACGGAGTTGATCCTATCAATTTGTGCTGTGAAAGCCAAACTTCTGTTCTCTGATATTTAGCTCCTTTGTTTTGCATAGAGCATGGTCTAACCCAAAAGGCTCCTGCAGAAGTCCACGAGTGTTTTGTCTGAGTCAGGAAGGCTCCACGCTCTTTGACAAACCTCACCCTCAAGGGTTGCCATCAATAACCTGTGATAACTCATCCCTGGGATGCAGAGGGGCAACTCCCCCTCTATTCTGCCTCTCCCTCTCTATTCTGCCTTGGTGAGGCCACATCTGGAGTCCTGTGTCCAGTTCTGGGCCCCACAGTTCAAGAAGGACAGGGAACTGCTTGAGAGACTCCAGCACAGAGCCACAAAGATGATGAAGGGAGTGGAACATCTCCCTTGTGAGGAAAGGCTGAGGGAGCTGGGGCTCTTTAGCTTGGAGAAAAGGAGACTGAGGGGGGACCTCATCCATGGTTACAAATATGTAAAGGGTGAGTGTCAGGACAATGGAGCCAAGCTTTTTACAGTGCTGACCAAGGATAGGACAAGGGGCAATGGATGCAAACTGGAGCACAGGAGGTTCCATGTGAATCTCAGGAAGAACTTCTTTCCTGTGAGAGTGCCAGAGCACTGGACCAGGCTGCCCAGAGAGGCTGTGGAGTCTCCTTGGCTGAAGACATTCAAACCCCGCCTGGATGCGTTCCTGTGTGATGGACTCTAGGTGACCCTGCTCTGGCAGGGGGGCTGGACTGGATGAGCTTTCAAGGTCCCTTCCAACCCCTGTGATTCTGGGATTCTGTGACTGTGAGTTGGGAAGGCAAGTTACCTTGCTCCAAGCTCTTTAACAAACCTCATGCTCAAGGGTTGCCATCAATAACCTGTGATAACTCCTCCCTGGGATGCAGAGGGGCAACTGCTGGAACTGCTTTAACCTCCTGCTCAAGCTGTCGTGACCCACGAGAGCCCTCACTGAGAAAATCATATGATCAGCATCCCTGGAGCACAGTTTAGAAGCAAGACATGACTGCTTACACCACTCCTGATACCTTCGTTTGGAAGCTGCACCCTCTTTAATTACTGCCCTGTTGGGGACCTCATAATCACCCAAGTAAAAACTCAACCAATTTAAAGTGATCCCCAGTGCAGCCCCCAGGTGTGATCTCCAGGAGCGCTTCAAACTCAGACCAGTTCAAATTACAATGGCCAACCTCCTAATTAAGAAGAGTTAGGGCTTGATTTCTAAAAGGAGAGGGGATTAATTAACACGTGTAGTGTAATGTCTTAATTGGGATTCAGATTCTAAAAATTTTGTGTGGTTCAGAATAAATGACTCCTAATTAGCCCAGAGGTCCACTTTTCTTCTGCCCCTAGGATCTTTGCTCTCGCCACGGATCCCAGAGGAGCACCAAGCTAAATATTGCATGCTGCATTTTGTTAGCTGTCAAATGCAATCCAAAAGCCTCTTTTCACCCGTTAGCCCCCCCAGGGGAAGCGAATGATTAGATGTTGCCAAAGGGTTTAATTGAAGAGCATTACAGCAGCTTTAAAAATAAATAAAATTAATATCCATTTGCTGAAGAGGGAATGAGTTCACAACACTGCCCTGCGTGCTCTGCCAAGGGGATCGATCAGGGGTGGGGTGGCCAGGGCCTTTAGATCCCCCCGACAGAGCAGCTTTGCTGTTGGCATCTACTGAAGCAGACTGTGACAGTCACATGGCAAATATTATCTTACCCTCCCAGCAATGATGGTGTTGAATTGAGTCCTTGGAGCTGTTTTCATATTGAAATAGAATCATAGAATCAATAATAACAGAATCATCAAGGTTGGAAGAGACCTTCAAGATCATCCAGTCCAACCACTACCTAGATGGTCCCTGGAGGTGTTCAGGATGCGTCTGGATTTGGTGCTGGGTGCTGTGGGTCAGTGGTGATGTAGAATCATAGAATCACAGAATCACGGAGGTTGGGAGAGACCTTCAAGCTCATCCAGTCCCACCCCTACCTCCATCCCCACTCACCCACATCACCCAGCGCCACATCCAGACACCTCTTGAACACCTCCAGGGACCTCGAAAGCTCATCCAGTCCAACCCCCCTGCCAGAGCAGGGTCACCTAGAGTCCATCACACAGGAACGCATCCAGGCAGGGTTTGAATGTCTCCAGCCAAGGAGACTCCACAACCTCTCTGGGCAGCCTGGTCCAGTGCTCTGGCACTCTCACAGGAAAGAAGTTCTTCCTGAGATTCACATGGAACCTCCTGGGCTCCAGTTTGCATCCATTGCCCCTTGTCCTATCCTTGGTCAGCACTGTAAAAAGCTTGGCTCCATCGTCCTGACCCTCACCCTTTCCATATTTGTAACCATGGATGAGGTCACCCCTCAGTCTCCTTTTCTCCAAGCTAAAGAGCCCCAGCTCCCTCAGCCTTTCCTCATAAGGGAGATGTTCCACTCCCTTCATCATCTTTGTGGCTCTGCGCTGGACTCTCTCAAGCAGTTCCATGTCCTTCTTGAACTGTGGGGCCCAGAACTGGACACAGGACTCCAGATGTGGCCTCACTAAGGCAGAATAGAGGGGGAGGAGAACCTCTCTTGACCTACTGACCACCCCCTTTCTAATGCACCCCAGGACGCCATTGGCCTTCTTGGCCACAAGGGCACATTGCTGGCTCATGGTCATCCTCCTGTCCACCAGGACCCCCAGGTCCCTTTCTCCTACACTGCTCTCCAGCAGGTCAGACCCCAACCTATCCTGATCCATGGGGTTGTTCTTTCCCAGATGCAGACTCCACACTTGCCCTTGTTGTATGTCATGGAGTTTCTCCCTGCCTAACTCTCCAGCCTGTCCAGGTCAATTCAGGGATAGTCTATTCGGGAATAGCCGTGCATTGCAAAGCCAAGGACCTCTGTGTTCAGTGAGCTACAGGGGCTCTCCAGCAGGTCAGCCCCCAACCTATCCTGATCCATGGGCTTGTTCTTCCCCAGATGCAAAACTCTACACTCGCCCTTGTTGAATTTCATTAAGTTCTGCCTCCATAAAATTTGCCTAGGGGATATTAAAAAGGCAGCAACACGCTGGGGAGCTTCTGAGCTTCTTGGCTTGGTGATGGGAGGTAGCTCTTCCTGTTAACAGCTCCACCTCAAGCAGCAAGACCTTGCAGATCCCATTTCCATATGCATGAGCGTACGCGCACGTAGGTGCACACACACACACACACACGGACCCGCGCATGCTTGGACAGACAGTACATCTGCTCCGTGGAGACAGTGTGTTGTAGATCTTGTAAATACACCTTCATTCAACTTTCATCACATTGTTCATTAGTGGTTTAAATTTTGCATAATTTGGCAGCTGCCTCTGGCGTTTCTCGAGAGGTGCTGTAATTTATTCCATATGGAAGTCAGTCGCTGTACTAAAAAGGAGTTATCAGGTTCAGTGAACCAGAGCTGTATTTGTCTAGAAGGAGGTGTCAGATGCTAAACTAAACATGACAGGAGTTAACCAAAGTCTCCCAGCTGACAGATTCTGTGGGGTTGCTGTAGTGTTTGGTGTAAACAGGTTCAAAGCTAATGCACACATCGCAAGACGCCGGGGATGCCGGCGGGGTGAGGGAAGAGCTGGAAGCTGAAGCTCTGGGTATCCCCAGGCACCCCAGGGATTCAAACCCAAGGTTCAAAACCCCCCTGTGATGTGCAGACAAACTTCAGGGTGGTTGTTCTACCCCAGTAGCATCCCAGCGCTGCTGGGAAGCTCCTGGGAACCTGCTGGGAACCTACGCCCGCACCGTAGCACGTCTCTGCTTCAGAGAGCCCATCAGGTCTCTGCTATCTGCAAAGGGTGTTTCTGAGCTTTTATTGCTCATTTTGGGTCATTTTGGGAATCCTGAGCTCTTCTAGCAACCAGTACCTCTGCCTGCTGGCCTGTCCAGCCACCGTTGTCCTCAACCAAGAAGCATCTCCTGCTCTTGGCTGCAGCCCCAGCGCCGCCTCCGGAGGACGCAGCAGATGCAGAGGGAGTGAGGTTGGGGGAATTTTGTGCTTGATTGACACCATTAGAGGAGCAGTTTCAATGTTTACCCTGGAAACAGCCACAGCAGTTTAAGGTGTCACTGCTGGCAGCTGTTTAGTTTAAACAAACCCCAGCGAGGGTTTAGCTGGACGCAGAGACTTTGCACTTCAGAGGAGGGAGAGCACCCGTAGGAACTGTTCTGCACACACTGTCAGAAGGAGAAGATCTCCAGCAAAAGGCCATGAACACAAGGTCCAGGAGGGCCTCCTACCTCCCATGTATTTCTGCAGTGAAAAACCTGGTTTGAGCTGAAGAAAACTCCCTTCCAGCACCACAAAGCCATGGGCATCCATCAAGAGAATCCACTCTTCATGGTCACACTGACTTAGCTGAGCCAGAGCAGCTCTGTGACATTGATCCAGCTTGGAGGTGGCCTAATTTTATGAGCTTTGCAGGAAAACAGCCCTGATGACTCCTGCGTGAGGATGCCAACGTGCTGTGGCAGCTCTGCCACAAGACCAGGATGGTGTGGAGATGAAGAAAGAGTAGAAATGCTCCTCTTTCATGGACACAACTATTCTGTTCCCTGCTTCTCCCTCAGCTCTTGCCCAGTGCCACCAGTTCCAGCTTTATCTTTTCTCCATAAGCACTGCATAGTCAGCTCTAGGGCCTCCTCTTGTCTAGCTGGACATACCTGAGCTCCTGGAGCCCATCCTCAGACCTTCTGCTGCACTTCAGACCCTCTGAGGTTGCTTGTACCGTGATACAGAGATAAGGAGGGTTGTGGTTGGAGCAGAGAGATAAGGAGATAAGAAGAGCTTATGTTCTTCAGTCTCCACTGCCAGCATTACCTCAAAGTGTCCATAGCAGACATTGTTGGTGGACTGAGCTTGTCCACCACTTGTCCAGACCACATGAACCAAGTACCACTGGATTTGGGCTCTCCCACCACAAAGCTCAGCCTATAAAGGAACCTGAGGTTGCACTTACACCTAGACCTGGATGATCTACGCTTAGACCAGCTGCAGGATGGGCTTACACTCCACTTGGAGTCAGAACCTGGACGAAGACTACAGGAGAAGTCCTGGATGATGGCTGGCAGCAACCTGCACCATTTCCCAAATTTCATCATAACGATCAGAGGATTCAGAGAAGCATCTGAATAAAGGGAAATGTTTAAGGGACAACAAATCCAACTCCATGCAGTGGATGTAGTCGTCCTCATACATCTGTGACATGGAGGTACTAATGAAGTTTCCATTGTTTGCTCCAACCACAACCCATAGACTTCATCTCACAGACAACGCGAACCCAATATTTTCCTGTATTAAAGTTGCCAACGGAGCTATTATTTATAAAACTCAAATGAGAATACATCTGCACAAAATAACTGACACCGTGTTCCCCGCGTGGCATATGCAGTCTCAAAATAAACATTGAAATCTATATGTTAGCTGCTTCAACAGAGCGTCCAAGCAGCAGGAAATGCATGAAACATGGGGAAAGAATGGCGCGCTGCGGAGCTCGGCAGTGGGAGGTAACATTGAATTACTTGGAGAGCAAGAGAAGGCAGCCCTGGGAGTTAAAATACACAGCAGGCAAAGAGATGAGAGAAGCCAAGAGAGCTGAAAAAAATGGCACAAGAGACGAGAGAGGCAGCTGGGGGAGTTAAAACATGCAGATGGAGAGATGGCTGAGAGAGAGGAAAGACCTGGATCCAAGTGGAAAGACGACGACCAGGAACTGGCCACTTAAAATAAACTTTTTGAATACCAAGATGAAAATGAAGGAGTTTTCTGTGGCTCCAAAAAAACCCCTGCTGGGAGCACATCACTTGCACCCAGCGTGGTGCCACTCCCACCCAAGCCCAGCACTGTCACCCACTTCCACCCAGGCTGCAGAGCAAGGCAGGAGAAGCTCTCTCCTCCTTCCTCGCAGCCCCGAATGCAAATGACTTAGTAGAGGATCCAGATTGAGACTTCTGATTCCAGATCTCCAGCCTCCAAATAATGAGCCGTCACTCTCCTCTTTCTCATTTATAGACACCGTAAGGATTTCTATAAATAAATTGATATTGTATGCCTTGAGAGGACTCCCATTAAAAGCACCAAAATCCTATTAAATCCAAAAAATTCAACTTTGCACCACACGCCCCAAGGTTTTGATTTCCATAATGAGGTTTCACCTCTGACCATGTCCTTCAATCACCACTTTAAAAGTCAACACCCGGACTGGGAGTCCTTCAGCTATGGAAAAGGATGCTCTCCATGTCAGATGGATGCTTCCATGTCCTACAGCGACACCACCACCACCTCCAGCTGCGTGGCCAAACCCCACCCCACTCCCTATCCCTGCTGTTTCTCACTCGCAGGCTTCCAGGAATCCAAAGATATTTGATGGAAAATGAAACAGTAGGCACAAAGCTCGAAGGAGAATTTAGGCAGGCAAGAGCAGTGCCCAGATATTTTTATATCCACGGCGTTTCAATGGGGAGTGGGGGAAAGGAAAGTGCTCTCTAGCAAACCTGGATTAATTCTTTCCACTACTTAAAATGATGACTTTTTGGAGACAATCTCCTGTATGTCCACATTGGCTTGAGAGATAAAATGATTTTCCATAAGTCTTGCACAGAGCACAGGTGCATTTAGTAAAACTCACATCAACACAAGAGGTTATGATGCCCCCAAGAGCAAACCAAATGTTACCATTAGTTTTAGTTCAGCTTGTGGATGGTCAGCAAGAGCCATGATGGTCCTCAGGGTTGCCCTGAGAGGTGGCCCCGTGCAAAGCACATGAAGTTCAACAAGGCCAAGTGCAAGGTCCTGCACATGGGTCAGGGCAATCCCAAGCATAAACACAGGGTGGGTGGGGAATGGATTGAGAACAGCCCCAAGGAGAAGGACTTGGGGGTGTTGGGTGATGAGAAGCTCAACATGAGGTGGTAGTGTGTGCTTGGAGCCCGGAAAGCCCCCAGGATCCTGGGCTGCATCCCCACAGCGTGAGCAGCAGGGCCAGGGAGGGGATTGTCCCCCTCTGCTCTGCTCTGTGAGACCCCCCCTGTAGTGCTGGGACCAGTTCTGGGGTCCCCAACACAAGAAGGACACGGAGCTGTTGGAGAGAGTCCAGAGGAGGCCACGGAGATGCTCCAAGGGCTGGAGCAGCTCTGCTCTGGGGACAGGCTGAGAGAGTTGGGGGTGTTCAGCCTGGAGAAGAGAAGGCTCCAGGGAGACCTTAGAGCACCTTCCAGTGCCTGAAGGGGCTCCAGGAAAGCTGGAGAGGGACTGGTGCCAAGGGCAGGGAGTGATGGGACGAGGGGGAACGGGTTCCAAGTGCCAGAGGGGAGATGGAGATGGGATGGGAGGGAGAAATTGTTTGGTGTGAGGGTGGTGAGAGCCTGGCCCAGGGTGTCCAGAGAAGCTGTGGCTGCCCCTGCCTGGCAGTGTTGAAGGCCAGGTTGGATGGAGCTTGGAGCAACCTGGTGTGGTGGGAGGTGTCCCTGCCCATGGTAGAGGGTTGGGACTGGATGAACTTTAGGGTCCCTTCCAACCCAAACCATCCCATGATTCCTGTCCTAGACAATCACTTAGAGACAAGTTTTCTACAAATTTTGAATTTTTGCACACAAAGATTTTTGTCTGTTCACACTGATAACCAGAAGAGCAAAGATCCTTTGAATTACAGCACTGAACCAGTTTGTCCTCTGGGGTGATCTTTCCTGGACGAGCTGATCTCCAATGTAGGGTCAGACCAGTCCCAGTACCTGTTAAACCAGTGGCAACACAGCAGCCACCTGGGTGCAAAGCCCCAGTGCGAGAGAAAGGCAAAGAGAAAGATCTCTGTAGTAAGAACATCACGAATCAGTGGCATTTCTGAAGTGTCTGGCATGTGGACAGATGAAAACAGAAGTCCTCTAGACTGACAACAGCAAAGCAGCTTTGATGGGATTATAAAGGCTGGAATCATGTGTCTGAATTTGAAGCAGAGAAGCTGCCAAGATGCTGGGGTGCAGAGAAGTGACAATCCCTGTTCTTACACATGACTTTGAGCAAGCCCTGAGTAAGGTACTCTAGAGTAAGGTACTCCAGAGTAAGGCATGGAAGCTCCTGAGCACCTGCCCAGCAGATCCTGCAGGTAGATGATGGGCTGGGCGACCATGGAGGTGACACAGGGTCTTGGAGCAGGGAAGAGGCTGCAGAGCTTTGGCCAAGGAGGAGCATGAAGTGACAACTAAATGCTTTGCACAAAATTAGGGGGGGTGGAATAATCTACCCCTGGTGCTTGTGTGTCTCCAGCAGCCCTCTCCAAGCAGTGGCTCACAGAAAGTGTCACCCAGACTGTGTCCTACTGCAGGGAACCACCACGGTCCCTTTGAAGAAGAGGAAAACTGGGGATGAAATAACTTCACTTTACAGCTCCCAAAACAGAGTTTGTTGCCCTTTTTCTCCCCACACTCCAGACCATGGGAGGAACCCACCCTGGTGAGACCCCCTAGGTCCTAGAGGGGTACCAGACTGATCTCCATCTTCAAATTTAGATGTTCAAAAACAGACACCAAATCCACAGAAGCAGCCTCGACCCTTCCCTTCAGGAAAGCAAATTGCCCAGGGGTGTTTCTACAAGGGTAAACAAGGTTCACCAAAGCCATGGGTCAATCCCTAATCGTACTAATTGCTATTTACTTTGTCAGTGGAGTGCTTTAGAGCAGCCATTATCAACAGATTTGTTTAAAGAGCGCTCCCAGCTTGGCTGTCTGGACAAAGGTAGCAAGCCCTTTAGCACCTCCATCTTTCAATGCACTAATCAGCCCCCAGAGGTTGGCAAAGGTGATCCCCACCCCACGGATCACTCGCTCCAAACGAGCTGCTGATGGCTCCTGAGGAGCCACAGGCACCCAACAGCTCCAAACAGGCTCTGGGCAGAAGAAAAAGCAGAGGTGGTGGAAAGCAAGGTGAGAGAACAGCCAAAGGATAGAGCAGTTTGGGGATTTTTTTGCTATTAAGAACTTTGCTAGGAGATAACTGGACATGAAATAATCACCCTGCCTTTTTCTGCCAAGTCTCCTAGCACTGATGCTCCACAGGAGATAGCTGCCAGGAGAGGTTCTGGCTTGAACAGCGATGGAAAGCAAATTCCTGCAGAATATGTGAAGCATTTCTCCTTCTGGGGAAGTCCAAGCCACAGGGTGTTATGGAAAGCAAGCACAAGGGAGCTCAAACAGGGCATAAGCAAGTCCAAGAGTGGCAAGGTGGTCTGCAAGTAAGTCCCCAACGGTCCCAATCGCTGGCTGAACACCCACCAAGTCCTTTAGTCTGACCCCATGTGGCAGCCCTAATGTTTGCTAAACGGAGGGCTGAAAATTTAGGAACACTTCTCCACCGAATTCTGAGAGGTTTGGGTGCTGGGGTCTTAGAAAATGATTTAAAATGACCATATCGATATAAAACCCCATGATGTAACACTGGAACAGACCACAACAACGCTCAAAAATGATGGAACACCAACATTTTAACAAGCAGAACAATTCTTTGATGGACCAACGCTCAGAGGTATTGACCATTAACACCTACTGAGGATCTTCTCTCCCTCCCCCTCTAAAAGCCCCCTCTTCGTATCACCCAACACTTACTTTTCCAGTATGGACATAATAATTGGAGGTAGAACCAGTATAGGCATTGGCAGGACCACTCTAGTCAGGGCGGTTTCTAGCAGTGCCTGAAAAGGAAGAACAAAGAAACCCAAGACATTTAGAAGAAATCTCAGGCTGTACCGGGGCTGAGCAGTCAATGTGTGAGCAGGGAATGGTTTGGTTGGCCTTTCTTCTGCTGGGTCTGTGGCTGAATGGATCAACACCTTCAACTTTGCTCTCAGCTATTTGTACACAACCGATTTTCACTCCGTTGTTGACAGAGGATGGGCTGGAGCTCATGCTGGGTCACAAATCCAGCAGAATAAACAAAGACACCTAATAGCTTCCCTGATTTCACTCTAGGTGACCAAAAACATCTCGTCATGTTCCTACATAAACATGTTAGTGCAGCCTGGGGGAAGGAAGATGCTGTAAGGGGAAACACCTCAGTATGGGCTGAGCAGCAGCTTCAACCCTTCCTCCCTTAACTGAGGTTCAACTTCAATTACATGCTGGAGGAATGCAGCACCTTATTGCCTGCTCCAAGATTTGTTTCTGGTACCACACAGGGCTCTCCTCTCCCAGGAAGACACCCAACTGTGGAGCTATGGTTGTGCCTCCACTGGTTCTTCCTGGAAAGATCCACCAGGAAGCCGCAAACAGAACAGCTTAGCAGCACAACACATATAAATTACCCTGAGACAAGATCTAGAGAAGATCACGGGTGCTTTAGCAAGGTGTGCAACCACCACTGCGACTTCATCTGCCTCTTTCAACCACCTTTGGCCAGCACTCACCTGGGATGCCCCAAGCACTGTGACCACGCACAGGGCTTTTGGTAGACATTGGCAGAGGGTACTATATGGTCTAATGGTCTAATGGTCAGGAATATGATGGGATAAAGGTTGGACTTGATGACCCTGGAGGTCCCTTCCAACCATAACGATTCTATGATTCTATGGTTCTATAGATTTTGGATGGGAATGCTGAAACTTATGTGTCCAGACAGGCTTGGGAGCACTCGATCCTTCCAAACAGGAGAAGGTCTCAGAGAGGTGCAGATGTGTTTGCCAAATTTCCCATGACAAAACCCAGTACTGAGCTATCCAGGAGGAAGCAGCAGGATTAGATGGCAGCTGAGCAGAAGTTCTCACAAGTCCCCAATTTGATGCTTAAACTCCACCCAACCTACACTCCCAGGACCTTTTCCATTTTAATATTTATTTCCTCTGTTGTCTGCCTTCCCCTCGACCATTAGGATGGAGAGGAGAAGCCAGGTCCTGAAGCCAGTTAACGCAAGCCAGGAAAACTGGCTCAAGCAAGTATCTCCAAGCCCTTCAACAGATTGTTTTAAGCTCCCTGTTAAACAACAATATGGAGAGATATTAGAGATCTCCCATTTCTCGCCGAGGACTGTAAATCTGTACATTAATTGCTGTCTATGAAGTGCCTTAAGAGCCTTGGACAGAAGGAGGGAGAGAAATGCCAAGCATTATATTATTAACTCCTCTGCCTGGGCGTGTGCTTCGGTACATGCTTTACATTTCAGATGAAAGCCCACTTGGAAACAACATGCCTCAGACAATCAAATGATGCTCTGAAGACAACACTCTATGAGAAGGGGGAAAAAAAACCAGGGAATAATTGCAGGCAGATGGCAGAGTGTAGAAGGTTACAGGGGAAAACAAACCAGGTGTTAGGAGGAGGATAAAAACATCTGGCTACCCTCACCAAGCTTTGCTCGGCGATGGTTAACGCAGTTTTGACATGGAAAGGGTTAAAAAGCAACTCGGCTCGAAAATGAAGTCTTCTTCATTTAGAAAAAGGTGTAAGTTATCTTTGCTTCGTATTCAATACGAACTGCTCACAACTTTCCACAAAGAAATCCTGAGGCTGTGAGAGTATCAGAGTAGTAGAGGAGACTCCCAACACCAACCCGTGCCCTTCCAAACCATCAAGGTCACCCATTGAGTTTGTCCGTGCGACACGCGCCAGTGGCCACCAGCACGCTCACTTTGTGGCTACCCAACTACGTGTGTGGCTACAAGGCAGGCACTCAGTTTTGCCACGTGATGGGTTAAAGCTCATCTATTTCTGGCTCTTTCAAGTCATTGATTCCTACGGCCGTGGGATCTGTTGAGCCTGAAGGTGCACAAAGCCCACGCGAGCGTTGGCCGGGGACACCGCAGGTACCTACGTGTTTTGCAGCAATTCTGGAAGACCCGACAATGTTTCCGTTATTGTCCAACACATCGATTCCTTCTTCCAGCTCCGTGTGCCTCATCAGGACAACGTTGCAGATATTGGCACTGGCTGAGGATGAGAAAAGCGGGATGATTAGCAAGGCAGCCCTGGTCAATACCAAATGGTGGGCTTCTGTTCGCCGCGACAGCCCTTCAGCTTTGCTTGCATCACGCTGCCAAGAAGTTTCTTGCAAGTCAAGGAGCTACTCTTACACCAAGACAAAGATGTGATTCTTCAGAGGAGAATAATAATCAAGATAATTTTCTTTTACTTGCAAAGGATTTGCTGCCACAATTAGAAACATATTGATGCAAGGAATCAAAGAATTCCACACTGGTTTGGGTTGGAAGGGACCTCAAAGCTCATTCAGTGCCAACCCCCTGCCATGGGTAGGGACACCTCCCACCACACCAGGGTGCTCCAAGCCCTGTCCAACCTGACCTTTAAGGTTTCCAGGGATGGGGCGGGGGCAGCTTCTCTGGGCACCCTGGGCCAGGCTCTCACCACCCTCGCATCAAAGAATTTCTTCCTAAGATCCAATCTAAATCTGCCTTCACTCCTAGATGTTGGTGTTCACACACACTCCCATGCTCCATAGTGATCTTTCACCCAACATTTCCATCTACTACATCAGAACAGTTCCTTGCACTGGGCTCTCAGTTGGTCATGGCCAACCAGATACTGCTTATTGACAGCTGCCTCTTCTGGTGGTACATCCCAGAGCTCCCCTTACCTCCCCTTACCAAGCCAGCAGCCAAACTCTTCCTAAATAACAGATTTTAGCAGGTATGATGGAAATAGACTGCAAGGACTTTCCCTGATGTACAAAGGACAGCTCAGATATAAGCTCTTAAGAGGACAGAACTATTTTTCTTTAAACCAAGTAACACAAGGTTGGGTTGCTTCCATGGACCCGTATCCCACCACTGAGGGTCCTGCCTGCTGACCATTTGTCCTTATAGCAATCTGGTCTAGTGGGAGGTGTCCCTGCCCACGGCAGGGGGTTGGGACTGGATGATCTTTAAGGTCCCTTCCAACCCAAACTATTTTATGATTCTATGATTTCAGGTTTCAGGGGAAAAATGGCTCTGTGGCCTCATTTTCTGGACTTGAGACCTATTTCTTCTCTTTAATGATATTTTTCTGAACTATGACACAAACCAGCAGTGCTCTGGTCGGCTCTGGTTCCCAGTTGACATTTCCTAGATCTCAGCCCTGCACTCACAGCAGAGGTGGGAGCAGCTCTAGGACCTTTCCCAACACACACCTCCCCCTCTTTGCTCAGCCTGTGGCTTTTGGAGCCTTCTCAAGATGACCCCAAGCTCTGCTCCTTGAGTAACGTGTTGGGCTTGAGGACCATCCTTCCCAGGTACAGCTCCTGCCTGAAGCCCAGGCACTTCTTCATCTTTTCTTCCAAAGAAAAGCTGCTAATTCCTACAAAAGTTTTGGTTTTGATAAACTGGCATTTTCCAGCAACTCCCCCCCACCCCCCCCAACAACATTTTGTTGCAAACTTTCCAACCAGACCTAACACAAACCCACTGTTGCTGCAAGTCCCGCTGCTTCCAAAAATGTGTTCCTGTGCTGCTTGATGGGTTAATATTCACTAATTAATCTCAATTCATGTCATATAACAAATGTCTAATTTTTTGAGGGTGGTGGGTGGGTGAGCCCTATACGAACGCAGCTCTCTGCAATCAGGGATGATTTGTGGTGACAAATGCTCCTTACACTCGAGAACGAGAGGAACACACACACACGCACACTCTGTCTCTCTCTTTAATATTCAAACTACCGGACCACTCTTCCCATCTATCAAAATATCAACTCTTCAGCTCCTTAATCCAAGGTAAAAAAGAAAGCAGGCGTTTCATTTAAACCAACTTTCGCCCTTCTTTCTCTTCTTTTTTTCACACTTACGTGCCCCATCTTTCTAGCTACCAGTCACGACTGAAGATATAAAACCCCAGAAGAGATGCTCTGGCCAAGTTAGGATGCACCAACATCTTGAGAAACTCATGATGGGGTGTCCAGACCTGAAGTTCCCACCACATCTAGATGCTTCTCCAAGCTTCTGCATCCTATCAGGGCTTCGTTGACCAGGTCCTAAATTCAAAACCCAATTCCAGCTCATTTCTCCAAGACAAGCAGTGGCCTTAGCTGCTCTCATTCTGCTCCAGGAAAACACCAAGAAAGAGGAAAATGCTGCTAATTGGGGGTAAACTTGGATTTTATGGAAGTCTCAAATACAGGAGGGGGAATGACAAATAAATAAATAAATAAATAATGTGCAGATCATTTGATTCTTAGAATTTGGAAAGCAGTTGTGATGATGTAGCCTGGAAATGACTTCTGTCACAACACTGAGGGACGTTTTGGAAACTGGGTTCAGACACAAAAGCAAGCCCTTACCCTACCTCTATACATGTATCTACATCCTTTCTGAACCAGGGTGCTCTCCATATACTAAATGCACCCTTGTGCACCCTGTAATTGCATTTAACAATTTTAAACCCACCCACCAAAAATAAAAAACTCCAAAGAGAAGAAACCTTTCCTCTTCCTCACCTCCTTTCTCTCCAACAGGTACCTTTCTACCAGCTTTAACTTCCTTCAGATCAAGTTTGGGATGCCACCTCTGGGTTTTTTTGTGGTTTGATGGCCCACCATCATAACGTGACAGCCCTGGCTTCCATGACAGCTATCCACTCCCAGTGCTTGGGAAGAAGTGGGTGAACTAGGTTCTTCTCAATAACCCTGGGCACTGATGTCCTTCACCACCTGCATCTCCAAAAAAACCCCCTTCGTGTTCAAATTCAGGAATCGTGGCTCTCCAGAACACAGAGCTGCCATGCTCCTTCCTTTCTTCTGCACTGAAAACCTTCATGGAGAACAACTCAACTGCCCAGACGATGTGTTGGGGTGGCCAACATTGAGCATGAACCCCTTTTCCATCAAGCCAGTTGCTGGCTGTGCAGAGCCTTATGGCCATTTCCATGAGCTGTTACACTTGGGATGGTTTGTTGGATCCATCCCATGGAGCTGGGGAGGATTTTGGGGGCAGCTTATGATTTTCAGCTACTACAAATTACCTTTGGTGGAGAGTGAGGGCACAGCACGATCTCCTGGTACCCTGCTCCAGTGCCACCAGCCACAACATGGGGATCAGAGCAACCAGAGCTCTGATGGCTACCAGATACCTGGGTGCTTACCCAACCTCTTGCAGTCTATGTTCTCACAAGTGAGGTCTGGAGACCTCTGCACATTCACCCCCATGCCCTGCACACCTCTTGGGGTCCCATGGTGAGAAGGGATTTCAAGGAGGAACCACTTCTGTTTCATGTGTCCTACAGGCAGCATTTCTGCAGATGTGGTTTAGTTTATCAGGCAGACAACTATTCCATGACCCAGAGAAGACAGACACGACATGTGGAGCATCTCTGAGGGCAGCAAGACCCATAGACCAGTTCTCCCAGTGCCTACTCCAGCTTCCCAAGTCTTACAAGACTCTTTATTGACACCCCTGCTGGGACTCTGGCTGGCTTTCACCTGAGCAGTAGCTTCACTTCCCTAAGCCTCCACCTCTCGTGATCCCTTGGGATGAGAGACCACGAAGCTTTGATGCACACTTCCAGTTTCCCAGCTGCTACCAACCAGCACAGCCCAGCCAAGGTGGGTGGGAGAGGGAGGCAGGGAAGGGCCAGGGGAAAACTGCTTAATGGTAGTGGAGTGAGAGCTTTACAGCAGCTTTTTAGGTAGAAAAGGTGAAATTCTGCCTTTTTGCCAGGGGCTGGTGGTTCCAAAGCAACGGGAAGATGGATCCTAATTAAACAGTTTGTCCAGGTCTGCAAACCAGAAAACTCACAGCTTTCAAAACCACAAACCAGCAATTAGTGGGAGGACTCCTGATGTCCTGGCACATAATGAGGCATGACAGTACACAAATAAAATCAGAGCTAGGGAATTAATTACAGGCTAAACATGGTAATTATGGGTCCTCAATCAATGCTGACAGAAGAGTAACCTCCTTCTCCTCACACCTTGGCATGAAAATGGATCAACCTGGTGACAAAGACTTGTCCATCTCTGATACACCCAGGTCCTGTACTCACCTCGAGTGCCCTCCTGGTTATAAAAAACAAAAGAAAGATGAAACTCTCTAAAAATATATTCCAGGGAAGCTCTGGGAAAGCAATAACAGTGTCCACAGATCTCCTAGGTACAAGCAAAGTGCTCAGAAACAAGACTGAATGCAACCTACAGACCACCATCCCCATCCCTCCCTGCTCTGCAGAAAGGGCAAGCGGTTGTTTTTCTGGCAGAAAAGGGAAAAAAAAAACCTCAACAACTCCAGAACTGAAAGCTGGAAGGTCAGAGCAACCAGCTCTGTGTAAAACAAGGAGCAGCAAGACCAGGGAAATTCAAGAGGCTCAAGCATCCTTGAGCAGAGCTCTGAGGACGTGGCCCTTGCACAGCAAAGGAAAAAGCTTCAAGGGAAGTTTTGCATTAACAGGGGTGAAAAGGGACCTGCAACAGTGAGCAAAACCCCCCTGCTCAGTGATATCCTCCACGCTCGGGCAAGTTGTGCACCACCTTTATACATCAACAAGCTTATATAAAAGATTACCCTAATGCACCTGGGAATTCCTTCACAGCTAAAAGAACTCATCATCTGCTGAACATTGTAACCAGGGGCTTCAGCAAAGGCTGAGTCCAGCGTGTCCCTGCCCTCCAGCACCAAGCAGGTCACTGATGGACTGCAGAAGGGTTTATTTTATATATAATTCTCCACATGCATGAGTCTTTCTTTAATCAATAGCTCTTAAAACTCTGCATGTTCAGTGTAGGAGCATTTAATTGCATTTTTATTATTAAAAAACCCCCAATGCTACCACTTATTCCAAGATTTTGACATGACTCAAACCAGATCTTGAAAATGAAAGGCTCTTGAATTTAGATGGGTGAGGACCCATCAAAGCCCATCACTTTTTAAAACTGAATATAGAGAAAAGGTGTTTTATTTCTTACCCACTGCAGGGAACGGCACAAACCTCTGGATCAAGAGACGAGTGGCGGGGGTAAACTTGTTTGCTCTCTGAATCAGAACATTAAGGCCCACCTTTGAACAGAAAACAAACACAAAACCAAACAGAGAAGCAGAAACATTTAAGTACAAGGAGCAGGGCAGATGCCACAGCTTGTAGAGACTGGGTACATACTGGGGTCTCTCCTCAAGCAGAAGAGTTTGAGAACTAAATGACCCCACACTGCAGGGTTTAGCTGTGTTGGGTTGAACCATTCATCCAACAAAGGGTTGAACCCAACCATTGGGTTGAATCCAACCGTTGGGTTTAAATGAAAGGTTGAACCCAGCTTTTGGGTTGACCCCAACTGTTTAGCTTAAATGAAGGGTTGAACCCAACCATTGGGTTTAAATGAAGAGTTAGACTTAACCCCAACTGTTGGGTTTAAAATGAAGTGTTGACCCCAACTGTTGGATTTAAATGAACAGTTGAACTCAACCATTGGGTTGACCCCAACTGTTGAGTTTAAAATGAAGTGTTGACCCCAACTGTTGGATTTAAATGAAGAGTTGAACCCAAGCATTGGGCTGACCCCAACAGTTGGGTTTAAATGAGGAGTTGAACTCAACCATTGGGTTTAAATGAAAGGTTTAACCCAACTGTTGGGTTTAAACCCTTTTCCAGCCAAAAGACAGGCTAGAAACCACAACAAAGCCATTTGGTCCTTCTGGAAATGCCACTAGCTGCATTTTTACCCAGATCACTGCCATTTTCCCACCCAGCACAAAATCATCAGAGCTAGGACCATCAGAGCATCACCCAGCTAGGAAAAAGCCAACTATCAGTGGTGGTGGTTAGCCCAACACGACTCATTCTTCCTCCCAGGGTCTGTGCAAACTACACCAACCCCACTCCATCGCAAACGTTTGGGCTATAAAAGAGATATCAATAGAAGCAAGAGCGAGCAGGCAGCTTATGGATGGTTTTTCTGTTGCCTCCTCCAACACTTGAATAATGCAGAGCTCACCACAGTTTTGCAGGGATCGAAGTCATTGCATATGTTAATCTAAACAGCTCGGAGGAGAGTTGCTGCCTCGTCAGCTTCAGCATGGTTGGGTAGTAGTGATAGTCGGAGAATTTCCATCAGAATTTATTTCAAGAAGAACCGGAGTTAATCATTAAACAAACCTATTCGCAGGGAATGACTTCTGTCTTCAAATGACTCTCCCCTACCATGTTTTCTCTTTTTCATCCAAAAAAAAAACCCCAAACCCCAGGAATTTTTAGGCCGAAAATGGAAAGGTTTAGTGATGCCTGGCCAAAAAGTTTTCAGCCAAAAACGCAGCAAAATTAAAAAAAAAATATATATAAAATTCAGCCAAAGCCAAAAACCTGCCAGCAAATAGTGATATGGGGGCTTTAAAAAAAAAAAATAAAGAAAGAAAGAAAAGAAAATCATGGGAGAACATATTTTGCAAGCTGCTATATTATACATGCATCCACAGTGCATCTCGTCTCTTTGGAGGCTGAGAGGAAGATGTGGAGAAGCACAACTGCTGGGTAAGTCCTGCATAAGTAAAGTGCTGGTTTGCAAAACTCAGGGAGAGCTTCCAGAGCCCCGCGAAGCTCTCCCTGAGAACCCCAAGCAGGAATCTTTCCTCGTCTCCTCGGCCACCACGACTCTAATGTTGAGCCCAAGAGGGTCATGGTGGTTCTTCATAGACTGGGCAAGAACAATGGTTTTGTCTTAATTTTCTTCCCCATAAAGAACGATGGAACCATATTTTTTTATATCTATTTTCCAAGTATTTGCAAAATCTGAAGCTTCCTGTGAAGCAGTCTCAAACAAGTGGCTCTTAGAGGAAAGGTGAGACAATCTTAAGCCTGGCTTTGCTGGTACTGCCCCCTGGGTTTGGGTATTTATTGCCTGGCCACAGCTCATCCATGCAGATGACAAATTCTGTTGGGTTTGCTGCCTCTGCTTGTAGGTTTGATGGAAGGATTCGACCGTGAAGTGGAAGAGCAGCAGCTTTGGAAACAGAAAAGATGAGTCTGGGAGAGCCACCGCTGTGAGGCTCGTGGTAATGAAAGCATTTTACTTTCAGATCCAATTTGGTGCTGCAGATGAACTCGCTCCTCCACTTACAGCAACCACCCCGCTGTGAATATGAAATTAAATGTTGCTATAGATTTAAATCAAATCTCTCAAATTCCCAACACGAGGACCAGATTCAGGACGCTAATGAGGGTTTGTTTCTTACAGTTTTGAAATTGCTTCAGCCAATCTGTGAACTCTTTCCCGCAGATCACGGAGTGGGATGAGGGTAAACAAGTCAAGGAGAGCATCCAACAACGAGCAGGTACTCCTCAACCTCAGGCCACCGAGAGCAAAAGGGCCATCAAGAAGGAGAGTTTAATGAGTTCAATTCTTCGGGGCTGGCTGAAGAACTCTGATAATCGAGGCAAATTCAACAAACAACCACAGGAGTACTGTGATTATTATTGTTATTATTATTATCAACACCCTGCCTACAGCCTGAGTCACAGCTCTGGGATCTGCAACACCATAACAGAGAGTTGGGTGGGATTCATCACACCAAATGTGGTAAAATCATAGAATCGTTTGGATTGGAAAAGACCTTTAAGATCATCAAGCCCAACCATTAACCCAGCACTGCCAAGCCACCACTAACCCATGGTCCTCAGCACCACATCTACATGGCTTTGAGAGCCCTCCAGGGATGGGGACTCCACCCCTATCATAGAATCATATCATAGAATCATTGTGGTTGGAAGGGACCTCCAGGGTCATCAAGTCCAACCTTTATCCCATCATATTCCTGACCATTAGACCATGGCCTGGGCAGCCTGTGCCAGGGTCTGATAACTCTTCCAGTGAAGAAATTGCTCCTCATATCCAACCTAAACCTTCCCTGGTGCAACCTGAGGCCATTCCCTCTCATCCTTTGCAGCCCAGTGCAGAGAAATGAGCCTTTTTAAGGGTTTTTCTTCTCCTCAAAAGACATTTATAGGTGATCACACAAAATGTCCCCAGCAGTGCCCATTCATCCCTGCTGCCTAGCAAAGGAGTCCAGGGATGCAGATCAGATGATGATATCTATGCTGGGGACATCTCAACTCAGGCAAGACAAGTGTTCCTCTTGGGAGTGTTCCTCTTGGAAGTGTTCCTCTTGGAAGTGTTCCCTCTAGGGAGCTCTGGGCATGGATTTGCAGTACTGGTTTCGGTGCAGTACTGGTTTTGGTGTGGTACTGGTCTGGGATATTCCTGCAGCATGACCCAGATTAGGGGACAAATCCATTTTTTTTCAGAATTTTTGGAGGTCCCTTTTCCCCTTTTTTCCTTTCCTTTCCTTTCCTTTCCTTTCCTTTCCTTTCCTTTCCTTTCCCCTTCCCTTTCCCCTCCCCTTCCCTTTCCCCTTCCCTTCCCTTTCCCCTTCCCTTTCCCTTTCCCCTTTCCTTTCCTTTTCCTTCTTGTCTCAAAAAGTTCTGATATCACGTCCACCAAGACATGAATTTTAAAAGCAGAGGAATTATTTTCAAAATCCCTGCTTTATTTTTTTTCTTTACGACCATTAAGATTTTGGAAGCCCGAGAGGTGGCTTTTGAATGCCTGAAGTTGGCATTTGATAAAGTTCTAACCCTACAGCTCTTAAACTGATTCTAAAGCAGGAAATGTATCAGCAGGTCAAGAAGTGATTTCACTTGATCTTGAGAGGGAATTTTTAAGAAATAGAAGACTACTAGGAATCCAGCGAGCAAGGTGGACATTGGTTGGTAGATGAGGCCACCTAAACATCACTGAGCAACTCTCTGGACTTCATTAACTGCATTGGTGAGGTCTCCACTGATTTAAGGGATTCACCTTTCCCAAGTTCCAGCAGCATTAGGGCAAGCCCAATGATTGCAGTTGAAGCTGGCTGCTCCAAGTGACCTAGAAAGTCAACTTGGAAGGAGGGACTGGCTCCAAAGCAGCTTATCCTTCAGCCTTCCAACCACCAGACTGCTGAATCAGAACATGAATTGGATCCGATGAGTCCCACACAGCCAAACTGAAGAAAAGAGCATTAGGAGAAGGAAGGAAAAAAAATCTTTCATTAGAGCTGGGAGGCGAAGATGGAGGCAGAGAGATGGAAAACTGGGCTATTTACCAACTGGAGCTTTACCAAGTCAAGGAGAATAGAATGGAGGAGTAGAAGGGAAGTGAAAGCAATAACAATCCAAGTGGAGAAAGAAGTTAGAGAGGAGCAGGAGTGAGAAAAGGAGGAAACTTGAGTCCCAGTCGAGGTGACTGCAGAAGGGATGACCACAGTAGTCCCATGGTTGGATGCTTCAATGGAAGAGAATTGTGTAGTCATGAGAAAGAAGCAAGATGGCAGGGGAGGTAGGATGCAGGACAAGAGGGGATTAATTCTGATAATGAGACAAAATTGCTTTGGCAGATGACGGAGAAGGAGGACAGTGGGGGCCACGTCCAAGACAAGAGGTTGTTGTTTCTAACATGGAGTTCTCCATCCATCTGGATCCCACAGAGAGGTGACAGCACACCTGGGCACCACGGGCCCGGGTCAGGGCAGAAGGACAGGGCACAGATGAGGAGAACTTTGTTGGAAACAAAGCCACAGAAGTGAAATAAGAGGAAAGCCCAAGGAGATTGGAAGGTGGCAGTCGGTGAGGACCCGGTGGTTGCCATGTACTCCTGAGCCCAGAGGCAGGGTGAGGGGCACTGGGTACCCCCCCAGAGCACACCATGTCTTTGCCTGCACTACACCAACAGCTTGAGGCTGCACCTCTGGGAATTGGCTGCTGCAGCTCCAATGATTTATGGGCTCGATGGAGGAATCACCAGGCTGGGATTCCAGTCTGCGTGATCGTCCCACTCTCTTCTGGTGTCTCCTGCTATCTGGACTTGATATCTGTGAATCATTAGAGAAGAGGAGGTGCAGGAACAGCAGCTTTTGAGCACAAGTATCCAGATTTTAGAGGTGGGCACCACTTCATTTCAAAACTTTAAGCAGCAAACAGAAGTTTATCATCAGCTCCTCCGTTCCACTGTGATTGAGCCAGCAATGTGCCCTGGTGGCCAAGAAGGCCAATGGCATCCTGGGGTGCATTAGAAAGGGGGTGGTCAGGAGGTCAAGAGAGGTTCTCCTCCCCCTCTATTCTGCCTTGGTGAGGCCACATCTGGAGTCCTGTGTCCAGTTCTGGGCCCCACAGTTCAAGAAGGACAGGGAACTGCTTGAGAGAGTCCAGCGCAGAGCCACAGAGATGATGAAGGGAGTGGAACATCTCCCTTGTGAGGAGAGGCTGAGGGAGCTGGGGCTCTTGAGCTTGGAGAAAAGGAGACTGAGGGGTGACCTCATCCATGGTTACAAATATGTAAAGGGTGAGGGGCAGGACGATGGAGCCAAGCTTTTTACAGTGATGACCAATGATAGGACAAGGGGCAATGGATGCAAACTGGAGCACAGGAGGTTCCATGTGAATCTCAGGAAGAACTTCTTTCCTGTGAGAGAGCCAGAGCACTGGACCAGGCTGCCCAGAGAGGCTGTGGAGTCTCCTTGGCTGGAGANGGTCCCTTCCAACCCCTAGGATTCTGTGATTCTGGGATTCCTCCTGCTCCTGGCTCCCTGCAATGGTTCAACTCTGAGGGGGTGCCTGGCCATGCTCCATCGCCCTACTTTGCAGCGACTTCCTCCACTTTCTAAGTGTTTCTTGACTGCCCTAAGTGGCGTTGAGTCCTGAGGGCAGTGGGTGGCCTCCCGCGCCGTCTCACAAGCTGATTATGGGCATCACACCACATTCGCAGGCTGTCAATGCAGCCGCTCCGCACGGCTCTCAGACAATTATCAGGAAGAAGGAGCTGGGATTAGAAAAATCCACAGGGGCACCTCCACCTAGAGAGGAGAGTGAAAAATTGTGTCTGCGTGTGTGTGAGTTCAGTGTGCAATGGGAGAGGGGGAGAAGAAGCGACCCAAGGCTGGTGGCACCGGTGGCACAGGAAGGAGCAGGGTGGCTGCCCCATAGCAATGTTCTCCCTGCCCCACAGTTGAGACTGAAAACTTGGTCCAAGGAGCTCCTATCTTTCCTAAGCATGAAAAAAATAATAATCAAGAAGATGATTTTTTACTGCTCATACATTTTGTAAGCATCATAGAATCCTAGAATCATTCTGGTTGGAAGGGACCTCCAGGGTCATCAACTCCAACCTTTATCCCATCATATTCCTAACCATCAGACCATCAGACCATGGCCTCAAGTGCCTCATCAACCCGTTTGTTGAACACCCCCAGGGACGGGGACTCCACCACCTCCCTGGGCAGCCCATTCCAGTGCCCAACCACCCTCTCAGGAAAGAACTTCTTCCTAAAGTTCTAATTCACCCAATTAAAGTTCTTAGATTCTCTCTTCTAGCTTTGCTTAGACACCCTCAAGCATCTCCTGGCTTTCCTTTAAAGGACAGAGGTGTACATGCAACTTCTTATTAGAAGAATAAGATTAGACTCCTACAAAACACTTCTTTTTCCTGCTACAGCTGTATATAAAATTTAGGAGTTGTATTTCTTGTGTAACCTCCGTGCTCGACTGCAGCTGAGATTCCTGCATGAATTACGATCTCTGAAACCCATGAGAATACATCCAAACATCTCAAAGACAAATTACAGTGTTTCAAGAATTCAGATGCTCTGCAGAAACCCTACAGGAGCTACAGGAGTCCCCAAAAGCTGTATTTTCACAGAATCACAGAATGTCTGGGGTTGGAAGGGACCTCAAAAGCTCACCCAGTCCAACCCCCCTGCCAGAGCAGGGTCACCTAGAGTCCATCACACAGGAATGCATCCAGTCAGGGTTTGAATGTCTCCAGAGAAGGAGACTCCACAGCCTCTCTGGGCAGCCTGGCCCAGTGCTCTGGCACCTTACAGTGACAAAGTTCTTCCTTATGTTCACCCAGAACCTCCTGTGTTCCACCTTGCACCCGTTCCCCCTTGTCCCATCACTGGATGTTATTTCTTGGAAATAACACCACCAAGGTTTCCCTACAGAGGCAAGTTGCCCCAGAAGGACTTAGTAAGACACATACATCAGAGTAGAGAGAATTCATAGAATCATAGAATGGTCTGGGTTGGAAAGGACCTTAAAGATCACCTAGTTCCAACCTCCCTGCCATGAATTTCCCACTGTGGGAACAGGAATTTGAGTCCTGGAGCATCTAGGTTTGAGTTCCTGCTCTAAATCAGTCCTGACATCAAGTCACGTAACTTCTGTCACCGTTTGCCAACTGTGCCAACAGAGCTGAGAGCCCGACCTCCCAGGGGCACCCCAAAGATCTGCAGGGGTTCCCACACAGTGTGCTGGAGGCTACTGCACCACCTACACTTCTCCATAGCAAGTGCTCTGCCCTTTGCTCTTGTCCAAGTGATGGAGTTGCATTTCACTTCAGAAGATTGTTGCTGGTTTCTTCTTTGACCTCCTCTTGAAGGCCCATGGAGGCACTAGCATTCAGTGGGCAGATAGGAGGGAATAACCTCCAGCTTGACTCACTTGGTTGCAACCATAGATTCACCTAAGCCATCCTTTTCTTTGTCCCAAGCCATGAAGCACTCGCACACTCCATTTCTGCACCACCCCTGTAGGGACAAGAGGAATGACAACCAGCCAAAGAGACCTAACATCTCCCAGCTGCTGCAGCAGTTCACTACATTAAAGTGTGTCTGAACCTACAAACCAAGGTCATGAGCAACAGAGGTGTCTTCAAACTGATTTATACAAAACTATAACAGCAGGAATGCTTTGTTCCCAAGGAAAAAAAGTATCATGAGATACCTCAGCAAAACAGATTAGGTCATTAAAAGTGTCTTGTTTTTCTCCTCGTGCCAAGGGCAGGGAGTGATGGGATGAGGGTAAATGGGTTCCAACTGCCAGAGGGGAGATGGAGATGGGATGGGAGGGAGAAATTGTTTGGTGTGAGGGTGGTGAGAGCCTGGCCCAGGGTGCCCAGAGAAGCTGTGGCTGCCCCTGCCTGGCAGTGTTGAAGGCCAGGTTGGATGGGGCTTGGAGCACCCTGGTGTGGTGGGAGGTATCCTTGCCTATGGCAGGGGGTGGCACTGGATGGGCTTTGAGGTCCCTTCCAACCCAAACCAGTCTGGGATTCTATGATTCTGTACTTCCACATCTGTGAAAGCCCCAGGTGCCCACCACAATAAAGCAGAACATCACTAAACCATACTGGGACTGGTTCCCTACCATCCACTGGCTTGTCTGGTGTCAGGAAGGGTCAGGAAGCAAAGAGGGACTTTTAAAATGAAAAGACCTGGACGTGCCTGTGAAGAGATGCTTTCAACACCCTCCTGTACACTGCAAGTGACTCCAAGGTGAGTCTTCTCTCTAGGTGACAGCACCAAAGTTATTCATGAAATCCATCATGCAATTTTTTTGACCCAGGGTTACCCAGTAAGAGAAGCCAAAAGGAAACACTGGAGTCCTGGGCAGGTAGATTTGAAGTGTACAGATCACTGCAAAACACACAGCCTGGCTGGCAGTCATGGTTACGTGACATTACAGCTCCATCTTTTATACAAAAGAAGACAAAACACCTACTTTTGTCAGAATTTAGCTCAGGTTGCTAAGTGAGAACAACACATTTATTTGCCTCTGTACTGCCAAGACCATAAATCCCACCCTGCACTTCAGAAAAGCCTCCTGAGAAGTTACAAACCCTGGTGTGTTCGGAAGGGGAAGGAGTGAGTTTGGCTACTCCATTCACTGGGGCAACCCCCACCATCTCCCCACTTTGATTCCTCTTTTGGAAGGTTTGATTTGGAACCCTCCAAAAAATTTCTTCTTCCCCCAAAGGGATGTCAAGAATTGGCCCAGGCTGTCCAGGGCAGGGGTGGAGTCCCCATCCCTGGAGGGATCTCAAAGCCGTGGAGATGTGGTGCTGAGGGCCATGGGTCAGTGGTGGCCTTGGCAGTGCTGGGTTAATGGTTGGACTGGGTGATCTGAAAGGTCTTTTCCAACCAAAACAATTCTATGATTGTGCCTAGACAGTCATCAGAGACATTCCCTGGCTAAGTGACACACACCTAGATATATAAAACACACTCTGAATGTGTTTTACATCTAATTAGAGCTCATCCTGACAACAGGAGAGGACAATGCCAGCAGTATTGATGTATGTGGCACCTCCAGGGTACATGGAGAGGACAACAGATGGACAAGGAACTAATGACCTGGGCACCAAGCTGAGCAACAACACACAGCTTACTGGGAGGTGTTGGCTATGTGGCCAAACGATACTGGGAGAAGAGAGAAACCCCTGGGAGAGTCTGCACGGGGTCTTCAGTATCACAAAGAGCCAGATTTGGAGCCAGCCTTGGCAGAACCTGAAGCTGTGATGGTGGAAATGAAAAACCAGATGCATAAAGCTCTGATCCAAAGATGGAAACCGACAGCAGCAACAGCACTGCTGTGAGATGCTTCAAGGAAGACACATGGAGAAACCCAAGGACTCACCACCGTGGGCTCCAGGGGAGGCAACCTCTTGGCTAACACCACGGGTCTCCAGCCTGCTGGTCTCAGACATCCCAGAAACCAGAGAGATGCTGCTCACAGCCCTTGGCTGGGTCTAGTTGGGTGTTTAAATGCAGCTGCAAGAACCACTTCTGACCTCAGATGGAAGTCACAGCCTCAGCCCACGGCACTGAAGACCTGAACTGGGTCCAAAAGGGATCAGCAATGTAGCAACAAATCGAGTTTGAGCCTGAAAATAAGAAACCTACTTCTAAAATACTTTGCAAAGGGTTTCTGTAGAATTATAAATGCTCTGGTCAGTATAGTTCTTGGCTCTAGAATATATTTTGGGGAAAAAAACCCCATATTTAAAACATGTTTGGTCGTTCTCAAGCCTTTTTACTACTCTCTGCCTTTGTTTGCCTTGCTTAGGAGAACCAGCTGGTCTCAATTGCACTTTGTGCACCACCAGCGTGAACAGCAGCCAGATAGCAGAAAATCCAGCCATCAGAAAATCCAGCCATCAGAAAATCCAGCCTCATCCCAGAAATCCACCCTGTTCAAAAAAATCACAATTACTGCTCGGAAAAGCAGCAAAATGAGAGCAATCACAAGGCAAGGCGAGATGGAGGCTGGTGGATGGAGAATGTGATAAAAATAAACTACAATTACAGCAGGAGGACTGGAAATCCAGGTTATTCAATGGTAACCAGGCTCCTCTGAACATATTGTGTGCCAGCAGCCAGGCTCGGAGACGCCGCGCGCGCGTGTGGAGAGGGCAGCCCAGCTCTCGGCGTGTGCCTGGTGGAGGAGATGCTGCAGAAGTATCAGGTAGGAAGTTAGAGATGGAAGAAATCTGTTTCCTCAGCTTTTTCACCTCGTTCCTCACACTCAGCCTTAAAACAATCCCTTCTCACGTCTTTGCTAGCCTTACTCCAAGGGATTGCTTCACCCAGGAGAGAAAATTCCAGACCTGGCAGGGATTTCCTTGCCCGAAGCCACGCTGGGAGTTGTGTTGAGCTGGGAGTAGGTGGGCTAAAGAAAGGTATATTGGGGGGAAAAAATGAAATTGAACTAGTGAAAACCATTGGAAAAAATAGTATTGATTCCTTCAAAAGCTCAGCCTGAAGGGCTGCAGGTCAGGAGGCTCAGAGGCAGCAGTGGACCCAAGAGCTGTCGTCTCTGACAGTGATTCCTCTCTAAAATGGGAAAGGAACCAGGCTAAGATTTGCTAAGACTCCTGGTCTAATTGCAAGAAGCTTAAAGCCAAAATCTGCCCTTCCCTACGTGTGAGAATGTGATTTGTTTGTCCCTCTTGTCACGGAGGGTGAGGATGATGGGAAGCACAATCACAAGTCAACTGATCCGTCACTTCCCCAGCCTCCTCCCCCTGTTTCTTGCCAACTGCAAACATGGAAGGGGCTGGATTTAATTAATACCAGGTCTCAGCAGCCCACTGGAGGCAGTGGCACTTGTTTTCAGGTCATCTGGTCCTAATAGGCTCACACTGGGAGGTGATTTGCTGCTAACTGACAGCAGAGATCAGTTAATGAGGGCTGAGACCTTCCAACCCAACCTGAGGAACCTCAGGGCTCTTTCTCTATTATTTGTCACCATCGTTGTTAAAAAGAACCAAAACCACTTGAGGAGATGCTGGTTATTAATCCAGGTATTTACAATATAAAAGTCACTCCCTGCTCTGCAGGATTTTCTCTTGGCAGTCAGCAATGCCAAGGATGATCAGGACACGAGCTGTTCTGTGGTAACACATCAGGAGTGTCCCCAGCACCTTGTCTACACAGGGACATCACTGCACACCAACTTCATCTCATTTTCACACAGCCTAAGTGCCATAGTGTGTTCCACTTGGGAAGCAGACACCCTTCCAGCATCAGGAAGGAGAAAGTATCCATGAAGGCCACCACCCTTCCCTACTCCCCCAACTACATCGATGGATCTAAGGAATGCTCCTGCCTCCCCATAACAACATTCTGACCCCCAGAGCACCACAGCTACCAAACCACTGCAATTACAGAGCTCATGGTGCTCTTCACCCACGCTAAGGCATCCCAGTAGAAGCCCACTCTGGTGGGGTCCTGGTGGGGCAATGCTCTCTCCACATCTGCACCACTGAAGGAAGATCTCCTCTTGCACAAGCTTGCAATGCTGCAAGTAGAGAATACTGTGGTGTCCTCTTTCCTCATGGTGCCTCTAAAACTGTCTCCATGAGGTGTGCAAGATAACCAAGCACTGAGGCTTCTGCTGGAGATGCACCTACAAGTTATGTGGACAGACAAATCCCAGCAATCATTGCAGTTTCTGCATTTAGAATCATAGAATCACTGAGGTTGGAAGAGACCTTCAAGACCATCCAGTCCAACCCCTACCTACAATTCAGCCCACCTTTATTCAGCTCTGTACAGACAACCAGCTCCTCCACCACCAAACGGGACAACTAACACAGGTACAAACCACCATGGGACAAAGAGCTGACCCACCCCCAGTAGACTGCTGAGCCACCCACGTGTCACCAGTAACACCAGGCCACTGCTGGTTTGCCATAATTTCTTTTATCTACAAGTCTCAGTGTAGTTTTTCACACTGCTCCAGAGGATGAGTGTTCCTCACGGCACCACTGATGGTCACTTCTGCACTCTGAACCTATCTGCTTCAGCTCCTTTGCAGTCAACTGAGGAGGAACCAGAGATTTCAAAGACCTGCATCAGCTGTCCCATGATGGACACCTCCACTTGCCACCCAAGTGGTTTCCTTACCAAAGCCTGTCAGCTTCTCAGGGTGGCAAAACTCTGCCAGCATCACTTCTCCATGTCTCCTGCCCTCTATCTGTGGCCAAAACGGAGAGGAACATTAATGCCAACACCGTGGAACTGGTCATCATCCCTCTGCTGCAGCTGAGCTGGGGGTTGGGAGGCAGGACACGAGCAGCAGCAGCACATCATGCTGGAGAACTCTGCTCCATGAATTCACAAGGTGGAAAAAATTCTGAACTAAGGACCAGGGAGGAGAGTCAAGCTTTTGGGGAAACAGTGGACAGAGAACGGCCGCAAACCAAAGCCCTGGGGTTGGTGGGATGGGGAACTCGGATTGTACTTCAGCTGTGGAAGCGTGGAGCTGGTGGGGACACTTCTCCACGGGGTTACAAAGCATGGGAGCTCACATCAATGCAAAGCTGGTCTGTGGGCACAGTCAGGGTTAATTCTGCCATGAATTCTGTGGCAGCCAGCCAAGCCAGCACTATGGAAAACCACCAAGCAGAAGCATATCTACTAAAACAGAGAGTTTCCACCCAAAACAAGGTCCTTCACCAACCCTTTGCTACCACTGGTGCAATACTGGCAGCTGCAGAACAAAGAGATTTCTGCTGTCCACCATGGACACCATGTGCCCAACCACTCACTGCCAGTTCCCAGCCAGGAGCTCCTGCCCCCATGGTTCTCCTAACGATCCACAGCCTGCTCCAGAGAAACATTTTACCTTGTAAAGACATCTAAAGGAGCCCATGCAGCTTTTTCCTGAAGGGGAACTGAGGAACCTGGGTACAAACAGTGTGGTGACCTGCTCCCGTGGCACAGTCTGTTTGCAGGAAAAACACTTGGAAAAGGATGTCTGTGGCTTGAGAAAAAGGAAAAGAGCCTTGGCCAGAGGAAAAAAAATACAAAGTGCTGTGGGATCCTTAATGTTCCAGCAGAAAAGGCACAACCCTACGTTTCAGGGGCTTAATTGAGAACCCAACATGAGAAATAACTTCTCATGAACTACTCCAGAAAAATGCACCTGACTCCCGGGGACTTGGCTGACCCTGCTGAAGATGTCACCTTGAGCTTCCAGGGAACCTGAGCATTCAAAGCCTGATGACTGCACCACAAGACCATGATCTGAGCAATGTTAAAAGCTCCTCTCTCACAGATTACTTCAGAGATGACCTGAAGCCATGAGATCTCATCAAGAGATGACCATTTCCAGCTTGAACGCCGTCCAAGCACTGTGGTTCTCTCAATTCCAGGTGCTGACCCACCAGGAGAGTATCTCCAAGACCCTCATGCTCAGCATGTCAGCTGTCACACTCTACAGCCTCAAAGTTAGTTGTTTCACTTGGACCAGGCTATTTCACCACCAGTTGATGGACACATGGATAATCTGAGTTGACCCAGCAGCAAAGCCCCAGGCGAGCGCGCGGTGCAGGACGTGCTGGAAGCCACCAGCGGGAGAAGTTTCCTTCTCTTGAAAAGCTTGGGCATGCAGGGACAGAGTTAAACCTCACGGTTAAAATATTTACTGGTTCTGTAGACTGAATTCTGTCAATTAAAAGATAAACATGCTTGGCAATCCAAACAAACATCTCAAAAGCGCTGCAGCACTCCTGCAAGGGAGCAGTTACTTAGGAGGGGAATATAGAGATATAAAGCGTTACCCACTGCTATTGAGACAGCACTTATGACAGCTCCCAAGTAGCCCTGGATGAACTTGGATGTCGGAGAAGGCTTTGGAAAGAAAAACAAAACATATTTTTCAATAAACAAACTTCTGGTTATTAAGACGCCGCCGAGCTTTTTTTTGTTCCCTTGTTTTCGTTGTATTTGTTTTTAAAGCAGAGACAGGTTTGATGTTGTCATATTGTTCCGTGGCACATGGTCTGTCATCTAACAGTGGCAAAAGCAAGGAAAATTGTAGCCTCACAAGCAAGGTTAAAGGGAATGGAAAATTAATTGGCGTCAGAAAATTATCATAATAGCAGCTTCAAGGAAGTATGTGAATGAAATTCAGCAAACGGCACAAAATCAGCATTTTTATACAGCAGTGAGGCACCCCAAACTCTCCACATTCAATATTTGCCTTTGAAATGTTGTCTCAATGAGCTGGGTGGGTCTCAACCGGGGTGGGTCCCAACCCAGCTTCCCATCTCGAGCTTCCCACATCCCGATGTGGGATGAATGAAGGCTGAAGCGACGGAAGGGAGCAGGAACTGCCCCACCACTCCCTGGCACCCAGAATCCCAGAATCCTAGGGGTTGGAAGGGACCTCGAAAGCTCATCCAGTCCAACCCCCCTGCCAGAGCAGGGTCACCTAGAGTCCATCACACAGGAACTCATCCAGGCGCACCCCTGCCATCAGCACGTGTAAAGTCCTTGGGAGAGGGCAGCCTGATCATGAAGCCACCTTCTGCTACCCAAAACCCCAGACTTCATTTTGTTTTGTGCTCATTTACCATTTCAGGAGCAAATCACACCATTTCACACCAGTTAGAACTACACACTGGTTCAGCTCCAAGGCACTGAGCCTTACGCGCTTCAAGTAATTTTGAGCTCCTCAGGCCACTTAGAGCTGAGGATTCAAATGGAAGTCTACACAGGAGAATAATAACCAATCTATAAATCCATCACGGCGCCGACTCCAGAGCTTCTATTAAGAGTGAAGAAACAAGACTTATGTTTCCGTGTCAAAACAGAGCTCACGCGCCGCGCGCGCCGCATATGTTGGGTCTCCTCACCTTTGTCGCGTTGCGGTTTGCATAGTTGACGCACGCGTTGTGGCTCTGATTCAACCACTAAAGAGGAAACAAGAAGAGACAAGCATAAACACAACTTCACAGAAATATGTTGAGCATGGGAACGCCGCGGGGAAATTTGTCACCCTCCAGACCCCATCACAACTTGCCACCTCTTTTCATAGAAGCACAGAATCGTCGAGGTTGGAAGAGACCTTCAAGATCATCCAGTTCAACCCCTACCTACGTGCTCCCTGGAGGTGTTCAGGATGTGTCTGGATGTGGTGCTGGGTGCTGTGGGTCAGTGGTGATGTAGAATCATAGAATCACAGAATCATGGAGGTTGGAAGAGACCTTCAAGCTCACCCAGTCCAACCCCCACCTCCATCCTCACTCACCCACAGCACCCAGCACCACATCCAGACACCTCTTGAACACCTCCAGGGACGGGGACTCCACCNTTTAGGGATCAGGGGCTCCTGGGGAAAGCCTGCAGGAGTAAAGACAGAGGCAAAGAAGGCATTCAGTACCTCTGCCTTCTTTCTATCCTCTGTAAGATCATCTAGTCTCTGTATCCTCTTCTTTCTATCCTCTTTCATAGAATCATAGAATCATTATGGTTGGAAGGGACCTCCAGGGTCATCAAGTCCAACTTTTATCCCATCATATTCCTAATGCACACCCATAGGACACCTCGGTGCTACTGGTCTTTACTTTCACCACCACCAAACCCCCACTGCTGTAAGAATTCATGCTAAGCCCAGCAGCCAGTTCATCAGGTGTTCATCAAGCTCCATGTATCCCAACCAGGGGGCCATAAGAGGCTTCAGCTGAGGAACAGGAGATGAGCAGATGTTCCAACCTTAGGAATACAGCCTTTTGGAGCAGAATTTGTCACCAAAGCAGCATGGCAGCAGCTGGGGATGAGTAGCAATGTCAAGAAAGCACTGAGTTTCTGTCCCTGAAACACCACGTCCCCAGTTCAGAGAGTGTCAGAACTGGACTCTTCTCCAGCTGTGGCCGGAACTGGGATGTGGGAGTGAACAAAGTGGGGGTGAGGAGAGACAGAGACAAACGAGGCCCTAAAACCCATGGATCAGCCAAGTCCATGGCCCAAGAGCACATTTTTCCTGCTGAGCAGCTCTCCAGAGTGGAACTTCAGACCTAGCAAACCTTTGCTTCATGGTTTTTTCATTACAAAGTCATCTTGCCAATATGCACTGGAAATCTGACTCCATTTTCCAGATGTGGGGGGTTTTTTAACCCCCACAGTTCCTATCTCCATTAGCAGGTCCACAGGACCAGGCTAGAGCTCACCTGAGATGCACATTTTGGGCATCAGCAACAACTGCTTCACTACACAACCTATAGGACCCAGTGTTTGTTAACACAGTAATACATGTCCCTAAATCCTACACCATTTATCTGGAGAAATCCCCTGCTGCTCAGATATTGTCCTCAGCCTAGAGTTTAAGCTCTCTTTAGGTTGAAGATCTCCCCACTACCCATTTCTTGACCCCATCACCTTCCCAGGTGGCTGCCTGACACCACCCCGGGCTTCCTGGGTGATGCCTCTCTGGGTTGCTACTCCTCCTACTCATATTTTAAAGAAAGGTGACCCATGTGGTGGGAAGAGTTTGAGAACCACTCGTCAAGCAGTGGTGGCCCAGGTGGGCTTGGGTTGTCTGCTAGGACCTCCACCTCAAGCAGGCTCATTTGGGTTCTGCGTTGAAGTATCTTTTTGAGTTTTAAAAGGGTTATTCCATCCTTCTAAAGCTGAAAGCTTCTCCCAGCAAGTTGCCTTCCAAAATATGACTGAGTCTAGATGACTCCAGCCACTGCCCCACTCCCAGCAGGTAAAGCCACACGGCCACAACTTGGAGTTAAATACACCAAACCACAAGTTCCTGGCACGTGTCCTTGGTTCTGCAGCTTCTAACACACCAGGCAGATCCCATTCTGCTTTGATACTTCTCAACTGCATAATTCTCTACCATCACTTACACTGCAGACAATAAAAAGACATCCAGAGCTAAAAATAAGTCTGAAAATCACTTGTTCTTTCATTCCAGTTAGTGCTGAAATTATACTTCAGTGGGGTGTTTACTATGGATGTAACTCATTCACGCGCACGCTTCCTCCTCTCACTCTTAATTCCCAGAATTTTAATGGGAAATAACACCAACACTTCCCTACAATGTATTTTTTTCCCTAAAGCCCCTGTAGCTCACTGAACACAGAGGTCCTTGGCTTTGCAATGCACGGCTATTCCTTAATAGACTATCCCTGAATTGACCTGGACAGGCTGGAGAGTTGGGTGGAAAGAAACTCCATGAGATACAACAAGGGCAAGTGTGGAGTCTGCATCTGGGAAAGAACAACCCCATGGATCAGGATAGGTTGGGGTCTGACCTGCTGGAGAGCAGAGAAGGGGAAGGAGACCTGGGGGTCCTGGTGGACAGAAGGATGGCCATGAGCCAGCAATGTGCCCTGGTGGCCAAGAAGGCCAATGGCATCCTGGGGTGCATTAGAAAGGGGGTGGTCAGTAGGTCAAGAGAGGTTCTCCTCCCCCTCTATTCTGCCTTGGTGAGGCCACAGCTGGAGTATTGTGTCCAGTTCTGGGCCCCACAGTTCAAGAAGGACATGGAACTGCTTGAGAGAGTCCAGCGCAGAGCCACTAAGATGATGAAGGGAGGGGAACATCTCCCTTGTGAGGAGAGGCTGAGGGAGCTGGGGCTCTTTAGCTTGGAGAAAAGGAGACTGAGGAGGGACCTCATGAATGTTTATCAATATGCAAAGGGTGAGGGTCAGGAGGATGGAGCCAGGCTCTGCTCAGGGATGGCCAGGGATGGGACAAGGGGGAACGGGTGCAAGGTGGAACACAGGAGGTTCAGGTGAACATAAGGAAGAACTTTGTCACTGTGAGGTGACAGAGCACTGGGCCAGGCTGCCCAGAGAGGCTGTGGAGTCTCCTTCTCTGGAGACATTCAAACCCTGACTGGGTGCATCCCTGTGTGCCCTGCTCTGGGTGCTCCTGCTCTGGCAGGGGGGTTGGACTGGGTGAGCTTTCAAGGTCCCTTCCAACCCCTGACATTCTGTGATTCTATGAAATTCCTAGGCACGGGACCTCCTGCTGCCCCCAGCCCTGTGCATGCATGGCACTTCCAATGGGAATTCATCCAGGAAGATCTCATCTACTTGACAGGGTGTCTTCAAAACAGCAGATGTATGATCTTAAGGGCCTACATTTTCATGGAAGTACAGGCTGTGCAATCCTTCACACCTGTATAAATCGGGTCCAAAAAGCTGATTTTGAGATCCTGAGCTATTTTGCATCTCCCTTGAGATGGCATCAACAGCCAAGCGCCTGAGAGTGAACCCAAGAGCTTGCTCATAGCCCCTCCAGATCTACCAAACCTTTCACTAATTACATCCAGCCAATCAGCTCCCCATTAACTAAAGCATTGCCAGTGCACAACAGCCACGTGCACCAGTTTGTCCTCTAAACACAACTCAACTGCTCCTCTCCTTTCCATCACATCCTCCACCCATCCCGACCAGTGTTACCTGCCAAAACACAGTGGATGCCAGTGTCTGGTTGGGCAAGAGAAGACCAACAACCTGCAAGAGAAGAGATTTTTCTCATTAATAAATGCATCGTTGGTTTGGTCTCGGTGCTCTTCTAGGCATGCAAACAGCAAGCTTATTTCTAATGACTTGAATAAATTATCTTCATTAATGGCTTTATCTCATTATACTTATTGATTTTCCCTTCAGCCTGTTGCCTCTCAATTGTCCAGTGGTGAAACTGGGGTGATGTAGCTGCCTGTGAAAGCTTTGCATCTTTAATTATTGCCTGCAACACACCTTGAGAAGAGCCTGGCAGCAGATCCTGTCCAAAGATTAGTTCATTAAAATATAATAACCCCTGTAATCCAGGTATTTCTGGAGGACAACACAAACACTGAATGACTGCAGGAGTTCAAGGTTGCTACTCTTGGCAATGAAGGGGGGTTTTCTCGTTTCCCTTTGGCACATCCACTGCTTCAAGCACAAGAAAGAAATTCGATTTGAACATCTGAAGACAGGAGTGCCACCTGGAAGCACATGTGCTCCTGTTTGGGAGCCTGAATCTTGTTTTAAGAGAAGAGAATTGTTGATGTGGCACGCTGTGAGCTGTGAAAACTCCTGCTTGGGTTACGAGCTTGGGTTGACGATCGCCGTCTCCCAGAGGCTTAGGGCTGCCCATCCCAGGACATCTGGCCAGGTCCTGCCCACTGCTGCACAAACATGAAACACCCCTGGTTTATGACAACCTTTCCTCCATAAGCACGTGAAGCTGAAGAAAGGGATGCAAAGAGAGAGGACTCTCGACAATAAACCCAACAAACATGGCCAGGAAGATGAGTTCTTGGGTAAGAAACAAGCAAGATGAGACACTTCCTAACATCATTTTCTCCCCTTTCGTGCCTTAGATGTCTGATAGTTTCTAAAGAAGATGGTCTTCTTGTTGCAAAAATCACACTTTCTTAAGACTATAAAGACTGAACAACTCCAAATACATTTATTTTCAGGACACTCATGTACACTGAAACATCTCCAAGGCACCTGAGCAAGAAGGTTGTGAGTTCATTAATGAACTCAGACCATCTCCTGCACCAATTTCTTGCCATTTACTCCTAAGGAGCTGAGAAGAAAGAAAAACTTTTCCCATTAGAGAGGGAGAAGCTCAGAAGTCTCTGCACATCTGCAGCAGCATCAGTTGAAGAGGAGGCAACTTCTACGCTTGAGGACATCAGAGAGAAATAACAACAAACAAAAGGGTAATAGGGTTGGGAGGCCTGATTTCATTTACATCTTCTTGCCTTTCCTTCCTCCTCCTCCTCCTCCTCCAGCTTTTCCTCCTACAGCCTTTCGTGAAGTTGCAGCTACTCTGTGAGCTGGCCGAGCTCCAAACCCGTGCGAGTTGCACTAATTTAATTCCCATTCAATATGTGGATCCCATCATTAATTACTCCCTCTCCTCTCTCAGCCAAACGAATTCAACAGGCGATGGAGCTCCTCACCCACCCCTCCAAGGGCGATTTGAAACCCTTGAAGCTCAACGGGGCTTTAATGAGGCTCCGGAGGAGAGGGAAGACTTGCAAGGCAGCTCACTTACATTGTCAGCTGAAGCTGAGTGTTGAGAGAGAGAGAGAGAAATANAAAAAAAGAGGAGAGGGGGGGGGGGGGGGGGCGGAAATAAATAAATAAATAAAAAAAGAGCACCCAAAAATCTGTATGACTGAAAGAGGCACATTTTAAATGCAAACTCTCCATATGCGCGAGAGTCTGTCAAGAAATGTACAGTTTCACTTTTAATTACTGTCAGGGGGAAAAAATAACCAAGAAGGCAAACAAAATTAAAAAAAGCTTCTAAACACTAGGAAAAGGACCGGCGACGGAATTTAATTGCCTATCAGGTGTGAAGGAACCTTCGTGGCCCCAAAGCCAGGGTTAAAGCCACCGCTTGGCCACCTCTCAGCTCTCGTGGTAGGTTTGCATTAGGAGCTCTGCTCTTGCAAACCCCAAGTCCTGCCTTGAGTGTCAGCACGAGTCACCTGCAACCCCATATTAACACCCAGGTCTTCTCCAAGTGCTTTGATCCCCCCTGTTTTTAGATGGTTGGGGAAAATGAGGTGCTTGAAGTGGTGGGTGGGAACATCAGCATGGCTTCTGCTCCATCCTCGCTGCCCATGTCTCGGGTTGAATCTCCTAAATGCAGATGAATTTTCCTCCTTGGAGCCTTCAGTCGCCGAGATGAAACACAAACCCAGGAGCTGCCCTGCACATCTCACCCTACAGCAAAGGGAGATGATGTGGGGGGCTGGGTTTGCTCCCCTTGGGCTGAAATCTGGGTGGGCAAACACCAACTCTCCCGACACCTCCAGATCCTCCATCCTCACCCCGCTCTGCCACCGTCACCAGGGTCGAACCATAAACCTGAGCATGGAAAGGATGGAGGCTAAAAAAGAAAAGCAAATTATTGCAACTCGGGGGGAAGAATAAACAGGATTTGGTCATGTTGGGGAGAAGTTGCTTTGGCCAGAAAAGCAATGATTATTTTCAGCAAGACCTCAATCTCCTGCGCGGCGAGCGAAGCTGTATGGAATTATTTTGCATTAGCTATAGGGGGGAAAAAGAAAATTTAACGTGTATATATGGACTGCCTGGGAGGCAGCAAACCTGCTGCTCCATAAGGTGCCCAAGTTCCTGCTGGTGTCCACACGGGGTGATGTTCCATTGCCCCCCAGGGCGAGGAGCGCGGGCGCCAGGGCACGGCGAGCAGAGGCACGGCCAGGCTCTCTTGAGGAAATCCCATCCCCCTATGTGAAATGCAAGACTCAAACTGTTTTTATGCCGGAGCAGGCTGCCAATTTTGTCACTAAATTTCACAGATCGATTGGCATAAATGTTACATTTTAATTTTAACATTTGAAACGTTTGGTTTGGGGTTTTTTTTTTCCCCCCTTCAAATGACAAGAGGTTCCAGTTTATCCTTTGCTGCTAGTGAAATTGGGCTCATCTGACAGCTCTCGGCTCCTCTGACAGCTCTGGATTGGGGCCGATTTCATTGTCAATTTGATCGTTAACTCGTTTTTGTTTAACCTTTTCTTTTAAAATGCCCCATACAAAGTTGCCACCAAACCCTTGTGCGTGACAACAAATAGTCACAGCCGCGATGGCTTCTGCTTTTGGGTGGTTGCAGCCCCGCTGTCGCCGTTCAGGAAAGGTTTGTTACCTTTAAGCAAGTCCCATGGGTTTAGGAAGATTAAATTCAGCAGATTTCACTCCCTCAACCATTTTAACAGCATGATCTAGAGCTGGTGGCTAGGAGGACCAACCACCTCCCGCTGTGCCTCAGTTTCCCCATTCACAAAAATGGGGTTAATTCATCATTCCTGCTCCTGAAGACAAGCTGAGGTTTCAGCATTAGGAAGACAGGCAGAATTATCTCCCTTCTGGCTTTCGGGTGCACCCAAACGCTTCACAAATTGCACAATACCAAGTACAAACAAAAAATACCCCTAGCAATAACCCCATGGAAAGCACTCGTTTTAATTAATCCAAACGAGAGCGCACGGCACCGGCCTCGCCATGCTGGAGCTCATCCCGTTCAGGAAAAGACTTATAAAGCATGGAAATGGAAATGAAAATGAAAAAAACAAGTGTCCAAAGCTGAAATCCAAGAGTTGCAGAAGTTGCATTTTGCAGGCAATGAGCTCGTCTTGGTCTTCCCTTTCCAGAAGGGGAAGATGAAGATGAATTCGTGGCAGGGGGGGTGATGTTAAATCAATAAATAACCTTGAGCACAACAACCTGTGTCCTCAGGGCAGGTTCTACACCATAGGAACCCCATGTGAAGGTGGGGCGAGGAGGTAAGGCTTGAAGAATTGTCTGCAAGTGCTAAAAAATGCATTTCTTGGTACTCACAAACAAAGCAAGGGGAGATGTTGAAATACTTACGATGGGCGTTCCAAAGGGAATGTAACCTACGAGAAACAAAAAAGAGAGACACAGGCATTTTAATACACAGTTTTGGGATGGGACAAAAATAATCACATCTAAGACATCTCCCAGTTGAGGGTAGGAGCCACACCTGGCAGGACTGGCTGTGCTCACCTCCACCAGCTCCGTACCACCATGGGGACCTCTCTAGCCCTACACCTGATGCAACAAACATCAACTAGAGCAGCCTCCTGATTTTTGCCCAACCTCCTTCCCACCCTCTATTTGCTTCTCTTGGGTTGTGGTCTCTGAAACTCTTCACATCTAGACCCTAAAGCTTACTCCAGTAAACCCAGTATGTGGTGGTGGCACGTTGGAGGGCATCATGTCGTTGAGTGGCCATCAAAAACTCCCATGAGCAGAAGCGAAGGGATGAGCTCAGCCCAGGAGCTGCTGGGGCCGGAGCAGGAGGAGCTGGATGATGCTGACTGAGCTGACCCAGTGGCTCGCTGCCACGGAGAGGGGGAGATCCTGCCCCCCTTCCCAGGCTCACTCATGCAATCTGTTCCCTCCTTCGTGCCAGCTCTGTTGCTCACCAGACCCTCCCACCACCTCCCCTTGATAACCCAGGCGAAAACTCTCCGGCTTTCCGTGCCTCTTCCCCTCTTGCTGAGCATGGTCCCACCAGGACAACGTCCTGAAGGTGCTCATGAAGTGGTCCTACAAGCTGTAGAGCCCATGGCAGTGAAGGAGCAGGACCATGTCACCACTGGTGGGACCTCCTTCTTTCATCTGCTCTATCAAGTGCTCCACTAGCGATTTTATACCAGATTTTGATATCATTTATTTCTAGGTAGTAGAAAAAGGAGCAGGGTACAAGCACCCTGAAGAAGGTGGCTTTTCACCATGGAGGCGAGAAGGACTATTTTAACCCTAGGTGTAAGTTATGGCTCTTTGATATTAGAAATCAGCCTTTAGCCCAAAGCTTATTGAGCACCACAAAAATCAAACGCTTCACATTTCTCCCCTGCTAAGTCTGCCAATTTCTGTGCTAATTATAATCCATCTCTCTGACTTCCACGAGAAGGTCTCAAAGCATTTTCCCAACATTACTGAATTAAGGCTCACGGATCCAATTTACAGTCGGAAAGGGCAAAGACCTGAGAGGAAGCGAAATTTTTGTGTAAAAAAAGTAAAAAATACAGAACAAGGCAGCAAAGGAGCTCAGGTCCCAGTTTTTCTCCCTCTGCTTCCCCTTCAACATCAAAGAACTGGAGAACAAACCCCACCAATCCTGCTATTTTTTCCCCTGTGTGCAGTAGCCAGGTGAAGATTTTCCCCAAAAAAAATATATGGAAAAGGTAATTTAAAATTTTAATTTTAAAAATTATATTTTTTAAATTTTTTAAAAATCATTTTCTTTAAAAAAACCAATTTTTAAATTTAAATGGATCCTTTGGGATAGAACAAGGCTGCACTTGCATCCTTAAAAGCTCCACTATTCAGCCTACATCAGAGGTAGCCATGGACCTGTGCATGGCAGAGGGACACCTCAAAGAAATTATTTAATCATTAATCAGCCCAATTAAACCATGGACAAACTGATTCTTCCTGGGCTCCCAATGCCACGGCTATCAGGTACCACCACACACAGAAAAATAGGGCTCATCCCATTCTGTCCTGGAAAGTAAAACCCTAAGCTGCTCGTTGGGCATCAAGCTCCGCTGTTGACTCCAAAATTAAATGTCCATTAGAGTGATGGATACCTCAAAAATGCCAGAAAAATATCTGAAGGAGAGAAAAATATTAAGCCCTAGATCTGGGCATTTAGGATCCTATTTCTTCTCACTTGCAAAGGGATTTTGGGATTTGAATTTCTGCGCTTGGTCTCGGTGTTTACAAGTTCAACCTCAAAAGCAGGAGAAAACCCAAATTTTGTAGAAATTCCCAGTAAAATTGATGATTGTCTGATTGGGACATACTCTACCTGACATTCGGAAAGGCATGAAGATGGTCTCGTTTGTGTCGGGATGGATGATGGCCTGTAAAAGAGTCAGCAAATGGAGATAGTGAAGGCAGAGCAACAGCTGGAGAGACCAGAGACTGCTTCCACCAGGGACTTCTCGCCAAGGCCACATTGGGTGGGGCTTGGAGCAACCTGGTGTGGTGGGAGGTGTCCCTGCCCATGGCAGGGGTTGGCACTGGATGAGCTTTGAGGTCCCTTCCAACCCAAACCACTCTGGGATTCTCCGACCCAAGCTTTGCAGCCTCCACAAAACCTCCTCCTACCACTGTTTTCCCCTCTTCTTGAATGATTGAGTAGAAGTGAATAATTTAGAAGTAAAATATTTAATCAGAAATATAGAAAGTGGCTCCTTCTTGGCACTATAATGTCCCCAAAGACCACCCACAACTGCACCTTAAACTCCAGGAGAGGGAAATATAGATTTAGGAGGGGAAAAGGGTAACTTATTTTATATATATATA
>VZRW01007138.1:0-20993 GCA_013398125.1 Aegotheles bennettii | reverse complement strand
CCCTGGAGGTGTTCAAGAGGTGTCTGGATGTGGTGCTGGGTGATGTGGGTGAGTGGGGATGGAGGTGGGGGTTGGACTGGGTGAGCTTGAAGGTCTCTCCCAACCTCAATGATTCTAGGATGAGCTTGAAGGTCTCTCCCAACCTCAATGATTCTATGATTCTACAGATGAACATCAGACCAAAATCCAGAACACGGGACTGACAGGGGCTTGGAGAGATCACCCAGCCCATCCCTCTGTCCCAGAGCAGAATCAAGTTCCACCCAAACCAACCCTTTTCTCAGCAACTGCCTGAACCCTGCTATGACCTTCACATCAGTGGGGTTCCCACAACCTCCTTCAGCTTCCACCCCAGCAGTAGGAACATCACCCAGAGAAAAGCACCCCTACCGACAGTATCATCTACACCATGAGGACATCCACAGGTCATACATAGCCCAAACAACATCTATTTCAGTGAAGAAACAGCAATTATTGTAACCAACAGGGACACAGCAGGAGAGGGGGCTGGGACAAGAACCTACAGGGCTGATAGCAAGGTTTCCTTCAGCTAAAAAAAGAAAATTACTCTTTTTTTTTCATTTCACAAGCACACTTTGCAAGGGAAAGGGAAGCATCAGCCTTGGCCAAAGGTGATTGATAACTCTGCAAGTCAGAAACCACCAACTTTCTACTTACCCCAAATGAAAAACTGATGTGTTTGTACCCAAGCCCCTTGCTCAGCAACATTTATATTGTAAGAAATTCAGAACAACCCAAATTCCTCACAAAACGCTGACGGCTGAGCTGTGAGGCACCAGAAGAAACGTTGCAGAAGTCAGCAATCAACTGGACAGCACTGGGATGGGATTTTACCAGGAGAAATCCCAGGAAAGCCCTGCAGGAGTGCACTTGGCTGTGGACACAGCCTGAAATGCCACCTCCTCCTCTCCCTTTTAGACTGCAGGAAGAAATAGAAATTTCATAGAAGGATTTTTCCTCTTACCTCTTTGTTGGTGACTCCTGGGGGCAAAGTCCCATGCTTGTAATCCTCCAACAACTGCACAGCTTCCTTCAGACGACCCTGCAAATACAAGAGGAGCGTGGTCTGCAACGCTTGTTGGAGCATTGAGGCAATGAGTTGGAGTTGATATCTTATGATGGATCCTTTCATCACGTGATATTAAAGAAAGAAGGGTGCATGGACACTTGTCGTGCTGGTTGGCAGAGCCCTGATGTCTACAGAAGTGGTAGAGAGGAAGAAACAAAAGAGAAAAGACAAAAAACTCCCCCTTGCAACACATCTGTAGAAGACACCATAAAAACTTGAGAGTCCTCTGTGTGATACAAGAGATCTGATGAATCCTGGAGATGAATCAGTTCTCACTTGGAGGTAGAAAGTAATTTAAGACAAAATGGATGCAGCCAGGTGCAATGTGGAATATTCTTCTCAAACATTGGTATCGCCCCACACCACTCGTGGATTGACATCTCCAGTGATGGCTACAGGGAAACTGCTTAGATTGAAGATTATTGGCCCAGACTGCCCGGGGCAGTGGTGGAGTGTCCATCCCTGGAGGGATCTCAAAACTGTGTAGATGTGGTGCTGAGGGCCATGGGTTAGTGGTGGCCTTGGCAGTGCTGGGTTAATGGTTGGACTGGATGATCTGAAAGGTCTTTTCCAACCAAAATGATTCAGTGATTCAATGATTCCAAGACCTGACACTGCTCCTACACCCTCTCCCATGTACAGGTACCATGGAGGTACAGGTGAAAGGAAGAGCAAGGTAGAAGCCTACACCTATTAAGCATCACCTCTACGAACCCACTGCCTACTAAGAAGTTACAAGCCAGCACGTTTGAGCTTGGTCTCCACACAGCAGAGCAAAGAGCAGCTCCACAGGACCATGCATTTAGGCAACACAACAGCATTGCTTTGTAACCATGCACTGAAGCCAAGTTATAGAATCCTAGAATAATTATGGTTGGAAGGGACCTCCAGGGTCATCAAGTCCAACCTTTATCCCATCATATTCCTAACCATTAGACCATTGACATTAGAGTCAATTCATCCCAAACACCACGACATCTCCATAGGCTTCCGGTGGACCTCTGAGTGACACTACACTGAACTGCTGATCTGTGTTGATGTTTTATGGTGCCCGTTACACGCTTCTTCAGGCAGGGTTCTCACAACTGGTTCTGTTCTCTCTAAAAATACCAAAGTCAGCCATCAGTGCAGTTAAAGTTAGAACCCGACCATCATTGGTGATTCAAACACAGGCATGTGTAAATAAAGATCTTCCTCACATTGTGATGGAATAAATACATTTCATATGTTGGAGGGATCACGAGAGCATTAAGCCATGCTATCAGCCTGTCAGAATCATCAGTTCACTCCCAGAACAGTTATTCATACATAGAGAAATATTAAAGTGTTCTGCAGTTGAAGCAGTTTATATATAAATATAACACTTTCAAGAACTATATATATAATTTCAAGAAATATATATATATACAGTGTGTATATATACACTGTATTAGAGTGTGTATATATATACTTTATTAATATACATCTATTTCTTGAAATAAAATCCCTACAGAGCAGAAGTAGAGAGGTCGGACTTTGATCGGTCCAAGCTAAAGAAGAACAACCCAGGATATAAAGAGCGGCTTTGGTGGGGTTAAATCCGCTCATCCCAGCCTGCAGAAAGCACCAGGAATGGCTCCCAAATATTTGAAGCCAAACAAACCACTCAGCTAAAGGCTTTCAAAAGCCTCCTGCAGGTTATCTGTCATCCAGATGAGTAACACCGACTTGGGTTTGACATTTCTGTTGTCTTGGCAGCTTGTCTAATATTCGTGCTGGAGGACATTTCATACACATTTTGCCCAAAATAACCCGTAGTGGGATGGTGGCTCATCTAAAGCCCCATGGCTTTAGAGCAATCTCAGCTCTGCTCTCCCAACCCTCTGGTAAATAAAGCTCATTACGAGCTCGCGGCCATGGCATCAGTTGCAGGGAAACGACTTTTTCCTCCCTTTCATGCAAAGATCAAAGAGGACTTTGTTGTTTCCTTGGAAGCGCCAGCAGTTACGCCGACCTGAAAGGACCATTGTCCTTAGTACATCCAACACATGGACGTCTGGATTCCTTCACCGTGGGCGGGTTGAGATTGGATCCGCAGCCAGTTTTACCTGGGTCGAGCTCACATCTTCAGCACCACGTTATTCCCATTCCTATATTTTATATATTCTTGCATAGATATTTAGATATTTATTTAGATATTTAGATATCTCGATATCTCAACAAATATCCCAATATTTATTGAGATATTATCTCAATAGATATCTCAATATCTCAATAAATATCTCAATAGATATCTCAGTATCTCAATAGATATCTCAATAGATATCTCAGTATCTCAATATCTCAATAGATATCTCAGTATCTCAATAGATATCTCAATATCTCAATAGATATCTCAATATCTCAATAGATATCTCAATATCTCAATATCTCAATATCTCAATATCTCAATATCTCAATATCTCAATATCTCAATATCTCAATATCTCAATATCTCAATATCTCAATATCTCAATATCTCAATATCTCAATATCTCAATATCTCAATATCTCAATATCTCAATATCTCAATATCTCAATATCTCAATATCTCAATATCTCAATATCTCAATATCTCAATATCTCAATATCTCAATATCTCAATATCTCAATATCTCAATATCTCAATATCTCAATATCTCAATATCTCAATATCTCAATATCTCAATATCTCAATATCTCAATATCTCAATATCTCAATATCTCAATATCTCAATATCTCAATATCTCAATATCTCAATATCTCAATATCTCAATATCTCAATATCTCAATATCTCAATATCTCAATATCTCAATATCTCAATATCTCAATATCTCAATATCTCAATATCTCAATATCTCAATATCTCAATATCTCAATATCTCAATATCTCAATATCTCAATATCTCAATATCTCAATATCTCAATATCTCAATATCTCAATATCTCAATATCTCAATATCTCAATATCTCAATATCTCAATATCTCAATATCTCAATATCTCAGATATCAGCAGCTACTCAGCAGAAGCAGAGTCTGTTCAACAACGCCAGATGAGGCTCAGCATCAGAGAGCAACAACCACTGCAAAACCCAATCTATTCCTGGCAAAACGTGGGCTCAGAGACAGGGCTTGTCCACGTTGGGTGCTAATGCCACAGTCAGTGCCACCAGGCAGAGCTCACAGCCCTGTGTCACCACTCACAGGTAACAAGTGACAAATTCTCTGTTTTCTGGCCTATTTCTGGGTGTGTTGGCTTGAAATTGGCCACCTCTTTGACTCAGTCTGTCCCATGGTCTCCCCCAGACTATATTGCAGCACAAGGTGCAAGCACTTTTTTTGCTATTCTATTCCCATTTTACCAGGGAATCAGCTCAGAAAACTAAAATCATCAGTTTTCCAGATTTTCATAGATTCCCAGAGTGGTTTGGGCTGGGAGGGACCTTAAAGCTCATCCAGTCCCACTCCCCTGCCATGGGCAGGGACACCTCCCACCACACCAGGGTGCTCCAAGCCCCAGCCAACCTGGCCTTCAACACTGCCAGGCAGGGGCAGCCACAGCTTCTCTGGGCACCCTGGGCCAGGCTCTCACCACCCTCACACCAAACAATTTCTCCCTCCCATCCCATCTCCATCTCCCCTCTGGCACTTGGAACCCGTTCCCCCTCGGCCCATCACTGCCTGCCCTTGGCACCAGTCCCTCTCCAGCTTTCCTGGAGCCCCTTCAGGCACTGGAAGGTGCTCTAAGGTCTCCCTGGAGCCTTCTCTTCTCCAGGCTGAACACCCCCAACTCTCTCAGCCTGTCCCCAGAGCAGAGCTGCTCCAGCCCTCGGTGCATCTCCATGGCCTTCTCTGGACTCTCTCCAACATCTCCACATCCTTCTTGTGTTGGGGACCCCAGAACTGGACTCAGCACTGCAGGGGGGGTCTCACAAGAGAGGAGCAGTGGGTGATGTACTGTTTCTCCAGAAGGGCTGCAGATCTCGTACAGAAGAAAAACTGACCTTAAGGAACAGGCACATAGGATGACATCCAACAGCATGGACACTGCCACGTTCTTCTCATCAGGTTCACATTTCTGCAAGACCCTCAGGGCTCTGTAACTGGAATGGCCAGCTACAAGAGAGACCAGTTAAGAGTGTTGGTTGACCACCAGAACACTATGGAACACTTCAGGCATGAAAAACAACCAGGATTTTTAGGCTATTCCAGGCATTTCCAACCTGTGAAGAAACCATACAAGATCACAGCAGGACTTGAGCCTCTTGAAGTTGTTCTTGGCAGCTCCTTGACCTATTGGCCTCATGGTTGTTAAATAAATATAATATTAGTTAAAAGCTATTACCTAGCACATGTAGCAATAGAATTGCAAAATATTCTAGACAGTGGGATAATCCAGAGGTGAAAAGCCAGACAGCTGAACGAGTAACGACTGCAGATCCAGGGAGGACAACTCTTCTTGCCTCCAAAGGTAGAGAATAAGCCAGGAGTGCCAGCACAACATTCTGGAGAGCCATTTGTGCTCATTACTGGTACGTGTTTTTGTCACCGAAATTACCTACACTGTGTGTCTTGCAAATGATCTACACAGAACAGCATGTAGCTCTGAATGAAAACTGGAAGTAATAGAGAAAAAAAAATAGAACACAGCCCCATTCATCTTTCTCTTGAGGAAATCTTAGTAGTTACTATAACAACCCTGGCCAGATCCCATCTTGTTTGGTACGGGAACAAACAGAAAACAAAAAAGCTCTGATTTTCCTTTGAAAACTGCAGCCTTCGTGAATCTCCTCTTTTCAGCTCCATGGGGAGAGAGAGGAACTTTCTCAAAGAGTCCCAGCCCAACACCAGTGATGGTTCCCCAGGCTGCCTAAGAGTGGTGCAGAAGGCGACCAGAAGCGTTGAGACACAAGGGTCGNCACAAGGGTCGCGTTAGGATGCCGCCTTTCTCAGGTAGTTCTGATGGATGACCCACAGCTTTAAAATCTCCCTAGGGAAAGCACACGGTTGGCTTTTATCCCATCTGGAAAAGCCAAGCACGTTCTTTTAACCAGAGCCTCCAATATAAATATATATATATATAAATAACTTTATACCATGCTGCAGCTTCAAACCTTGATGAGCTCCAAACCTTGATGAGCTCCACTCCCCGGCTCCTAGCACGATGCAGCATTACTCTGGCACTTGAGAAAGTTGATAAAGTCTAAGATTACACCTCATTTCCATTTTAACAGGGGAAAAAAAAAAAGAGGGCTGTCTACAAGGTTGTGCTACTGTTTCAATATTTATTGTTGCTCGATTTCTCTGCTGCTGTCTGTAGGACGAAGTGTCGCTTGAGTTTTTACAGCATCACTTCAAAAAAAACCCCCAAAAAACCACAGTTTTTCCTAGCGTGCATCGTTTCCTTCATACCCCCTTCTCTCATCAAAACTAGAGCACTTCTAGTGGTGGATGATGGGGTCTCAGCTCTCACAATAGGGTGCTAGACAGACCATCTGCACCCGGAGGATGTTCTCACAAACCCAAGCCCAGAAGCAGTGCCAGGGATCTACCATGCTCAGCCATTCCGAAGCACAAACCCCACGCTCGGTGCTCCATGTCCACCTGGGAAACACCACCCAACAGCAACAAGTCTTTGGAACAAGGCTCAATCGTCACCTCGTGCTCCACACAGCTGGAAAACACCTGGTTTTTGAACTACAGCTCAATTCACTAAGCCCTTGAGGCCACCCCAATGGGCCACCACTGATCCATGAGCCTGTGGTTGATGGTTATGGCTGTGCTGTTAAACTCATTTGATTCAGACCAGCCAGCCCTCTGCCCCATCACAGTTTGGGAGTTACTATGGGCCAGGACAGCTGCCAGCAGGCACCTTTTGGAGAGGAGAAGTGCTCAGCTGCATGGCACAAACCACCCCAGCTGGCTGCGTGGCCAAAAACCAGTACCTGACTCAGTCTGGTGGAACTGGTTCAGATTTAACCCGCAGGTTTTAGCTGCAAGAGCTAACCTAACCTGTTCTGCCCTGACTTGGGCCAACCTCAGAAGGTTGTTGGCTGGAGTACACTTGCAGGACTCCACCAGAAGATGTTTCTGTCTTTGTAGAAAGAGTTGCTGAAGGATCATGTTATTAGGGGCTTAATTTGGCCAAAGAAAGGAGGAGAAAGAACAAAAGCAGAGACGCCAGCAGGACAGTAGCCAACATCACACCAAGCTGACAGCCACCTCCAGGAGTCCTTTGTTGGCACCCCGAGCCCCTCACAGCCATCACTCCAGCACCCTGGTGGTACAGAGGACAACTGTGTTGGGTGCCACAGCTGTACAAGCATCAGACACCACCTTTCAGTACGTGCTCTCTTGTACTGACTGTTCACCTTGTCCCTCGTGCTCAAGGGCACACTGTTTCTGTCTCAAAGATCTGTGCCTTGTCTTCTCTTGGATCTCAACTGATGCCTACACATGGCTTCGAGCTGCCTCCAGAAACCCATATGTGCACATACAGACCGTAATAACAGTCATTATGCCAGTAGCACTACAACATTACTGTTACAGAATCAACAGAGAGAAAAAAAAATTAAAAAAAGAGTCAAATTTTGCATTTGAGGCTTTAAAGAGAAAAATCCACTGATGGGACAGGGCACGTTGGGATGGGTTGGACCTCACCCTGCTCATTCAGGGCTCATAGCAGGGGTTTGAGTCCAGTGAGGAGCCATTAGGTGCCTCCAAGTTTCACTGGTTTGAGGTTCAAACCACTGATGACTTCTTGGCATGTGATGCAGAGCAAGTGTCTTCTGGCCACCAGCACCACAAGTTCACCGTGGGATGCAGAAATCCAGCTGTGCTCTGCCATCAGCAGCTCAAGCCTTCCCGATCCCGTCTCCCTGCTCTCGGGATGATACACGCAGCAGACTTGACTCCAGCTGGCCCTATTGTATTGGATCTACAGTGACAGACAACAGGAGCCAGAAACTTTTTTGTTCAAGTGGAGCCAGCAGATGTGACACTGAATAAACACAGACAGTCAATCTGCTGAGTAAGAAGGTATCGTTCATATAAATAACATACATCTAATCCTGCTTCCATTTTAAACCCAAATATGGAAATGCAAGATGCTCAGCACTCTGTGGAGTTATGATTTGAATGAGGAAATCAAGCAAAAGCAGATAACAGAGCCCCTCTGAGCTCGGTTTAATTCTTATTTCACTTTTTCTCCAAATTATTGTCAGATCCACAGCTTTCTCCACGAAGGGCTTCCCACCGAGCAGTAACGGTCTGTCCAGGCTGATGTCAGATGGGATAAGTTCACCTTATGAACATATCTGCTGGGTCCTACTCCTTCTCCCTCCAGACCTTAATTACAGAGCAATTAAAAGTATTATTCCATTAAAAGTATTATTTCAATCACTTCAACCTCACGTGTTTCAAAAATAGGCATTATACCCACCAAGAGGTTTCTCATGGTCTTGGCAACAGGACGTGTTGGCCTCGACCTTTGAAGTGACACATTCCCTGCCCATTGGAAAAGTTTGCAAATTTACAGCTGCCACAAAAAAGTTATTTCATTAAAAAGCCAGTCATGATATGAATTAGCATGTGAGAAAATCTCCTCTTCAGAGGTTGCAGGTGATGCTGGCGAGGTTGATGCCTCATTTCCCCACCACTCAGAAAGCCAGGGAAATTGGTAAGGGAGTTTGATACAGTTCTGGTTCTACCAGAACCCTCTGAAGATCACAGAATCACACAAAATCACAGAATTCTAGGGTTGGAAGGGACCTCGAGAGATCATCCACTCCAACCCCCCTGCCAGAGCAGGGTCACCTAGAGTCCATCACACAGGAACGCATCCAGGCGGGGTTTGAATGTCTCCAGCCAAGGAGACTCCACAGCCTCTCTGGGCAGCCTGGTCCAGTGCTCTGGCACTCTCACAGTGAAAAAGTTTTTCCTGAGATTCACATGGAACCTCCTGGGCTCCAGTTTGCATCCATTGCCCCTTGTCCTATCATTGGTCAGCACTGTAAAAAGCTTGGCTCCATCGTCCTGCCCCTCACCCTTTACAGATTTGTAACCATGGATGAGGTCACCCCTCAGTCTCCTTTTCCCCAAGCTAAAGAGACCCAGCTCCCTCAGCCTTTCCTCACAAGGGAGATGTTCCACTCCCTTCATCATCTTTGTGGCTCTGCCCTGGACTCTCTCAAGCAGTTCCCTGTCCTTCTTGAACTGAGGGGCCCAGAACTGGACACAGGACTCCAGATGTGGCCTCACCAAGGCAGAATAGAGGGGGAGGAGAACCTCTCTTGACCTACTGACCACCCCCTTTCTAATGCACCCCAGGATGCCATTGGCCTTCTTGGCCACAAGGGCACATTGCTGGCTCATGGTCATCCTCCTGTCCACCAGGACCCCCAGGTCCCTTTCTCCTACACTGCTCTCCAGCAGGTCAGCCCCCAGCCTGTACTGGTGCATGGGGTTGTTCTTGTGGCTTCCAACTGTCCCTTCCACACCCCCTTCACAAGCACACACTTCATTTCTGAGCATCCCGAGGCTGCAAAGCACAGCTCCAACCTGATCCAGTCCCCAGCACCCATCCCTCAAGGATCAACACTTAAGGAGCTCTGAAAGATAAGGGAGTTTTTAATTGTGTTAGGAATTTGATTTGTTGGAATAAAAAATGAGCACGAGAGGACTGTCACTGAGACTGATTATACCTGGAATCACTGTGGTTTCCCCCACGCAGAGGGATCACTCCAAGACAGCCACCAGGAGGATGCAACACACAGGAATGAAATCAGGATGTAGAATAAAAGATACATTATTACATCTCCCAGCATGTTCCATGGGATTAACCTCCAATTCTCATTAAAGACTCATTTATCTATTTTTGATTCATTTGTGGAGAGCTCCTCCAAGACAAACAGCAATTTATTTGTTCCCCAAGAACCCTGGGCCTGAAGGATGAAGCCATCTGTCAGTGGGAAGGAGCTCTCTGTAAACGGCTGCGTTCTCATCAAACCCTTTCTAGATCTTAATTTGCCACCTAAATTATGAAATTAAACCCAACAGCCTGTAGTTATACGTACATACAAAGTATTTTAAAGCCCAGAAGCAGAGACACAGAGCATAGCAAGCAGGTTCATCACCAAAGAAGCTTCTGGTGCTTGGAGAAGGGCTTCCCATCACCCCAGGTGTTCATCTCAGTTTTGCCAAGAGACTTCTCCAGGGAAAGAGAGCTCATGTAGACCTCACAAAACACACAGCAGAAGGTCTACTGAAGCATCACTACCATATAATTCCACCTCCCAAAGAAAATGGACAGATAGCATCTCCTTCCTTGGACCAAGCCATTCTTAAAGACCATGAAGTTCAGACCCATGCTCATTACACCCCACAGAAGGGCACCAAACCTCCCTCGTTTGTTGAGGTTCAGTTTGGAGTCCAGAATTGCTTGAGGCACTCAGATCTTCACACCCGTCTCCAGAATAAAAATGGGCCACTCAGATTTTGCTCTTCTTCCCCTAGGTCTCACCTTCTCAGAACCTTCTCAAAAGATGTCTGAAAAGATTAAGTTACACCAACTGACCATTCCGTACCCCCAACCTTACCAACCTCTTCAGAAAAAAACTCCAAGAAATTGAAAAGAGGACAATGGGAAGGTAGAAAAGCACATGGCTGGGCCATGGGAGGGATCATCTCAAAATCCAGAGCAGGTACCCAACTCACAGGTAGCTCACCCCTGAGTATGGACACCTTCCATATCCAATGGAGCACCACGAGCAAGATAATTGCCCTCGAGGGCAGAAGAGATTCAGCACTTAAAGTAATAAATTCACAAAGGAGGGGGAAAGTTGAGTCTTTCAGGAACCTAAAATACCTGTTGTGGAACCAGAACTACTTGTTGCTGGAGGTAACAAAATGGGTAGACAGAATTACAGGTTTCGGGGACAGAGTGAAGTCAAACTGAGTTCCAGTGCTCAATTTAAATTGATAATTATACTGCCATAACCCTAGTGTGAAAGTGCTTACCCCATCCCAAATGTGAGCACAGTGCATGCTCCTCAAACCCATCTGGTGACTGCAAGAAGCAGATTTCATCAAGTTCTCTCCTATCCCCCCACTTTGGAGAGACACCAGAAGTAGGTTTGAGAATTCTGTCTTTTTTCTGTATTGATGTCATTGGAAAAGCCAACAGTTTGGTCTTGGGTTGTGCACAGTGGGGTCACCCAGCTTAAAAAACCTAAACTACCTACATACATGTGCTATGGGCTTAAATGGAGAGCTGAGAAAGGTGAGGAGATCACCTGCAACTCCCCGAGAGGAGGTTGGAGCCAGGGTGAGAACTCCCTCTTCTCCCAAGGAAGAAGTGATGGGACAAGAAGAAATGGCCTCAAGTTGTGCCAGGGGAGGTTTAGGTTGGAGCTGAGGAACAATTCCTTCCCCAAAGGGCTGTCAGGGTGGGGTCCCCATCCCTGGAGGGATCTCAAAGCTGTGTAGATGTGGTGCTGAGGGCCATGGGTCAGTGGTGGCCTTGGCAGTGTTGGGTTAATGGTTGGACTGGGTGATCTTAAAGGTCTTTCCCAACCCAAATGATCCTGTGAGTCTGTGATTCACATTAGAACATGGAAACACTCCCAAACAAAGAGACATTTCAACTAGAACTGGATGGATCATCTCCACCCAGCAGAATTTTCCACCAGAAAGAGGAAAAGAAAACAAGCTGGAGCACAGCAAAACCCACCAAAAAGATGAGCAGAATCATCTGTTTCTTCTGTCCTACCTGTACCTGACCCTTCTCTGCTGCTCACGAGGAAGCCATAGATCCCAATGAGATCACCTTCAGGGTCACAATACATCCTAGCACCATGGCTTTGCAAAGAGCTGGCTGATTTAGGAGGAAAAGATTATTTGGAGTTGCATTGGGTCTTTTTTCCTCTCAGCCACCACAATGTGTAAGGAACTGGGCTCAGGTCACCACCAGCTCCAGTGAGCAGCTCAGCTCCCTCTGTTTGCAGAACTGTTGGCACAGATATTGTCATCTTCACTAATCCAGCTCGAAAAAAGGGGGGAAAGGGGGAGAAAGAAAGAAAAGGGGGGAAAGGGGGAGAAAGAAAGAAAAGGGGGGAAAGGGGGGAAAGGGGAGAAAGAAAAGGGGGAAAGGGGGCCACCCTTCACTGAAAGCCAAACCCTGACTTTTCCGGCCAACGGGCAGAAGTTATGGTGACCAGTAGAAATATCTCCTCTAAAGGATTCCCCACGAGTATCAGCTCAATATTTTATGAGAGCAGAGAGATGCAGTAACACTGGGTGACACTAAATGAGCCAGAAATGAGCCAGAAACCCAAAAGCCTGTTAGAAACAGGGTAAGAACTCAGGAGAAACTCCAACACCTTGCTCAGAAAAGGTCATCTTGAAGAGCTGAAGAGCCCACCCAGCTCACGTCCTCCACAAAGCTTCAATACCTGCTCTCCTATCTACTCACCTGCATTATTTTTCCTGCAGGAATTTCCCTCCTGAGAAGGCAGCACCACTGGCAAGTCTGAGTGAAACCAGTTCAGGGGCTCACCAGTTATCAGAGGGATATGGGAGACTGGCAGGTGTGGATTCACTGATGTCTAATAAGGAGCAAGGTTCTGCTAGGGCTTTAACAGAGCTCAGCTGGGCAATCGATCAGCTGCGAGACACGAAGCCACTGGAAACCTGGCTTCATTACTTCTGCTCTTCACAGGAGAAATTGGTTTTAATCCCAGCCTCCCTAATAAACAGGACTTTGGGAAAACAAGGTGGGGATACATTACCTCAGTAACAAAGAGAGTGCGTGGATCAATGATGTCCAAGAAGTGCCTGAATCTGCCATAAAATGAAGTCTGGAAGACAGGAAAAAAAATAAACAAAATGTGTTGAGTTAGAAATCACCTGCAGGGAAAGGTTTGATTTCCTCTGCAGAACCGAGTAGCGACTGAAATGAAATAATAAAGATGCTATTCCCTGGTAATTTGTGCCAGAAAGGCTGAAAGGGAAGGATGAGGACCTGGGCCCTGCTAACAACAGCGTTGCTATTAACAGGATAACGACAGAGATGCTTTAATAGATCCCACCAAGCTGCTAAAATAGCACAGAACGACTGAACCCCAGACTGGTTTGGGTTGGAAGGGACCTCAAAGCTCATCCAGTGCCACCCCTGCCATGGGCAGGGACACCTCCCACCACACCAGGGTGCCCCAAGCCCCAGCCAACCTGGCCTTCAACACTGCCAGCAAGGGGCAGCCACAGCTTCTCTGGGCACCCTGGGCCAGGCTCTCACCACCCTCACACCAAACAATTTCTCCCTCCCATCCCATCTCCATCTCCCCTCTGGCACTTGGAACCCGTTCCCCCTCGTCCCATCACTCCCTGCCCTTGGCACCAGTCCCTCTCCAGCTTTCCTGGAGCCCCTTCAGGCACTGGAAGGTGCTCCAAGGTCTCCCTGGAGCCTTCTCTTCTCCAGGCTGGACACCCCCAACTCTCTCAGCCTGTCCCCAGAGCAGAGCTTCTCCTCCAGCCTCCAAGGTTCACCATGACATGTTAAGAGCACTCAGGATACATGGACAACATCACTCCAACATCCCTCTGGGTTCTTTCACCAGGACACCAATGTTTGGACATCAGGGATGGAGCAGCAGCTGCTGTCTCCCCTGGAGCTTTTCCCCAGCAGAATTTACACCGGGAATTTGCATCCCACCATGGATGCAGGAAGGATGCAGGAAGCACTCCTGGTGCTCTCAAACATTGGAACTCCCATGCCCTGGGTGCTCCTCAGCCACGTGCAGGCGAAGCTTGGTCTGGGTCCATAAGTGCTATAAATAAAGACCTGGAAGATGGATACAGCATTTTATCACAGCCTGGCAGAATCCTATGGAACATGCTGGTTCTCCTCTGCTGAAACCATGGATCACAGAGGAACACCAACAATATTGCCTACTTCCTGGGGCAGAAATCCCTCCCTGATGGCAGCAGCTCCCAGCAAGGGGGGTGTCCACCACCCAGCCTCCAACCCCCCGCTCTCTGCAGCCCAAACTCTGCTGTTATTTCTCCACGTTCTGCACTAAAAAAAGAAAAACCCACCAGCAGCCAGAGCAGCTCCACAGAACTCCACTGAAAAAGCAAAAAAGCAGCCCAGTGGTTTTTAATTAGCGTCGAGTTAATTAACGCTGATTCTGGTGCTTCCCAGCTTCCCTGAGCTTGGCATTTTCCTGCTTCACTTTTATTATTGGAGATGAAAGATCTCTGCAGATGCAGGTGGCCCCCACACTGCTCCTGCCCAGTGGTGCAGGGAGGACCATGACTAATTCCTGACTCACTCAGTCCCTCGTCACGTCCTCCAGAGAGCTCCCACGTAGCAGTGTCCCTCTCCCACTGCCCATCCCTTGGCACCAGGGAGGGAATTCACAGCACTTGGGAGTGAAAGGGTTGAAGCAGGAACAGAACACGCAGGGGGATTTTTAAATTTCAGTGGTCTCAGCTTCTCCACTGCCTTGATGGTCTCTTCTCCCCAATTGCTGATGACAGGACGAGAGGAAATGGCCTCAAGCTCCATCAGGGGAAGTTTAGGTTGGAGATTAGGAAGAAGTTCTTTACTGGGAGGGTGGTTGGGCACTGGAATGGGCTGCCCAGGGAGGTGGTGGAGTCCCCGTCCCTGGGGGTGTTCAACAAACGGGTTGATGAGGCACTTGAGGCCATGGTCTAATGGTCTGATGGTGAGGAATATGATGGGATAAAGGTTGGACTTGATGACCCTGGAGGTCCCTTCCAACCATCAAGGCCATGGTCTAATGTTCCAATGGTAAGGAATATGATGGGATAAAGGTTGGACTTGATGACCCTGGAGGTCCCTTCCAACCATAAAGGCCATGGTCTAATGTTCCAATGGTAAGGAATATGATGGGATAAAGGTTGGACTTGATGACCCTGGAGGTCCCTTCCAACCATAATGATTCCGTGATTCTATGATTCTAAGCCAAACCATTAACAAACTCCTCGCTCTGCTGCCTCCAGTCCAAGTGCCTTCAAACAGGGCAATGGCATCAAACCCCGTTCACTCTCACATCCAGGCCAAGGTTTTACAGAGCAGCTTTGTTAACCGAGCAACTGGAAAACGAATAATTATTGTGATTGGTACAAGAGGACTTTCCCCATCCTGCTCCTCCCCTCGTGAGCACACGAGCTGGGCTTTGCTCACCACCAAAATACAAGGGGGGGAAAGACACAGATAACAGTTGGGTTGATGACCTTAAAGGTTTTTTCAAACCAAAACAATTCTACATAAAGCTCAGCCTTGGACATCAAAGCGAGATGAGGGGCAGAGTGGTTTGGGTGGAAGTCCCCAGTTCTACACCTAAACCACCTTGAGGTCAACTGATGGTGCTCTGCCTTATTTCATTAAAAAAACAGCCCAGAAAAGCAGAGGAGTGTGAGAATGAACACGTTTTGGGTTGTTTTCTTAAAGCCTGATGAAGGAGACGCTCACTTTCCCCACAACAAAAGCTCTCTCTGTGGTCTCTCTGAGAACCACATGAAACGGAACCAAGCCCAAACCAAGAGCAAAGTTGTCTTCTCCAGGCTGCACCCAAACACCAGCACTGCAGAGGCAACTTCTCAGCGCTCCCAAACCCCAGGCATGTTCACCACAGCTGTGTGTGCAGCCCCTGAGCAAAACACACCCCTTGCTTCACTGCCACCCAGCCATGGGACTTTGGGTTTGTTCCTTTTCAGATGGCTACAGAAAGCTGCTCAACTGCTGGACTTTGCTGGTTGCCTTTCCATCATCAAGATTGTTATAGGATCACCAAATCCCAGACTGGTTTGGGTGGGAAGGGACCTCAAAGCTCACCCAGTGCCACCCCTGCCATAGGCAGGGACACCTCCCACCACACCAGGGTGCTCCAAGCCCCAGCCAACCTGGCCTTCAACACTGCCAGGCAGGGGCAGCCACAGCTTCTCTGGGCCCCCTGGGCCAGGCTCTCACCACCCTCACATCAAACAATTTCTCCCTCCCATCCCATCTCCATCTCCCCTCTGGCACTTGGAACCCATGCCCATTATCATCTAACAAGGGCAGAGCCAGGTATTTCCACCTCCCTCCAAGGTTTGAACTGGACACACCAACTCTGCACCCACTCAGCATCCCAATGGCTGGTAGGACAGGCGAATGGGAGGAGAGGACCAAGCCCTGGGGCACCAAAGCAGCCAGGCACCAGCACCCTGAACTCAACCAAACCCAGATTTCCATGAGAATTCAGGTTCCTTTCTAACAGCATCACCCCCAGCTCCAACCATCACACTCAAACAAAGGATGAAGCTTGAAGATGCCCAGAAGTTTGACCTTCAGCTCCCAAGTACTCATCCATGGTCTTTCTTTTTGCCATTTTATTCCTGTAACATCTGTTGTAGTAAATGGTTCTTCGGGGGAGGGGGGAACAACTGAATAACACAAATTTCCTGTGATTAATTGTGGCTATTTTGGGACTGCTTCTCACCAGCCTGCAAGCAAGATGAGGTTCTGCAGAGTGGCTGGGAATATTAATTCCCATGGCGTGGTGGGTCACAGGGAGGACATCACAGCTCTGGCTCATTCCTCTGGCTGTGGGCAACACGAGATCCAGCCAACTCCAAGGTAAGAATCCTAGAATCATTATGGTTGGAAGGGACCTCCAGGGTCATCAAGTCCAACCTTTATCCCATCATATTCCTAACCATTAGACCATGGAGAAGAACCAAAAGGAAACTCCTCACAGGCTCCAGAGGTTTGGAGAAGGGCAGTGAGAGACAGGGAAGTGACCATGAGCTTGTTTATCACCTTGAAGAGGGTGGAGATCCCTCACCAGTGTGTGCTGGGCAGAACAGGAGGAACACCCAACTTTCCCAGCTTGATTACAGCGTGGCTTTAAATAGAATTTAATTAAGCCAGAGCAAAAGGCAGGCAGACTTGGCAGGGGGGTGAGCTAAAACTCAGGCTCATGTCAGCTTTAAATTAATTAGGAAGATATTTGAGCTAAACCAAACAAAATGAAGAAAACCCAAGCTTTTGAGCATGGGGTGTATGGCCGGACACCAGAGCTGTGTAACCACACACATACTCATGGTCCACCCCAGCTACAGATGTAGATGAAGCACCAAACTCTCAGCCCTTTGATGTTTAAAGGGTGTGCACAGGAGCACCTCCTGCATCTCAGTAACTTTGGCCACCTGCAGTGCCAGGTCTGCTCACAAACACAGCATGGAAACCTCCTGCAGGCGTTACGCGGAGTAGTAGGAGTTTACAACTTGTAGGACAAGATGTAAACAAATTCCTCATTTAAAACCCAGGCCTGTTTGATAGGGACGTCAAGAATGTAAAGAATTGCAGCAGGGGAGATTCAGGTTGGACATGAGGGACAATTCCTTCCCTGTGAGGGTGATTGGGTGTGGGAATGGGTTGCCCAGGGAGGTGGTGGAGTCCCCATCCCTGGAGGTGTTCAAGAGGTGTCTGGATGTGGCGCTGGGTGCTGTGGGTGAGTGGAGATGGAGGTGGGGGTTGGACTGGATGAGCTTGAAGGGCTCTTCCAACCTCGATGATTCTCTATAATAAAAAAGTCACAGGTCTTGCTGCCTTCAGGGAAAGGAGAAGGGAAATAAGAGGAACGAACCCAAACCATGAACACGTGCTCTAAGGTCCCCCCTGAGCCTCCTCTTCTCCAGACTGAACACCCCCAGCTCCCTCAGCCGTTCCCCATCAGACATTTCCCAGTCCCTTCCCCAGCTCTGTTCCCTTCTCTGGACACCCCCAGCCCCTCGATGGCTTTTTTGAGATGAGGAACCCAGAACTGACCCCAGCACTCGAGGTGCAGCCTCACCAGTGCCCAGCACAGGGGGACAATCCCTGCCCTGGTCCTGCTGGCCACACTGTTCTTGATGCAGGGCAAGATGCCATTGGCCTTCTTGGCCAACATGAGTTCTGCTGGTTGAGATGACCACTCTCACCTCCAGCTGTGAAGATGACTTCTTGTCACCTTCTTGCTTGGTTCCCCTCCGTGCTCACAGTCCTGCACCACCTGAGACAACCCCACACCCCTTTTTAGAGTGTTGACCCCAATAAAACCACCAGAGCTTAACTGGTGGTGGCTGCTGGAAGAAGCCAACACCCCTGGTTAGCAACCAGCTACACCCACGCCTTATTTAGACCCTTGCTGGAGAGGTTTCCACAGCTCTTCAGATAAATAAATGTGGGGTTTTTTCTATGCTTGGGGCAGAGGCAAAGACTCCAGAGCTTTGGGAGCAGCATTTAGCAGTTTGGCTCTAAAACAGAGAGCAAAAAAAACCCAGAACAAATATCAAAGCAGCCCAGGAGCACACCTAAGCAATTAGAAAATCAAGTCCTTATCACACATGCTCAAGCCTGATGTCCTCGTTTCTTCTTTCACCTAAAAACAGCCCAATTCCACCGGGAGGCTTTTGGAGCAAAGAAAAAAAAAGGTGACTTGACAAAATCAAGGAAAAGAATTGAGCTGCAGAGCAAGGGATGGGAAAAGGGGAATTGAATCCCCTCCAGAGGTGGTGCTGGGCATGGATGTCTCCTATCTGCTGTCCAAAATTCCACCCGGAGGCTCCGGGTCACGGCAGGGGAAGGGAACCACCGTGGCTCCTCTGAACCAAATCCCCAGGCAGCCCCGCTTGCTCTCCAAGGTTTTTTGTTCCCAGCACACAACTTCTCCTTGTTTTCCTCCACAAAGATGCTCGGCACAGCCCCCTGCACCTCTCCCAACCCCAGTTTTAGGCAAATCTCCTCTTAAACAGCTCCGGAGCTGCTCCCAGCAGGACAAGTAAAGGCTGTCATCACATGGGGCTACGTCCAGAATTTAAACAGCCTCTCCAAGAGTCTTTAATCCTTTGGAAAACAAGTCAGGAATCCTCTGTCAGCCCAGACAGAGATCTTATAAACAGATAAAACCCTCAGCACCCCACTGGAAGGGCTGGAAAGGCAGAGAGAGCCACGGGTTAGGGTTAGGGCTCGTGGGGTTTGAAGTCCACTGAGCACAGGGGTGCTGCCCCAGCACCAGAGGCTGAAGTTTGGGAGCAAACACCAAGGTCAGGATGGAGGAAATCAATAATGGAGCTGTCTGAGCCAGGGGGGAAGGACTTGGCTCTGCCATGGGAATGGGCAAGGAGCTGCAGCACAAAGGGGATGGCACCCAACCCAAGGAACACTGGAGCATCTCCATCTGTGAGCCCACAAGGCTTCCAGATCTGCTCTGTGAGACCCCCCCCTGCAGTGCTGGGACCAGTTCTGGGGTCCCCAACACCAGAAGGACACGGAGCTGTTGGAGAGAGTCCAGAGGAGGCCATGGAGATGCTCCAAGGGCTGGAGCAGCTCTGCTCTGGGGCCAGGCTGAGAGAGTTGGGGGTGTTCAGCCTGGAGAAGAGAAGGCTCCAGGGAGACCTTAGAGCACCTTCCAGTGCCTGAAGGGGCTCCAGGCAAGCTGGAGAGGGACTGGTGCCAAGGGCAGGGAGTGATGGGACGGGGGGGAACGGGTTCCAAGGGCCAGAGGGGAGATGGAGATGGGATAGGAGGGAGAAATTGTTTGGTGTGAGGGTGGTGAGAGCCGGGCCCAGGGTGCCCAGAGAAGCTGTGGCTGCCCCTGCCTGGCAGTGCTGAAGGCCAGGTTGGCTGGGGCTTGGAGCAGCCTGGTGTGGTGGGAGGTGTCCCTGCCCATGGCAGGGAGTGGCACTGGATGATCTTTAAGGTCCCTCCCAACCCAAACCAGTCTGTGACCCCAAACTGGGCTGTCCAGCCGTGCTTCACACATGTCAGATGGAGCAGGAGAAAGCAGAGGAGCACGGGGTGGGAGCCAGGAGGACACCAGCACCACGACACATCCTCCAGCTCCCTGGGCCCCCATGATTTGTACAGAAAGGAACAAAACCACTGTAGAAAGGGAACAACTTCTGATGCTCCTGGCCGAGCGCAGCCACCCAGCCCTGAGGACAACAACCCCAAGGCTGCAGACACCCAGGGAGTGGCGAGAGGAGAGGACATCTCTGCTCCAACCCCATCATTCCCATCCTGCCATAGCCCTGGAAACGTTTGCTAAATGTTGCTACAAGTGACAGTCACTCCTTAATGAACAGAACGCACCGACTCTGTGCCTGACTCGCTGCCAACTGTGCCTCGAATCATCTGTGGTGTCTAGAAGGGTGTAGCGTCTCCTCCTCCTCCTCCTCTCCTGATTAAAAAGCTCCGTCTCCCCCAGCCTGAGCATCCCTCAGCTCAAGGCTCCCGGCCAAGCAGGCTCCCAGCACGGCGATGTCACCCTTTTCCTCGCTGCTGGCACCTCCAGGAGGTCCCCACCGGACCAAAGCGAGTGAGGAACATGGAGCCACCAACCCAAGACGGTTCCTCGTGGTGAAGGAGCCACTGGGCTCCTCAGCAACCCGAGTGGTGGCTCTGGCCAAGCTCTGAGAGCAGTGATTAACAAGTCAGATGGTTGGCAAGGAGCGGTCCCGTGCAGATGTCATGTGGATGGTGGGAAGAGATCTCCTTGGAGATCGCCCCGACAGCGGGAGGGGGGAGGACATGGACTAACGAGCAGACTCCAGCTCCACCTTCATCATCTGGTAATTGCAACAGCTCCTTGCCTTCCAGAGGGGTCCTGCCCAGCTCAGGAACCGCAGGAGGTCTCACAGACTTGGTCAGGTGTGTCAGGAGCCTGGTGTGGCTCCATGAGAGGTCCCTGATGCTGTGGACAGCCTGTGAGCGGCGGCGGTGGAAGGTGGCAGCGGGGACAAGCTCCTCTGAGCCCACCCCAGCTCTTCTGGCCTGGGAATGAGCTCCTCTGATCCACCCCAGCTCTCCTTGAGCCCAGGGACGAGCTGTCCCAAGCCCACCCCAGCTCTCCTGGCC
>VZRW01007137.1:96459-155735 GCA_013398125.1 Aegotheles bennettii | reverse complement strand
CGCGGCGCTGACCTGCATGGTGAGCGGCTCCGGCAGGCACCGGCACCGGCGGCTGCCCGCGCCCTGCCCGCCCACCCGTCCGCACCGCGCCTGGGCTGGGCACACGGGCCGTGACACCCGACGCGTAGGAGGGGACGATCCCGGTAGGAAAAGGCTGGTTTGTCTGGAATCAATAAATTTGGGAGATTTTAGGGATTTCGTGATCGTTGTCTGTCTCCAGGGTTCTGTAGCGGGGAGGAGGGTGCATTTCACGCTACGAAATACGGACACCTTTCTCTAATGCTCTTCTGTGAGAAAATCTCGGTGATGTTGCAGGACCCGGAGCAGAGCAGCAAGAGGAGCTCTGCCTGCGGAGCCTTCAGAGGAGCTCCTGAACCTCCCCTGCTGCTGGTGACCTGCACCTGGAGGCAGGCGTGGGCACACACCGGGCAGCAGGCCCATCCCCCCGGACACCCTCCTCGGGATGGCAGCAGCTGCCCACTCCACTCTTCTGGGACTGCCCAGCTCTGCTTGGCTTCTCCAGCCAAGCGCTGAGGATGCCATCTGCAGCTGGACCAGCACCAGGGCCGTGCTGCCACGGCATGCAAGGCAGAGCTCATCGACTGCTCTGTGTGCTCAGAGGTAGTGGAAGCGATGCTGCTGGGACACTTTGGAGATTTGCTGGGGATGTACATGGGGGGAGCCCGTCCCAGAAAAGGAAAGACGCGATGGCAGTGCTCGTGCCTCTCTGTTCACGCTGTGCAGAAGATGTTTGTGCCTTGGGATGCATCATCTGGCATCAGTGCAGACAAGAAGAGGAACGCAGCAGTGCTCCCCGGCTCTCGTCTGTCCATGCAATCTGAGGAAATTAATCTTCTTGCAAACTCTGAAGTGGAAAAGGGGTTTGTTTTTGTGGTCTCCACAGCAGCGTGTGACCCTGGGCAAGGGAGGAACACACATCCCAAGAGCAGCAGCCATTCTCTGCTCTTCAAACAGCCTCCAAAGCTGCCCAGGGCCTGGCAGCTAGGCTGGGTATCATAAGTTAGGTTTTATCTCCACATGCAGCTGCTGTTCCATGGAGCTGGTTCAAGTTGTTACAGGGGCAGAGAGGCTAAAGTGCTGGCGGGAGGGAATGACTCTCAGTCTTGTACTCCCTTGAGGGAAAGGTCATGTTAGTAAGCTGATTTTGCTGAGGTTGGCTCTGTGGTTACTCTCCCCAACATTCAGTTCTAGCACGGTTGTCCTTTGGAGCTGGAGACAGTCTCGTGCTTGGCCCTGGTTCAGCTTTCACTGCATGCTCTCCTCTGGAGAGAGCAGAAGGACAAGAAGATGCTCCGTGATAAAACATCTGTTGTCTCGTCTGATGTCTACCAGACCAGGCAGTCTTCTTGGGCTTTGTGTTCCAGCATTTGCTGCTCTGTCAGTTCTCTGCTGCCCCAGGAGCAGGATAGCTGGCATGGAGGTGATCCCAGCTGCGCAGCTGGCATCGGGAAGGGAAGCAGGTGCCTGGGCATGGCTTCCCTGGTGAGAGGGAAGTGGAAAAGCCTAATGGGAACTCAGCGGAACCTTGCGCTCAGGGGCTTACGTGTTCTGGAGGGTGCATCAATTCACTGCCATCCAGCACAAACACACCATGAGGACTGGTTCAGGACCACTCTGAACTGGTACCGTTACAGCACAGTCCAGAAACTCCGCGTCCTTGCAGAGAGCTGCAATAACATCCTGCACTCTCTGGGCTCTGCGGTCTGAGCAAGGGCAGCTGCTGCTTCATCGCCAGCCTGAAATCCATGTTGGATATGGGACTGAAGTGGCATCACTGCCTTGTTAACACCCCTCGTGGAAAGTCTGGTAGTGTGGGGAGCTGTGGATGTGCCGGGGAGGTTCACTCCCAGCTGGGTGAGGTGGACAGCCCTCTGTCAGGTCACTGGATGTGTCTAGTGATGGCTCTGACTTCCTGAACTCACAACATCTCTCCCAGCCACCTCCCTCTCCCTTGCCTTTTCATCAGGCTGCTGTCCCACAGCAGCATCAGGGCAGATGCTGGTGTCTTCATTTGAGAGCAGGGCAGTCCGAAGGCATTGGGATGCTCTTGGCTGTGGTCTGCTTGCAGAAAGCCAGCCGCTCCAGCTGCAGGAGATCATGGGTGTCCCTTCCTGGAACACAGGGTCAGTGACAAGCAGGTACTCTGGGTCTGAAAGACCTGTGGTTTATGGTGACTTGCCTTCAGCTCAGCTGCTCCCTGTCCTGGAGGCTCTTTGTGCTGCTGTAACTGGGCACTTACCCAGCATCAAGTGTGGCTCAATGGCTAGTTAGAAGTGGAGTGAAACCCCAGCACCTTTCAAACAGGAGTGGTCAACAGCACAGTTTGATACACATCTGAGCAAATCAGCAAATGCTCAACCCAGACCTGCATGACAATGTGTGACTGCTGTGCTGATGCAGGTCTTACCCTGACACCTTCCCCTCCCTCTGGTTCGCTTCTCTGCTGTGGTCGCTCCCTGGGGTGCTCCCGGCTGCCCGGGGTGGCACTGCGGGGGGTGTCTGTGCCTCGATGCTCCCTTTGATGCCTGGGGATGTGCTGTTTTGGGAAAGACCTCAGTGCCCTGCAAAGGGGCAGGTCTGTGTCCAGGGGAGCCACTGTGTGCCTGGCAGCACACTCTGAGTACCTGGCAGTGCACCCCAAGAGCCTGGCAGCGCACCCCAGGCTGAGGGAGCTGGGGGTGTTCAGTCTGGAGCAGAGGAGGCTCAGGGGGGACCTCATGGCTCTCTACAACTCCCTGAAAGGAGGTTGGGATGAGGTGGGGGTTGGTCCCTTCTGCCGTGCCCACAGTGAAAGGACGAGAGGGGATGGCCTTAAATTGCAGCAAGGGAGATTCAGATTGGACATCAGGAAAAATTTCTTCCCTGTGAGGGTGATTGGGTGTGGAAATGGGTTGCCCAAGGAGGTGGTGGAGTCCCCGTCCCTGGAGGTGTTCAAGAGGTGTCTGGATGTGGCACTGGGTGCTGTGGGTCAGTGGTGATGAAGGTAGGGGTTGGACTGGATGAGCTTGAAGGTCTCTTCCAACCTCGATGATTCTATGATTCTGAAATTATTTCATCATTTCTTCTTTTTGGCTGAAATAAGGAGAACTTCTTGAGGAAAGTTCTTTGTAGAAATAATACATAGGGCTGCTTTTATGCACTCTTTCTGACCCTAAATCACCTCACAAATGCGGGACCAAAGACCTGGACACAGTGCCACCTCACTACAGCTGGCTGGTTAGGGGGTGCTGTGCCCACCACACTGGCTCCTCACACCTTCCAAACCCACATGTGTGCAGCCCACAGTGGTCACAGGAGGCTGCTTGTCCCCCATCCCCTTAGACCTTCTCCCCAACCCCACCTCAGAAACCGGAGCCGTCTTTTGAGCTGCAGCTGAAGCATCTTCGAGAGTCATTGCCAATCTGCTGGGCAGGCAAAACAACACTTTCACTGGGGCAAGAAAGGAGAAATCCCTCTTTTCCGAGGTGGTGATGGCTGTGCAGAGGTCTGGAGGACTGACTGCCCAGGCACACCAAGGGCTGCCAAGCCCTTTCCCATGGCACGAGTGGCCCATGTCGCCGAGCGCCCGCGTGCCGGGTGTACGGCTGGAGCAGACGGGCGGCACAGCCAGCGGCTGAGCAGGGCTCCACGTTTAGCTAAAGCTCCACGGCAAGAGGCAGTAAATGTTGCTCTTTAAGATAGACTGTTGTACCTCATCAAAAAGTATTTGGAAACTGCAGTGTTTACTCATCCTTACAAGAAGCAAATTCAGTGCCATAATCATGGAAATGTCAAGTGCTGTGCTGCGAGGAGTGGGTCCCCTCCTCCGGAGCACCTGGGAGATGGGAAGCGCTGCGGGCAGGAGCTCAGCGCCAGCCTCTCCCTCCAGAAGAAGCAGTGAAGTGTGCTGTGTTACCCTGGGACTCATTTCCCAAGGATTTTTTTCCATTTTAAGTTCTTTATTCTGTAAGATGGGGGAGCTGTTGCATTATACAAAAAACAGCAGATACCACTCCAGCTGGTTCCCAGGCATCTCGACTCCTCTGCCCAGGCTGCAGCAGGCAGGAGGTGATGCCTGCCTGGCTGCAGCAGGTGCCAGCACTTTCCAGAGCCGTGGAGTACCCAGTTACCACCCTCGGCAGCGGGGGGGGCACGGGGCGAGCGGTGCGTAAACCCAGCCCAGGCCAACAGGCACCTTCCTCATCATTAGTTCTAGTTTTATTTAAGGTGAACGGGCAATGCATCTCTATCCAGGGTGTGTCGGCAAGTGGTGAACCACCAGCACAGGTTGATCCACGGTTCCTAAGTGCTCTGCCAGTCCCTGCCAGTGGGCACTGCCGGTGAATCAGCTCAACTTAGATTTGGGGCTGCTTGAGATGCCTTTGACCTGAGCTGGCAGCCGTTCAAGCCCACATCCCATCAGCGGAGGAGGAATCTGCTGCATTGGAGCAGACAGAAATGTTGGGCTCCATGCAGGCGGGATGGGCTTCACCCGGCAGGCAGCGTGGGCACCTGGTCCTGCTTCAGCAGGACTCACCATCGCCGGCCTTGCCTGCTGAGCTGGGCTGAGGACACACACCAGTGTCTCTCTCCCATCCCTTCTCCAGATATCTAGGTGTGCCCTTGATGATTCAGTAACATGTGCCCTTAGCACTTGCACTCTCCTCATGTTGTGTTTTTGGGATTTGGTCTTTTAAAATTATTTCTTAGTCACATTTCTTTCTTATGCAAGGTGACTTCTCGGTAGGAAATAGCAAAACCAACACCACCAGCCTGCTCGAACTCCCTCTTGCTGCTCTGTAAGAGCCATGTGGAGAGTTCATTTCCATGATGGACCAAAAAATTGTTTGCTCTTCTACCAGTTGCTGATTTAAGAGTTTTCTTTAAGCCAAATTTTGCATGTAAAAGAGTATCCAATAATTCAAGCAACCTGCACTGCCTTCCTTCTGCATGTCCCATCTCCTCTCCAAGTAGCAAGCCGAGGGCTCCTACAAAAGCTCACCACTGCCATTACCACATTGAAGTGAAAAAGCTACGCAAAGGATGAGTCAATTGTCACTTCAAAATTTTACTCCTGAATGCAGGTGAGGTCTAATTTTGCTTGCTCCCAGACAAGGAATGCAACATTCCACCTGGATGCGTTCCTGTGTGATGTATTCTAGGTGACCCTGCTCTGGCAGGGGGGTTGGACTAGATGATCTTTCGAGGTCCCTTCCAACCCCTAGGATTCTGTGATTCTGTGATTCTGTGATTCCATTGGAACAGGAGGAAAAAGCAAATTTAATTATTATTAGGCATAAGCATCCCAAACAAGCAGAACTGGAAATACAATAAGGTAACTGATATTTTTGGGAAGTTGCTAATTGGAAAAAAAACACAGAGACACACGGGCAAAAGAAGTCTAGTAATAACTCTTCAAAAGAGAGTGAGCTGGAGTCTGGCATGGATCCCCACAGCTTCTGAGCTTGTTCAATTAAAATCAACACTGAATGGGTTTTCTTTCATTTCCATTACTCAAGCTGCATTCTTCAAAGGGATAGCAAATGAGTGATATGCATATGAAAGAACCATGGAGTATGAAATTACAAAATGATACAGGGTTTGGATATTTGCACTTTGAGATATTAAATCTTCTGAAGGAAAATATTTGAGCAAATTCTGAATAAAGAACCCTACAGAGGAGGAAGGCAGAGCTGCGAGATAAATCTAATAAGGAAGAGACTAAGCAATTTCCAAGCGCTATTGAATTACTCATCCTAACTATGACACAGTATTTCCAGTCTCAGATTTACTCCTCTGTCTGCTCACGGCAGCACACACGTTAACAGCCTTCCAGACCCATCTCTCTATCCGTGGCTGCCATGGGGCAGTCTATGGGGAGCACTTGTGTCCTTCCCACGCACTTTCTCCTGCCATCATGGTGCTACCGAGGCGAGGCACTTCTCAGCTGGCCTGTCAGGGAGCCCAGATGTGGTCTGGGGACCAGAGGCTCTCAGGTCCTGCATCAGACCTATATTTAACCCTTTCCAGAGATTTAGAGGTGCTAAACATCACTTCCCTTCCCCTTGCACCTGCCCTCCTTTCCTCTGTACAGACACCATGAGCTGTAGGTGCAGCTCGGGCGCTGGAGCCCCCCCCTGCCCAGCACCACTCCCAGTGGGGCAGGAGGCACCCGGCAGCAGTGCCTGTGCCCGCTGCACGACAGCTTCTGCCCCGCATGGCCAAAGGCACACTCCGTGATGGCTGGCAGCTGGTGAGGGGACCTAGCAGGTGTGTCACAGTCCGTTTGGATCGCACCTTTACAGGACTAAGTAAATTAAACTGTATTTTATGAGTTCATTAAGAAATATAACAAACAAACACAACAAACACGGGCTTGATCCCCTTTGCCCAGACTTGTCTTTCAGGTGAATTCACTTATTCACCACTCAGGTCATGAGGTTTCATAACTTACAACCCATAACTCTGAACTCATGCGCCTGTGAGCACAGCAGTTCCCTGGCTGAGGGTGACAGTGCCCACCCTTCCTGCCCTGCCACCGGGCGGGTGTCCCCTGTGTCGCACCGGGACACAGCAAGCCTCAGCAGCCGGCTTCAAAAGCTTTTTGGCTGAGCTGGTGGTTTGTACCTCCCAGCAGGCAGGCTTGGGGTGTGCCATTTCCAAGAGTCTGCAGATCCTGAGGACACTGCCCGACTCTCGGCATGCGGAGATGCTGCTGCAGGGACAGCCAGCTGCTGGGGATGGTGGCTGCACTGTGGCCCTTTAGCTCTTCCTGGCCACCTCTCCTGCCTGGTGCTTGCATTATGACCCAATGCTGCTCAGTGTCACATCAGGCCTCGATGTGAGCTGGGTTAGCCAAAATCTGAGGAGGAGCCATGAAAACAGGCACAAGGTGCCAGGTATTCCCATCGCTTCTATTTTTTGAGGAGGCACAAGGAGGGGGCCGGGGCTACCTGCTGCAGAGCTGTGCCTGTTCTTGGTCTCAACCTGCCAGCCTGCTTTATTGTTAATATATGTACAGATCAAAAGGCATCAAAAGTGACCTGATTGGCACTGAACCATCTTGTATTGTCAGGAATACAGGGCATGGAAAGCACTTAGACAGTTGCCTTAGAAAGCCCTAGCCCTGATGGTCTCTCTAATCACACAAGGTTTCCATGCTGTGTTTAAAATCTCAGAATGCCATGACTTGATGGTAATTAGTGGTAATTGTTTCATACACAGGCACTGTATTTGACTATTAACTCCCTTTACAAGAGTCAGGGAGATCAGGGATGCCTGGGTCAAGAACTGTCACTGTTAATTACCCTTTTACTCCTGTTGCTAACACAAGCTTCTCTGCAGCTTCTGCTGGTGTTGACCTTTCAAAGAGAGGATGCTCAGTCCTGTGAGGTCCCGAGCACCACAGCACTGTGCGCAGGCAGCAGAGACAGGTTCAAGTGCTGCATCTCAGGTGGCAACATAGATTTTTGTTTCTTAAGGAAAAGAGGCAGGTATATAATCCCTGGTCTGACCTGCCAAGAAACGCAGGCCAGGGGCCGTGCACTTGTGCTTTTTGCTGCCATTTGAAGTTCTTCTGGAGACTAACCCAGGCTGGGTTAAAAAAAACAGCTTCAACAGACAAAATTTTAATGGCCCCTCGGGTAAGTTGGTCTTTATTGTTAAAATGTACATCTTACTTCTATTTTTAAGATTCCTACTGTAGCTTGCAGACGTGGATTTTCTTTCCTTTTTTTAATGTCTAATCCCTATAGAGAAACATTTCTCAGGCACTGGGTAATGTTTGCTAGTGTTCTGTGCATGGCCATGGTGTGGCAGGAAGGGGTCAGACAGTGCTAAGGACTGTGCTGCCATCTCCAGCAGAAACCCTTCTCTTCCCACTTGGGAGCCATCACGCCCTGCCAGGTCACACATCTGCCAGCTCTTGAAATCCACACACGGGAAGCTGGAGAATGAAGGCATTGCTGAAACTGCCTCAGAGGCTTGACAAAATGTGGCTGCAAAAAAAGGGGTTGATCATCAAAAGGCTAAGAAACTGCAGATCAGAGGAAATCAGCGATGAGATGGTTTTCCCTTGTGTCACACCATCAAACTCCCTGGGAACGGGTTTCCTTCGGTGCCACAGCCCTGCGGGGTGAGACCCCCGCTCCCAGGCACTTGGGTCCTGAGCATCACCCTCCTCTCAGGCAGCTGCTCCCCTGCCTGCCCGGCAAAGCATCTGCCTGATCCAGCCCCACTCTCCGAGAGGAGGTGTGTGAATATCCAACAGCTAATCAGGTGCTCCGACTTCTACAAACAACACCTCCGCTGCTGTCATTTTGAAGACTCGGAAAGCAAGATTGCAAAGATGCAGTGTCCTTACGAAGTCAGTGAGCACTGTGAACACACAATATGAATATGCATTGTGTGTGTATAGGAGCATGAAATGTACAGGAAATGGGAACAATATCTCCAGAAAAAGTCCTTTATGCGGTAATGACCAAGCACTTCAGATGGCTGTGTGGAACAGCAGTGGTCCCCACACAGCGAGCAAAGGCAGCTCTGGAAGCAGCCCCCTCTGTGTGGGAGAAAATACCCTTCAGAAATGCCTTTCCCGTTACCGAGAGCCTGCCCTGCCATAGTGGAGCCTCCCATCTCAGCCTCTCCGCTCGCAGAGATCTGTAGGTGTTCCTGCAGCTCCGTGTGAATTCTGCACTGCCAATGGCAGACATCTTAATGAAAAGCATCCTCCCGTCAGCTGCAGCTCCAGCCGCTCTCAGCAGCTCTCCTGTTCAGCCCACAGAGGAGCTGGGGCTTGGAGCTGACCCGAAAATCTGCTTACCTGATTTCTGGGTGGGAGGGAGCTCAGGGCTGCTGGTGGCTGACACATGAACACTCAGCTTCAAAGCCCCTGCTCAGCCTCACGCCTTGCTGCCCTTGGGCAGTCCTGGGTGGATTGGCTGCCCAAGTGTGGGCAGCAGGTGGAGGTTTGCCCCCATTTCAGACTGATGGGGGGCCATTCTGGTCTCTTCTGCTTTGAGAAAATGCATCCTTGTGTTTCCTCTAGATTTCTCTTCTGAATGAAGCCCCAGAGGTGCTCACTGTGCTCAGGTTCCCAGGTACCACAGAGAGATGGCATGGGGGCATCTGGGGCAGGCTCTCTTGGCTGTTGAAGCACTGTTCTGTGTATCCCCACCAAGAGACTCCTCTGGTGCTCACCCATCTGATCACTCAGCAATAAAATCTGCAGGTGCTTATTTCCATGTCACTGTTACAAGCTCCTGTTCAGCGTTGAAAGCTGCAGCAGGACATGGAGGTGCCACTGACATTTGTGTCCCCATGGCTCGGTGCTGGGCAAGCATGATGGGGAAATGAAAGGCACCAAGTTTAACTCCCTGTCCATCAGACAGGGCTGGCAGGGAGCAGGAAAGCACCAGGACTGGGAGCTGTGTTTACATTAAGGGTCACATCTGCTCACATTATTATTCCCTAGAGGAAACAGAGACCAGTTTTCCATCTTAGGACCTCTGTCTCTACTGGGAGTTGCTCCCTGGCACCATCCTCCTCAAGCATTGCCCACATGCCTCAGTTGGAATCATAGAATCACAGAATCATTGAGGTTGGAAGAGACCTTCAAGCTCATCCAGTCCAACCCCTACCTACATCACCACTGACCCACAGCACCCAGCACCACATCCAGATGCCTCTTGAACACCTCCAGGGATGGTGACTCCACCACCACCCTGGGCAACCCATTCCCACACCCAATCACTTCCCACCCCCAATCACCCTCACAGGGAAGGAATTTTCCCTGATGTCCAACCTGAATCTCCCCTGCTGCAATTTAAGGCCATTTCATCTCATCCTTTCATTACGGGCACAGGAGAAGAGACCGACCCCCGCCTCACCCCAACCTCCTCTCAGGGAGCTGTAGAGAGCCATGAGGTCCCCCCTGAGCCTCCTCTGCTCCAGACTGAACACCCCCAGCTCCCTCAGCCGTTCCCCATCAGCCCTGTGCTCCAGGCCCTTCCCCAGCTCTGTTCCCTTCTCTGGACACATTCCAGCCCCTCCACGTCCTTTTTGCAGTGAGGGGCCCAGAACTGACCCCAGCACTCAGGGTGCAGCCTCACCAGTGCTGAGCACAGTGGGACAATCCCTGCCCTAGTCCTGCTGGCCACACTATTCTTGATGCAGGCCAAGATGCCATTGGCCTTCTTGGCCACCTGGGCACATGCTTTGCAAAGGCCTCTTTTTACTTTTGGAGATCCTTGCTTTCTCCAAGATGTTCACTGGCTCCGAGATGTAGTTCCCCTTGGTGGATAATCTTTCCCCCCACATGCTCTTTGCAAGTTTTCTCACTCCTTATGTTCTCTTTAAAACTGTTCATCCATTTGGGGCAACTTCACTCAAATTCTCCCTTTAGTGGAGGAACCTAAATAAAGCAGTGCACAGCCAGACTTCAGAAAGGTATTTTTTTGGTATTCAAGTGGGATTTTTATCTTTATTCATTTCAATTGAAAGATTTCACATACAATAAAGAAACAGGTATGTATAGGTTGATCAGAGGGCTACCTGATTGTTGATTGACAGAGCAGCCCTACTGGTCATTACATGCAGGTGCTGATTGTTTGGTAATAATAAAGCTAATTGCTTAACAAGGGGGTGGACCTTAAAAGGCAGGGCTAGAGCCACCAGAGTACCTTCAGTCTGAGTGCTGGAGGAAGGAGTGAGATGTACTCTGTGTGTTGGATGTTGAAAAACTGCTCAACCTGCAAAACCAGCAAGAACATTGATTGCTGGGAAAGGAGGCCAGCTCTGCGCACCCAGTGCTCCGGGGCAGCTTGCTGCCAGATCAAGGTACATAGCCTAGCTTTGCCTGGATCCCCGACACATCACCTTGCCTGGATCCCCAACACAGGTACTGTTGTCTCCATTCAGCTTCCCCTCTCACCACCCCCCTCTACGATTTCAGACTACATAGCAAAAGGAGCTGCTGCCAGAAAAGCTTTTTACCTTCTGGAAAACTGCAGATACTCGTGGATATGATGTTCTCAATGAGTAGAACCAAAAATCACATCAGAAAGAGCTGCATGTCAAGGAGTCCTCTGACTCTGAAACAGTCTCAATGACTTCATTTTCTTTCTCAAAAAAGCAGAAGAAGAAAAAAAGAAATAAACTTTTACCTTGTTCATCTGGCTGGAAAAGCATTTATAGAGATTTTATTAACTCTATCTGATTTTAGATTAGTTTTGTAAAGTAAATTTATCATGGCAATTCAGTAAACTTAATTACATTTCCAGTAGAAAGCTACAAGAGGGTTTTGTCAATCCTGTTTTTATCTTCAAACATGAGAAACACCAAAATGTGCAAAAGAGCTCACACCTGAAATACCAAGTCTCATTTCTGCAGTATTTCCATATTTAACATAGGTTTGATGAAAAATGTGTAAAACCACCCTGCTGGCCAAATGCAGCTCTGCTGCTTCCTTCGTGTGCACCGAGGCAGGCACCTGGAGACCGTACACAGCTGGCACAGCAGCCCCCAGCCCAGACCCCCAGCACACCTCGAGCCCCCTCCTGCTGACCCCTGCAAGGGTGGGGAGACCCTGGCCCAGGATGCCCAGAGAAGCTGTGGCTGTCCCTCCCTGGCAGTGTCCAAGGCCAGGTTGGATGGGGCTTGGAGCAACCTGGTGTGGTGGGAGGTGTCCCTGCCCATGGCAGGGGGTGGCACTGAGTGAGCTTTGAGGTCCCTTCCAACTCAGGCTATTCGGTGATTTTGTAAATAGCCATAATTAATAAGCTCATGCCACGGCACTGAGCACCTCCAGCCCCTAGCCCAGGGCCAGGGCAGCCCTGATGTATCTGTCTGTCCTGGTTTCACTGCAGTGGGCAGCGCAGCCCACCCAGCCACTCGCTCACCCCCAGTGGGATGGGGGGAGAATCGGGAGGGTAAAAGTGTGAGAACTCCTGGGTTGAGGTGAAGGCAGTTTAACAGGTAAAGCCAAAGCTGCGTGTGCAGGCAAAGCAGGGTCAGGAATTCATCCACCACTCCCCGTGGCAGTGGGTGCTCAGCCACCCCCAGGACAGCCGGGCTCCATTCGCGTGTGACGGTGCCTTGGGAAGACAAACGCCATCACTGGGGATGTCCCCTCTTCCTCCTCCTCCCCCAGCTGTTGCTGAGCACGCTGTCCTGTGGCCGGGGACATTCCTTGGTCAGTGGGGCCGGCTGTCCCGGCTGTGCCCCTTCCAGCTCCTGGTGCCCCCATCCTGCTCGCTGCCAGGCAGGGTGAGGAGCAGAACGGCCCTCGGTGCTGGGCAAGCGCTGCCTGGCGGGTACTGACCCATCCTGCTGGTACCAACACTGCCTCCAGCACAGACCCAGAGCACTCTGCAAGGTACTGGGAGAAAGGCAACCCTGCCCCAGCCCAAACCAGTACAATGGCTAATTCACACACTGGTGCTACATAATTTCAGCACTGCTGCCATGTGGTTAGTAAAAATCATGGGCTATTCTTGGGTGGATTTTGAAGTCAAACTCCCACTAAGGCCAGAAAATGGTACCAACAAATGCCTCCTGGCATCTCCTTCAGCCCTTTGCTACAGAAGAAATACAGCACACCCAAAGTGGAAGCAGGATGAGGAAGAGGAGGGTGAGCAACATTTCCCTTTTCAGTGGGAACTGGCTGGTGGCTCCAGCCATCCTTGGCTTGTGACTTGGTCTGCAAACACTGTGTGAATGCTGAGCTACTCCCTTTACCAGCCCTGGACCTATTTCAAGCCTGCTTTCTGTCAAAAGCCAGTAATTAGATGCATTCTTTAAATCGTTAAAGTGTTTGTATAGTAAGCAATTATCAAATTCTACATTACAATTCTACAATTAGCAGTTCTACATTGTTAATAATGAATTTAAGACTTGTGTAACAACTCTCAAGGGCTTCCATTCCTCCTGGAAAGACCACATTTTGTTATAAAAATGAGTCCATGCACTGACCAGCCACTTGCTAACTTTGTCTAGGTCTGAGAAGGGCTGACATTTCGATAGTGAAGTCAGACTTAATGACTCAACGGCTCTATGACTCTTATATCAGTAGGGAAAGAGCAGTTCAGACCTAGAGCTGTGATGGTGAAGGCTCACAGGAAGGGTGTGAGGAGGCAGCAGTGCTCAGAGTGGTGCCAGCAGGACAGGGGGGAGCCCTTACACCCGGGGAGGGGGGCCTGTTTGGGGAGACTCTCCTGGCTAAACAGCAATCTTTGTGGGTTTTCCTCTCCCTACCTTCCAGCTTCCAGCTCCGTGACCCAGAAGTGCGATCAGCAAGAGGGCAAATGGGCAGTTGTTCCTACCCAGAGACAGGGATGAGATCTCGTGGGAAGTAAGTGGTGATGGAAGTGGCAACCCAGCACCCAGGGGGGGTCATTCGGGCACTGGGGTGGCAGAATCAGCTTGCAAAAACTCTGATCAGGCTGTTACGTTTGATGAAAAACTAATTCAGGGGCAGGGAGGAAAACTTCTTGTGAAAAAGAGGAGTAGGTGTTCCTCAATGATTTTCCACTTCTGCTGAAAGCTCAAATCCTCAGTATTTTTGTTTCATTTTCCATCCCCTCCATTCTTTTCTTCATATTCCTTTTCCAGTAGATATTAATGGAAATGACCTGAGAGGCAAAGGGAAGGGAGACTTGAAATGGCAGGTGGAAAGGGCTTGGAACTGAAAACACGTTCCGGAAAAGAGAAAAATCTTCTCAAATGCTTGATTCTTATTTAATAAAAAGTGTAGAAAAAATATTGAAGTATATATTTACACCTTATTTGTGTGTTTATTTTGCAGAATTATGTATTTATCTTGCAGAAAAATAGAGTGCAGTTCTGAGCAGCCGTGGTGGCTTATGACTTATATTCAAGGCAAACACAAGACAAATGAAGTACCTCCAGACAGCTGAATACCAGCCAAGCAGGGTTCACTGACATGTGGTCCAGTGATAAATAATCACCACTATTCAGTATAGACTGAATAAATGCATAAAAACCAGGAAAAATTAATAAATCATGATGGGGACACCTGAACAGGCAAAACCGCACAATATTGCAGCTCATAAACTGGACTGAGGTTCCAAAAGCTGTGGAGGACAAGGCTGCAATAAGTAATAGTCCCTCTGATGTGTGCAATATATCAGATCTTGTTTGATGTATCTTATGATACAAGGTATACTTTGTATTCCATTAATTATGTCAGCAACTGAAAGCTTAAAATAACACCTGTACGATGATAAATGCCAACTTCTGGCAGGCGGGGCTCCCCTGCAAGGGCTGCATGGGGTTCACCTCCCACAGTGTCCAGGGCCTGGGCAGCCCCCAGCAGGACAACCAGCCGTCCCCCAAGGGGAGGACAGTGATGGCCCTGGTACTGCTAAGATCACAGGCACTCATTCACCCTCAGCATTCCCTGAATTTAAATCCCTACCAAGTACTCATGCAGAGCCACAGCAGGCCCTGTCGCTCACCCCAGGAGGAGGGCTGCCTGGGCTGGGCTGCTGGCCACAGGGACATGCCACAAAGATGTGATGTACCATGGGGACGTGACACTGGGTGTGCCATGAGAATTTGCTGTGTTATGGGGATGGGGTGGGCAGTACTGTTCCAGCTGCTGCCCAGGGCCAGCGTTCTGTCCCCTTGGTTCCTCATGGCCCCTTCAGGGCTTTTCCCTTCCCACCTGTGGACATCAGCAGGTTCCAGCTGCCACTTTCACGTTTTTCACACCCGGTTGTGAAGTGCTGCTCTGCAGATTGGAGCTGATGGACTGGAGCTGATCTGTCGGGGCACCACCTCCCACTTCCCTGCGGATTTCCAGGCACAGCAGCACCCAGCCCTCCCCATTCCCGAGACTTCTGCAGTGTCCTAGACCGCTGAGTGAGAGCAGAGCCTTCTCCTCAGGGAAGCTGGTGGCCAGACCTGTCTATGGCAGCTCTGGGCAAGGTGACAAAGGGTGTCTGTAGTCAGCATATCCCCTGTCAGGGCCAAGCAAAACATTGCTTCAGCAAACGTGAAGAAAACCCCTGAAACATTTTATGTTTATGGCATTTCAGCTTTTTATCCTTATTTGCAATTAAAAAGAGCTTGAAGCATACAGTTAGCCAGAGTAATCCTCACTATGTATAAAGCTTACGTGCATTATTCACAGCTCAGTGCAATGCTTTTTCCGGAGCACATTGTTATGGAAATCCAAAGGAAGGAACACAAACATGTCTGTCTTATAGAGGATTTTTTACCAAATTAACATTTACCTAAGCAGATTTGTGAGACTATTTTTAAAACCATTGATTGGGATTCCAAACCTGCCATGTTTTCTCTCAGAGGACAGAAATGACATCTGTCTCATGTGGTGCAGCAGCAGGGCTGCCTTGGCCACCGCGCTCTAAGGATATGAGCAAGGGAGATTTGTAGCAGAGACAGGATCTTTTATTTTACCACCTGATCTAGCTGGAAGAAAACAGACAATATTTCAGAAACAAAAGCTCTTTAGATCTGAAATTTCACCTACCGTATCAGTGGTTCTATTAAAATAATATAGCCTCACTGTACGGATTTTACCTTACTTATACATTTAGATTATCAGGGCTATAAGTTTATTATTTCTGCAATATGGAAAGATGATTGGGTTTTCCACTGTGACAGATACATCAAAAGACACAAACAGGCACTGGGGCCAACCAGAAGTCAGTATAACCATTTATCCAGCATGGGCTGTGTCAGAAGGCAGTGTGCAAATCCCTGTACTGCATCACGAGGAGAGGCAATGCCTAACGCTGGGAAGGACAGAACATCGGCTGGCAAAATGCGTGCTGACTTTGCAGATGAAGTCCCGAAGACAGATAATCTGGCAGTTCCATATATAAATGCAAAATATGGAGAATGTAGGAATGAGAAGGACATAGAAGGGAGGATGTCAGCCTTGCACGCTGGCTTACAGCATGCAGCTGGAACAGAGATTAAAGCACGCAGTCCCAGGGTATTCTTCCAGCTTCCAGTGATTTCTGGCACAAATGGTTTTGCTTTGAAAAAAATCTAGGATTGTTTTTTGTGTTATAAATTTACTCGGCCACTTTGGAGTTCAAGGGAACCATTAGCATCGAGAAGAGAAAGTTCTTGAGCTCATGCAGAAGCACAACAGGCTCCCCAGAGGAGGTACCATGAGAAACCTCCTGGCAGCCGCACACAGCTTGCCACCCCTGGCTCCCACCAGCTCGAGGCCTTTTCTTCCCTCTTTTCAGATTTTCAGAAAGGTCCCCTGAGATGGCCCACAGGCCAGGTGCTGGCACACAGCCACAGGGGTGACTTCATTCCTGTGCTGAGGTCCCATCTTGTCACAGGGCCACACACAGAGCCTCCGGCATCTTTAAAGCCTCTGGTTAGCCAGTGACTTTCATATTTATACACACAAATCACACAGTTACAGAGATATAATCTCCTGACTTAATTTCTTTGCATGCAGGAGGAATCTATAGAAATATTTCAGCTGGAGTTAACAGTCATATCTTAAACAATACTGTTTTAAAGCGATAAACTGAATTTACCACAGCTTGCTGTCAGCAGGGGACTCTGTGCTCTCATGAGCAAATGGAAAATCGAGGAGTTAAAACCAAGGGCAAGATTTTGATGTGATAAAATTCAGTGGGAAGTTTACAGGGATTCTTGGAAAAGCCTGATATTTCGCAAAATATTTGGGATTCCCACTGGTAAACCAAGCTGTTCTAGATAACCTGTAAGGGCAATACTGTAATTTACTGCCAGCTCTATATTTTCAGCAAAGATCAGAGAAATCTTGTATTTGCTTAGTGGCTAAAGTTTTCAGCCAAAGTTTTATCATCTCAGTGATGTCCTCAGGGAGAACATTTTATATGTGGCAGCGTTTGCAGTTCTCCACATCAATATTACACTTGTGGAATTATTTCAAAATGAAGATGAGGAGGGCTCATTCTGGAGATTCTTTCAGCTACATCTGCTGGAAAAGAATGAGTAAGGATGTTTTTTTCCCTCCTATTCCAAGCCAAAATGAGCTGCTAGTCTGAAATCCTTAACTTTTTCTACTGGTTAGTTTTCTTTACCTTTCCCCTCGTTCATCCAAATTTTTACCCTAATTCTTAAAAAAATATAAAAAACCTGTGAGCATGTTGGCTTGCTCCATTGTTCCAGGAATCTGGGCCATTTTCCTCACATGGAAACATCACTGACCTTTGTGTTGCACCTCAGGAGCTGCACACATGGCTCTGGCTGTCCCGTGCCAGCGACAGCCTGTGCTGTGCAGGGATTGGGGCAGCTCCTGCCCCCAGGAAAGCCTTTCTCAGACTGGTTCAGGGCTGAGGCCATTTCTTGGAAACTGTTCCTGTAAAACCCTGAAAACCATGAGACATGAAATAAATTCCCTCAATAAATGCCCCCAGAGACGAGCTGCATGTCCTGCACGGAGCAAGTGCTGCCAGGCCAGGCGCCCTCCAGCAAGCGTTGGTGCCCGCAGCTGTCAGGGAATGGATCAATTGTTGTTTGGGTGTGGGGTGTCAATAAGGCTCCTGAGCCAACCCCTCCAGCCCCGTGCAGCCCTGAGTGGGGACACCAGAGCAACTCAGGCCAGCACCATGCCCCAGGCAGCACCTCTGCAGGGGCACTGCGGGGGTCCCAGCCAGGCACCCTCCTTTCTCCGCTCTCAGGCAGAGCTGATAAACAAAAGTGACATGGATCCCTCTCCCCTCATCAGGACTGCTCCTCTGCTACATTATTTATGACTTGTCAGAAATAATAATTGCAGGATTGCTCAGTGAGTTGTGTGTTGTGAGTAATGCACATCTACTGTTTCCTTGGTGCTTCCAACCTGCTTCACTGGAAAGAGCAATTTGCTGATTGCATTTAAAATGGAAAGACTGTTAAGAAGGGGCACATTTAAGTCTTTCCACTCGAGCATTTCCCACTGCATGACAGCAGCCCACAGCCTCCCAAAGCCCCTTTATACACCAGGAACCCTCTGGGGGGGCATCCAAAGGGACAGTCAACTTCAGGAGGCTTCCCATGGGGAAGACAGGTGCCTGCGCGCCAGAGGGAGGCACAGCCCCCCGTCCCCACCACACGGATGGGATGTCCGAGGTGTTTGCCTGAGGTGCCCTGATGCCAGCCCATCCACACTGTGGAGCCAATGGTGTTCTCCAGAGCCAGCCGGGCTCCGAGGAGCCATGGGGGCACGGACCCAGCGTGGGAGCCACTCCAGCCGCTCGCAGCTGAACAGCCCTCCAGCGCCAGGCTCGGGGCGAGGTTTGGAGACCTCTGAATTAAGTTCTGATTTCTGGCATCACAAGAAACCAATGAAGTGGCAGTGCTCCCTGCGGGTCACGCATGCAGTGCAAGCTCCAGCCCTGCGCAGAGGCGGCTGACGGATGCTGACTGCACGCATCAAAGAGATGCGCCTCTGGCCATTTACTCCGCGCTGGTTCAAGCGCACGTTTAAATCCATGAAAAGCAAACAGGAGCTGCTCCTCCGCCGGTTCCCAGATCCTTGATGGGCAGTGCTGGGAGCTGCTGGGGCTGCCTCGTCCCACGCTGTTCGTGCACAGATCCGTCCCGCTGTCCCCTTGCTGCAGCTGTCCCGGTGCCTTCTGCCTTCTTCACTCAAAGATCTGCAAAATGCCCTCAAAATCACATTGTAAAACTGATCAAGGGATGTTCTTATCAGGCACTACCTGCTCTGCCCGACGGCACGGAGCTGAGCGAGGCTGAGCCGGGCAGCACCGGCACCGCTCGGAACCGGGAGTGCCCCAGAGCCACGGCCCGAAGGAGCAGCGGCGGCCAGGGCTTCCCCTGCTGCAGAGCTCCCAGGCAGCTCCCAGCCACAACCCCGTGCCTCTGCTGACAATTCAGTGCAGCATCACACTGACACATGGATATCGGAGCAGGCTGAACTCTACCAGTCTTGTGGCTCCGCTTAAAAGCACGGCCGCTCTGCATAGAATTGAGGCGTCCAGTTTGAAAGCACCTCTCCAGAGGCAGCCTGTTTGGGAATAGGTGGAAATCTGGAAATTTAGCAATTCCTTCTCCCCTCTGAAAAAAAACAACTTTCAGTTTTCATGGAAGGTTTCAATGGAAATTACTTTCATGGTTTGTTTTTTTTTCCTATGGGAAATTTCCATGGCAGAAAGCACAAATTCCATTTATCTCCAGTTTTAGACATGTTTTGTGGGGGATATGCAACTTAGAGATCACCAGACTGGCTCTGACCTGATACGTGTTTGTGTCCAGTAAGTTCCTCTCCCCACGGCATTGCAGGAAGGTGGGGTGGAGACAGGTGGCAGCCGAGCTGCCCTGTGGAGTGCAGGACTCCTCCCGGGAGGTGGATCACCAGGCAGCCTAGCCTGGAGAGACACCCAGGGCAGCTAACCTGAAGTTCTCAACCAGAGCACCCACAGAGTGAAAAGAAAGTTTCCTTTTATCTATTGTTATATGCAATAATTGCTAGAGTCTAGTTTATGTGATCACACTGTTATGGTGTGAGGGGACACGCAAATGTTATGGTTCTGCTGCAAGGAGCCAAAGGGGGGGTGGAGTTTAGGACCCTTTGTGAAAAGGGCTTTGCCCTGGGGGACTCTTGGGAACTTGTATCGGTGGTCATCAGAATCAGGCTGTGTATATTTGTATATATTTGTATATATTTTGTTCTTCTCCCACCTGTTACTCCCCCTCCCCATTTTCATTAAATCTGTTACAGTTCTACCTACTAACCCTTAAGCCTCTGTTCCTTATTCCCCTTCTGTCTTCCCCCGAGGGGGTGGAGGGGATATCAAAGCACAAATCCTGTGCTGTGGGTTGTGGCTTGCCCTGGCCACTGAGACACACACTCAAACTCTCATGTTATGGAACAAAGAAAACAGAACTAGCCGTCTTCTCTCTCAGTATTTTCCTAGAATAGAATCCCAGACTGGTTTGGGTTAGAAGGGACCTTAAAGCTGCCATGGGCAGGGACAGCTCCCACCACACCATGTTGCTCCAAGCCCCATCCAACCTGACCTTCAACACTGCCTTCAACAACTTCAACACCTTCTCCCTCACATCCCATCTTATTCTCCCCTCTGGCACTTGGAACCCATTCCCCCTGGTCCCATCATTCCCTGCCCTTGGCACCAGTCCCTTCCCAGCTTTCCTGGAGCCCCTTCAGGCACTGCAAGGTGCTCCAAGGTCTCCCTGGAGCCTTCTTTTATCCAGGCTGGACAACCCCAACCATCTCAGCCTGTCCCCAGAGCTGAGCTGCTCCAGCACTCACAGCATCTCCATGGCCTCCTCTGGACTTGCTTCAACAGCTCCGTGTCCTTCTTGTGTTGAGGACCCCAGATCTGGACCCAGCACTGCACGGGCGTCTGACAAGAGGGGAGCAGAGGGGAGAATCCCCTCCCTTGTCCTGCCAATCAGTTTAACATACTCGTGCTGCACACATGGTTATTGCTGTCTCTTGCAATATCAATGCTCCCCGCATGTCCCCCCTCTGTGCTTGCTCCATCCGTACAGGTGTCAGAGGTGCCTGCGTGGAGGGAGAGGTGGCAGCACTGCACAGGGCTCTGCAGGTAAGGCCAGGTGATTGATTTATAGAATATTAATATTAATTATCACCCTACATTGTTCACATCCACAAAAAATCTAATACTTTCCTGGAGTGCACAGTGATCTTTAATGAGAGAATTAGAGAGACATCACACTGGCTTTCGTGGTTTGATGCTTAGAGACAGGAAAGACCCTGGGAATGGTTTCTCTCCCCGCAGGGCAGGCTCTGCTCTGTCTCCACCCGGGCAGGCTGGCAGTCACCATGGTGCTGCCCATCGTGCCGCTCCGCCTGGTCCCTGTGGTGCCTTCGCAGCCCCAGCTCGCTGGAACAGCTGGGCAGCCTCCACTGGTCCCAGCTGTCCCACGGCTCCCAGCCCCAGCAGCTCGACTACGGTGGGCACCAGGGTCGGGCTGGGGTCCCTTGCCCGCTCCTGTCCCACAGACAAGCCCCTCCTGGGGGGACCCTTTGGGGAAGGGGGTGCCCGTTGCTCCAGCAGATGTGCATTCAGCCAGTTCCCAGGAACTGACACTGCTTGCTTTGCCTTTCTGTGTCTCCTGCACCTCCTCTCTGTGCTGCTGCAGACACGGACCCTTGCCAGGAGCTCGCTGGCTTCCCCCATGGTTGCCTCCTGGCCAGTGGGATGTTGCAGCCGCTCTGTGGCCCCAGTCCCCCAGCCCATATCTCCCACTGAACCCCAGTGAGTCTTTCAAGTTCCTTATGGGTCCTTCACCCTCCAGCTTAGTGCCACTTCCCTGGAGAGTTTGTAACGGCTGAAGGATCCCGCTCAGTACTTTTCCATTTCAGAGATTGCATAAAGATGCCAGCAGGCTTTTGGCACAATGAAAAGAAAAGAAAAGAAAACGTCATTTATAGGGAGATGTGACTAGAAAGGGCTTGTGATTTTACAAACCATGAGAGAAATTAAATTTAAATTGAGATTAGATAAATAAAGTCTCAGTTATTTTGCAGCCAAATTAAGTTTTCCTGAAAAAGAGAGGCAAAATTGTATGTATTTCATTTGTGCAACATCATCAGTACTTAAATGTCATAAAGCTCTAAACCAAAGCATCATCTACTAATACAGCTTTTAAATCTTGCAACAGTTTGAAAAACTTCCTGTGACGTAAGAAATGGGTCACTTTACTTTGTTTCATCATTTCCAGAAGCACTGTGGTTTGTTCAGCATGGGAACGCATGTCCCCAAGCTGCAACCACACCGGAGGCAGGAGCTGCAGTGCCCGCAGCACCCAGAGCAGCACCAGCTGGAGTGAGGCCTGCCCAGTGCCCAGAGCCCAGGGACACACACATTCCCCTGGCACAGCCTGGGGACCCCCGAGTGCTGCTGGGGGCTTTGCCAGTGGTCCCGGCTCCTCGGCAGGGCTGTGCCTAGACCTGCGGACAGGGGGTACCGGCGATGCCCAACCACCGCTGCCTTGGCTTCTGTGGGCAGCCCAGCGAATTTCTGCTTCCCATGTCTGGGGCTTATGGATCCAGCCCCTACACCAGGCAGGGCGAGCTGGCACATGCGGCGCACACATCTGATCATCAGCTCTTTAAACTGCAGCCACCACCCGCCTGCAACCTGTGCTGCAACCATCGCTCTCTCCTCACCCCAGCCACTGTGTACGGTCTCCTGGTGCTTCAAAGGTTGTTGGCTTGTTTGAAGTCACAAGGTCACCTACACAGAGTGCAATTGGTTCTCATAAATACCATTCATTATGGAAATTCATTGTTTACAGGCACTGTTAGGCTGAAGTGGATGTGAGGGACGGGGTAATAGGAACTGTGCTTTGGACACAAGGAAAAAACATTTGACAGGAGGTGAATTAGGGCTTGGGCAAATGAGTAAAAAGTAATTTGGAGAATGGGAATACAGAGTCTTTTTGTTGAAGAAGAGACAGACAGGTCCTTGGCAGGAGCTGAGGCTGGAAGCGGGGTGAAGGGGGGATCTTGGGCTCACGGGGGCACAGGGCTGGGTCCCACCAAGGCTGGGGCAGNGAACAGGGGGATAGGAGGTCAGGGGGACAGGGTGCTGCAGGGTCTAGAGCCAAGGCTGGCAGCACTGGGCACTGCCTGGAGCATCCGTCCCCGTCCCAGCCAACCCCAGGGCAGACGTGGCCTCTGTGCCTGGCTGCAGGCTGGCAGGAGGATCTGCCAGATCTCCTGGCACTCATCTGGAGATGCACATTTCAGTACCCACATCTCTATAGAGGAAATGTATAAACCATTAAATTAATTTAGTCTGAGGAAGCCTGCAGCTTTATGGTCTGGAAACTTAACCGTGGTTTCCACCCCCTAAAGCAAACATGTTGACTCTTCTGGCTGTGCTTTTCACTTGGCTTTTGGCTTCTTATCCGCCTTCTTTGGGGGAATCAGAGTAAAACTTACTAATTTCCTCAGCACAAAAGCATCAGCTGGAGCCTTGCAAGCAGGCTGGCAAACACTCAGACTGTTCTTCGACTGCAGTTATCATTGCACACAGCTGTGGGTCCCAGCCCCAGGGCAACCCCGGGGAAACCTTAATCTGACACAGGGTTCACACTAAGTCAGGACACTGCAGGGACATGGCCTGGGGTCATTTGTGCCAGCAGCAGTTAGCACAGGCTGGCACACATGTTTAATACATTGCACCATTCCAATGGCTGCTTGTCCTCTATGATGGGCCATGGGAAGGAAATAATTACAAATTTCTTGGCCTGTCACTGGTGTAAGAGCCAATGTTTCAGCTGACCAAGGCTGAATGAAGACAGCACTGTTACTTCACATGATGCTTTAACGCCCTGGTCTCTGCCACCTTCCTTGAAACGGAAGCCAACCCTCAGCCCCACAGCCCTTGTTTCCTCTTCCCTTTAGGTGCCGGGTGTCATGCGAATTCTGTCACAGCTGCTGGCAGGCATGTTTAGGTGTCTGCCTGATTCTGGGCCCAAGGCGGAGGCAATGAGCTGCTGACCCTGCTGGGCTGGCAGCAGTAGATGCACCCCTGGGGCAGCGTGTGGCACCAAGAGAGTGCCCTGGCTGTGGGTGCGGCTGGGCAGAGTCTCCCCCACCAACACAGCCAAGGAGTAAAGCTGCTGTTCATGAAGCAGAGTGAAGGTGATGGAATTGCTGATAATTGCTTGTTATTAAATCCATAATTAACTCCAGAATATTTTTGCCTTGCTGGGTGTTAATGGCATGACTAGGAGCAATCCCTTTACCTGGCAGAGCCCACATGATAGTTCACTACAGGAGACTGCAGGCTTTTCATCTCCTAGGGAAAATAAAAACCTTCTGTTTAGATAAATGTCAGTGTTATTTCTTAAAACTTAGCAAACAAAGAAAAAAAAATCTCTCCCCCAGAAAACCCTCAGACCCATTACAGAACCATTTTACTGTTTTGCATCTTGTTTCCTTTCATTCTTCCCATGTGCCTTGGAAGTGTGGATGCCCACATGCACACCGGCAGCGTAAGCTCGAAATACTGAGGCAATCTCTTCTTTGAGAGTCACTGGAGACAAATACAAGTTTTCTGTACATATGTGCAGACGTGCAAGTGCACTCAGCTGAAGAGCTACGTAATGTTTCACTTGTTTACAAGTTTCTCCTTAATCCACAAAGCTGAACATGCTCTGGCATGGCCCCTGGAGACAAAGCCTTCTCCTGCCCAGCTGGACAGGTCACAGCACTGCAGGAAGGACCTTCTCTTTAACACATGCAGGGTGTGCAGATCCCCCCAGTGCAGAAACAGCAGCCTGGCTTTCCCTCTTCTACCTTCTGGAGAAGGTTCTAACTGCCCTCAGAGGATTCTGGGCAAAGGCTGAGGCAGGCATCCGTTGCCTTGGCTCTGTGATCCAAAGGTAGTCTCCAGCACTTTCAAAACTCGTGCAGTGTTGTCCATCCAATTAATTTTGCTTTAGCTTCCAGTCAGGCTCTCCTTTTGTTTTTTCAACTAGATTTAGAAATTTCTTAGTACCAGACAATATCTCCCTGAAAACATGCACTTAAGTGAGTGGTTTATTGTATTCAAGGCAGGATAAGCGTGTGGAGCTCTTTAATTCTTGCCAGATAAGAATTTTTTTCCCCAAATTTTTCACCTCAGATTGTTTTGGTGACTCATTTGGATCATTTTTCTTTCAAACGCAGACAGCAGAACACTGTGCAGTAGTCCTGTATCAGTCATACAAGAGGAAAATTGCCTCCTGCTTCTTCCTACTCTCCCCTGGCCTGTTGGAGGCCCACGGCTGCTCCTCTTCCTGCAGCACCACACCAGTACCCACTGCCTGCAGACGGCTGGCCCGCAGCTCCAGTAACACCAGCCACACTCCCCAATAACAGCCACACTCTCCAGTAACAGCAGCCACGCTCCCCTGTAACAGCCACGCTCCCCAGTAACAGCAATGCTCCCCACTGGCAGGGGGTGGCCGGCCACCGGGGGCCATACCAGCCCATGCCAGGGATCTGCAGCCCCACACGCCGGGGGCTCGGGGCTGGCTCACAGGGCTCTTGTCACACGCCAGCCGTTGGGGGGCTGCGAGGCCCTGTGGAAGAGGGCAGCTGCCCATAGATCTCACTAACGGCTGGGGCTGTGCTGTGCAATGGCCTTAAAACCTCTGTGGACTGGAAGGACTGTCACCGAGCTTTAATGTCACACAGAAATCTACTTTCCATGTTCACTCGGCTTTCACCTGTAATTACAGCGTCAGGCTGGACAGATAAATCACTCTTTATCACTGGAGCAGAAAACGCCTCCCGTTCATTCTGGTTTATTGTTAGTGCGGGCAAGCTCTGTGTGATTTAAAAAATGCAGTTTTGTCTGTGGGCTTCAAAGCTGTGGAGGCACTGCTGTGCTTTACTGGTCAGCATGGCAGTCAGGACAGACTGGGGTAGGGGTATCTTGTCCTTCATCAGTCACCTTGTAGGCTACCTCCCTTCAGCCCTGCTCAGCTTTGGCTTAGGGACCCAGAGGTACCCAACCAAAAATGCAACTGCATGCAGTGGTGATCTGAAAACAAGAGTGGGGTTGCTCTTTGCCCAGTTACTGGCAGTATTTGTCCATGACTGGTGACAACACCTGGCAAGGCTGGACCCAGAGGAGTTTCTCATACCCTTCCTTGCAGATGCAGGAGGCAGCAGCACATGAACTCTTAACTTTGAAATTGTCTGGAAAGGTTTGAGTTTAATGAAGCTGTTCAAGTCATACCAGAAATCATGAAATTTTGCTTTTGCCTTTTTCCTTGCATCACTGACCTGGCCTGAGCAGCCTCTAGGAGCGCGGCCATGAGCTCACAGCAGCCGCAGGGGGGTCAGAGCTGCGCAGCCCCCTGTCCCAGCGGGGCTGCTGGGCAGCACAGCTCCAGAGCCTCACCCCGCCCCAGGCTGCTGTGCTGACACAGGGTGCTGTGATCAACAGAGCCTAACAAACAGCAGGCTCTGCTAACTACACATCTAAAGTAACACATGGTGGTTTTGCCTTACCACTTGTGAAGCTCAGCACTTTCCGATGAGTGATGTGTGGGCACGCGTGGTGTCCTGCGTCCAGTTGAAGCAATGGAGTATCGGCCTTCGTCAAAATTGTTTTCAGACACGTAGTATAAAAGATTCCCGGGGCACATAAATATTGCAATCCAGTGTATCACTCTCAGCCTGGATCATAAACCTGATTTAAACACAGCAGGTTTCTCATGGAGCACCTCTTCCAGCCCAGCAGAAGGTGCCACCACAGACCGGGGTCTGCTCAGGCACCACAAGTGCTGGCCCTGGGCTCTAACGCCAGCCACAGCCACAGCTCACGTGGCCACTCCATTGCCAGGAGCAGCAGCAGCAGCAGGGGCAACAGTTTTGACCTGGAATCACCACTGCTGTTTGGCAGTCAGTACTAGGGTGTGAAATGACTTACGACTCAGAAAAGGTACCCACTTGTCACACAAACCCACCTGACAGCCACCTGCGCCGGGCACATCTCCCTCTCCTTGGAGGTCTGGTGTAAAATCCTATTATAATGAAACAGTAAAAGAACAAAGTATGCTGTCTATGAAATTCTCTAAAAATAATTCAGTAATAATGCTGCTGCTCTCTGCAGACTTAAAAAAAAAGGACTTTTCAAATCTATAATTCACTAATACAATCAAACACAATCAAAGCAAAATTATTCACACCGACCTGATTAGTAGAAAGAGTATGCTAATGAGAGATCCTGCAGCACCTTTCCCTCTGCTGGAACACAGCACCATAGCTCTCTGTAAGCTGCTGAGCAGAGATTCATCAGTTGTGGCAAAACAAACTTCTCCTTCCAATTCCCTCAAAACTTGCTGGTTTCTGAAGACAGTGTATTTTTGGACTGCTCCCCTGCAGGGCCGTGGCTGGTCTGTGTCCTGGCTGTACAGGGCTGCCCTCCCCGCCCAAGGGGCTCCCTTGCCTTGCCGGGTCCCCAGCCCCGCTGTAGGGGCCGCTGGTGGACAGGGATGTGACAGGCAGTGCCACCGTGAGAGCGGGATGTGCTGCTGGGGCATTCCCAGGGCACGGCACCACGGCCCACGGGAAAACACCCAGGAAAGATTTTCCCTCCCAGAGCAATGGGCAGGAGGAGGCATGGGGCTGTGCTTAGGGGACAGGGCATGCAGTGGCAGGGTGGCCCTGGCCTGGGCAGGCAGTGGCAGCTGGACACCCCGGGTGGCTCAGCAGAGCACTTGCACCCGCACTCCGGGCTGGGCATCTCTGCCTGAGCTCCCTGCCAGCACGGGCCCTGCGGGATCAGAGAATCACGGAATGGTTTGGGTTGGAAAGGAACTTCAAAGACCATCCAGTCCACCCCTCTGCAGTGAGCAGGGATGTCTGCGCCTCCACCAGGTTGCTCAGAGCTTGCGGGGATGCTGGTGGCAATAGAGCAAGCCACAGGCTACCGGCCTGCAGGAGCAGGGCTGGGGGGGGGCTGAGACAGAAATGCTGCCCTGGGGCAAACTGGTGGGCCCCCAGCCCCTCCACCGCACAGGGATGTTCACCCCCAGCCCGGGGGTGAGCCCTGGCCAGACCCTGCAGCCCAGCACCACGCTGAGCAGGCGCTCCCGCACCCACGCTCCTCGCAGCAGGCCCCCAGGCAGGACCCCACCGAGTTCCACGTGTGTCCCTCCTAGGGCACCAGTGTCCCCCTGCCCAGGGAAGGGGTGGCCTTCTTCAGCTTTGGACTCCTGCAGCACAGCAGCAGGCATCCTGCTCTCTGCATAAATGCCCTATCTGCCCCGAGCTCTGGTGAGCCACAGCCCCACCGACATAAAAGCCATTAATGCAGTTAAAATGGCAGGTCCTCCAAAAGGAAGACAATTACTCACGTTGTCACCATGTCACACTGCAGTAAGAAGCCCTGTGGTGTCAGTTTGTCCTTAGGAGCTCTGTGAGCTCAGAGCAGAATTGCCACAACCCTCTCACCCAGCCAGTAAAACACATGCAGGCAGTGAGTTACCCAGCAGCTGTCGGAAAGCGGAAATGGTGGCTACAAATCAGAGAAATAATGTGAATTCCCTGCCATTTCCACAGCCACTGACACAGCAATCCAAAGGGAAACGTGATCAAGGTTTGAAAACAGCAGGGTGCAATGGCAAAGTAATGCCTAATTACCATTACAAAAACCTTCCTAGACCGAGATAACTGGATAGTCCTCAGCGCTGAGGAAACTAAAAGCCTGCTAAGTCTTTGTAACTGGTTTAATTTGCTTTATTTTACTCTATCTAGCAGATAAAAGGAATTGGACCTGCAGTCCAGCTTGTTTAGAAGGCACTCATGATCCCGCATACACGGTGCTAGTTTTCCCAAACCGATAAGCTAGCATTATCAAATGAGCCTCTGGCCACTCATCTAGGGGTGGACGGGGTAACTCGGCGTGTGCCGGGGAATTAAGCTCTGAAGGCTGCGCCTGGCAGCGAAGGAGTGCGGTGCTTCCTGGCTGCTCCCCTCCTCCCCACAGCCTTGCAGCCGGCAGTACCCCGTCCTGGCAGCAAGCCATTCCCTGCAGGCACTGCAGGACTCTAGCTACTCACTGCACACCTCATTAAGCACAGCAGTTGTGCCCAACCTTCTCCTGGCTGGGTGGAAGCCAGCAGGAGCAGGCGCAGAGCATCGCACAGCTTCGTCCGGCCGCGATGGGGCAGCGCTGCTGTCACAGCGAGGGGGGGACCCGAACCGGCTGTGCTTGTGCGGGCTGCTCCGGGGGCTCCTCACAGTCCCTACTGCCTTACAACAGGTGGGAGGAAAGCTTTGCGGCGCAGGTAGGGTCAAGGAAGAGTCCTCCGGGGGCAGGGCGCTGCTGTCCCTCTGCCCTCCGAGCCGTGAAACAAGGTCACTTCTGTCACCGCTGCCGTGTCCCACTGTAGTGCACCGCTGTCTGGGTCACTCGCCAGTCACAGCCCTGCTGCCATTGTCCGGCCAGCTCGGTGACAAGGCTGCACAGAGCACCAGTGTCACAGGAGGAACGGAGGCTTCGGGATTGATAACACACAGAGCACAGTCTGCCCCTCCCTGCCGGTGTCCCCTGGCACGCCTGGCAGTGCCTTCCCCTCCGTGAGACAGGGACAGTGTCCTTCCCTTGGCTCCTGGGGACAGGGAGAAGGTATTTGCACACCTGGCCCCAAAGTGGAGAGATCTCACAGGAACTTGGAGCTGATTTTCTGTGTACAGAACACAGCACAAACTCAGAACAGACACACACTTTGCTGTTAACAACAGATGCTCTGCAGAATGTGCTGTGTCAGTCCAGTGGTTTACCTGGTTCAGGCTGTGAGGCTTCTGTGGCCGAGGCAGCAGCTTTTGTTCGTTGTTCAGGAAGAACAGGCCTGAGTGTGCAGGAGTTGGGCACCCAGCTCCAGCACTGGCTGAGAGCCCTTGGGCAGCCCCACAGCTCCCTGTAGCCCTCGCCGACTGCCAGCCGAGCATCTCCCGGCTCAGAGCCCCGTTCCTGAGCAAACCACAGGTGTCTTATCCCCAGGTGGGATGGTTTTGTTTGTCTGTCCCCAGTCTGAACACAAGTGAGCTGCTAACATGTCTGAAGGGAGTTCCTAGACTCTGCTGGGTTCAGTGTGATTTTTCTCCTTTTCAGCAGTATTCATCCAACTCTGCCTGCCCAAAGTCTCGATATCAACTGCAGATCAGAGGACTCATTTTTCCCTCTGCCAGTGGGGATTTTGCCTTGATAGATGGGGCAGGATTGGTCCTTTTCATCCCATTGTCTGTCATATCTTTCAGTCTTCACAGAATCTAATATTTCTCCTGAATTTTAAAAAATATTCCATTTGCACCTCTTTTTTCCTCAACCTGACTGTATTCTCCTGGCATTGAGGCTTCTCTGTTATCTGTCTGACGTTACAGACAATGCACTGGGCAATATTTTATACATGATCCAGAACTTTCATAAGCCTTTGAGCCTCCTGCTCAGATACCCTTCTGGATTTGTCAGACAGATACTTCCGTTACACAACTCAAATGTTCAATAATAATAGTCTGGATTCTTTTCAAATATCAAAACTTACTCCCACTGGAAATCAATCATTAGACAGGCAAGAGACAAGTAGGATAGTTGAGAATTGCCTGGCAACTTTCTTTCACTATAAAAGCTCATGAAACCAGGCAAAATATAAATGACTTGTCAAAGACAGCTTAAAGAGAGAAACTGAGAATATAATTATGGCCACACAGAAACAAAATATTTGCAGAGATATGCTGCAGCGAGGGATGTATACAGCAGATGTGTCAGAGTGCAGGTGTGTGTCCAGAGCCAGAAGGGTGTAAGTCACGTTCTGAGCAGATGTTCCACAACAAGCACAGATCACAGGATGACAAAGTCAGCAGCATTGTGTTGAGGACACTGTGGGCTTCAGGCTGGAGAGCAGCATTGCTTGCCTGACTCCTGCCCTCACCGGTCGTATGCAGCTCTGGTCCAGTTCTGGTCCCCACAGTTCAAAAAAGAGGCAGACAGACAGGAGAGGGTCCAAAGGAAGGCCATGAAGATGAAATCAAAGATCTGGAGAATTTGGCCCCTGAGGAAAGACTGGGGTTAGGTCTTTTCTTCCTGGAGAGCAGAAGTCTCAGAGAGGACCTCATCACAGCATTCCAGTACTTACAGAGTGGCTCCAAAGAAGATGGAGGGTTTCTCTTCACAAGGAGCAGGATGGAGAAGACAATGGACAATGGGTACAAGTTACACTGGGAGAGGTTTCATCTCAATACAAGAAAGAAACTTTTTACAGTGGAATGATTCACTGTAACAACCTCCCCGGGGATGCTGTGGAGGCCCCATCGCTGGAGGTTTTCAACATGTGGCTGGACAGGGTGCTGGAAAATCTCATCTGTGCTCCCTTTCCCATGAAAGACAGAACCAGATGAGCTTTTGAGGTCCCTTCCAACCTGGGCTACTCTATGATTCTACAATTCTGTGATCTGTAGAAAATAAGAATGTAAAAATATTATGGGATTTTTTAGTTGTTACTGTACAAGAACTCTGTAACTGAAGATCTAATATGGTGGCTACCAAAATGAGTGAAAGTGCCTCATAACATGCTTTTCTTAGTAATATTTTTTTAAAAATAACAACACAAATAAACATTGGGAAGTGCAATCATTTATGACAAGAAATTAAGAACATCTGAGACATGGAAAATATGAGCTTAAACCGCATGCATTCGCCATGGCAGCACCACAGCATTGCAGAGCCTGGCATTCAGCTCCATCCACTGTCACAAGTCCTTCAGGACACAGCAGTAGAAGCAGTTTGGAAATGCTGATGGAAGTGGTCCATACACCTCCATGTCTTGCCCTGCCTGTGTCCCTTGCACAGGACAAGCCAACACTCCTGGCTCCTGAGCCTGGGGCTGTTGGAGAGATGGAGACCACCAGGGCTGCAGCAGACCTGTGGGACTGCAGTTGAGTACAGCAGGAGCCCCTGGGATGGTGGCGTCCACCTTGCATGGTCTCTCCCTGCCCACACTTCAGACACGCCCAAAAGCTGCACTGGGGAGCAAAGACCCACCAAGCCCACGGACACCCCCAGCTCGGGGCTGTGCCGCTGCTCTGCAGGACCTACCCAAACCTGCCTTTGGCCAGCCCGTGCTATATCCTCCAGCTCTGCTCCCCCTTCTCCCCACAGCACACCACCCAGGGTACCACTGCTCTTCTGCGGTCTCCACTCTGCAGGCCGTGGCCTCCCAGGCACCACTTAATTTCCCATTAGAACCCTCTAGCATGACCTTAATTGGCCGTTTGGTGTCAAATATTATTCAGCTGGTTTTAAAATTGCATTCTTTGTTTTTTCGTGAATAACCTGTCATCTTTCATACACTTCATTACTTTTTCCGGAAGAGATATATCGATCCCTTATGGTGTGCTGCTGAATGCTGCCTGTCCTCAGGGCGATCCCTGCCGTCCCCTCCAGTGGTGTGTGACCACTATCTGTACCGTGTTCACGGGGCTGTTGATTCCAGCAAATGAGAAATACACGCAGTCAGATACATTTCCAGGCCACCCAAATTACCTGACTTTTGCTTGATTCAGGATCCAGCTCTGTGCTTTTCCCCATGGCAAGGGCTGACAGGGCCATGGGAGTGCGCCCACTTCTCCCTTCTGGTGGTGGGCACTGGCTGGGGGTGCCCCAGCCCCGTGGTGCTGCTGCGGGCAGAGCTGTGCAGGGTTCCCCTGGGACAGAGGAGTCGGAGCCGGGCCCTGGGAGTTCCCAGCTGGCACCAGCCCAGGATGAGACGTGGCTCCGCACCCAGGGACAGGGATCCAAGCGGGAGCAGGGGCACAGCTGGCCTCAGCGCCCAGAGGAGTAACAGGAATTCCAAGCCAAGTCAGGGTTTCCCAGTAGTGCTGTCTGATTGATTCCTGCTGCCCTGGGGGCGAGAACAAACTGAACATCCAGGGGAGACGCGAGGTCCTGCGGCCCCGCTGTGACCCCCCACTGTTGCGGGTGGGGTGTGGGACATCTCCCAGGGCGGTGTGACGGCTGCACCCAAGGAAGAGAAGGGCTTGGATCAAACTGTTCATCTGCCTGAATTCTCCAGCTCTCATCTGCTTCCTGCAGCCTTGCCAAACACTACAACAACGTGATTAGCCTGCAAAGGCAGCTTCGTCCCACTGTCAAAAGCTGATGAGTGAGATCAGAGATGAAGCCTGAGATTTATATTTCAGTAAATCTTCCCAAAAGGAGGTGAGAACACCAGTGTGACCCTAAACACATGCTCTAGCACTGTGAGGAGTCAAGAGCTGCAATTCAGCTGAGATCTGAGAGTCCCGTCATTTGCCAGATTGGACATATTGTAACTCCAGACTCATTTGCAGAACTAATTATGCCACATTTGCAAATCACTGTAAAACCATTTTCATCTGCAGAAAATTATTGTGATATTTCGTTTTGCTCTCAGCGCTGGTGAAAGCAAATTTTCACATCCTCCCTCTAAACAGACTGCCAGAAAAACACTTTCTGAAGCACTACGTGCCCAGCTCAGAGCAAACCCGTACCATGAAAGCCACGAGTGCCTTTGTTGTTCTGGCTTTCAGTAGATGATGAAGTCAGGTCAGGGACAATGTGGAAACACTGGGAGGCTCAGTGGCCTCGTACACTGGAACGGTGCATGTGGAGCTCAAGCGACTGCAGGCGATGCTGGCCAAGGGCAGCACTGAGAAACATGGGTCTGGGGCAGGGCTGTGACTGCCCCACCAAACTGTGCACAAAGGGCTCTTGGGAAGCCACAGCTCAGACAACATGTCTATTCTTCACCTGCTTGAAGTTTAGGAAAGCGTGACCCAGGGTTTCAGTCAGGGTTATGTCTATCTGGGAGCCGACAAAGAACTAAGGAAATAAGCAGGCATGTCTTGCAAAATCTCCTCAGAACAATGAGGGGATGAAAAGCTTACAGGAATAATGCATCCAAAGATGCTTTTCTATAATTTCTAATCTAATTCATATAGCACTGGGAGGCTTTTTAACCAACTCGGGCTGACAGAAACCTTCACACTGCACCCATTCATCTCCGTATTGTTCCTTGCTCTCAAATTTTCAGTTGTAAGGTCAGCTTCCCTAAATATTCCTGCACTCTTTTCTTGCTAGGTAATTTCTCTGTCTTCATTAACTTCTGTACTTATGCCTCTATGAAAGCAATACGTACCCATCCCTCAATTTATTTTAGATCAGGCTCCAAATGACTTTTGGGAGTAGTTCCTGGATATGACTATTCAAGATTATTTATTCAGAATATCTCAAAAATGCTCGGCAAAATTAGTTGAAAATTCCTTACTTCTATGAGCACCCTCACGTGTGCATGCATTGACTGGGATACTCACAGAGAGCTGACACATGCAAAGTTAATCCTCTTCATTAGAGGAATGTTACCTCAAAGCAATCACCATGCTGTGTCACCCCAGACCTGGTGTCACCTCCTCAGTTCTCCGTGCTGCCTCCTGTCTGTCTCAGGCACTGTCCCAGCCCCAGCTGCAGGCTGAGGGGAAGAGGAGCAAGCCAAACGTATAGCAGCAATTCCTCAAAGTGCTTTCTGAGCCTCCAGCAACTGGTGGGACCGACTTCTTCCTCCAGAGATCAAACCTTTGAGATCAGAATTTGGACAAATATTGAGGGGGTAGGGGAAGCTAGGAGGGGGTGAAAGTGGGGAAATTTACTGCTAGTAGGAGAAAGTAGTCCATTAATAAATTATTGTCACACATTTTGGGGAAAACAGACATAAGCTGTTAGGCCAAATGCAGTTTCTGGTATCAGACAACAATCCCAAACTTGCCCAATGCTGTGGCAGAGTGCTGGCTGTGCTGGCTCTTGGCAGCAGTTCTGCTCTTGTGGTGTGAGAGCCTGAAGCTGTGTGACAGGAGAGAGCCTACTTCTGCTGGGACAAGGGGGAGTGTGACCATGGTCCTTGTCTGTGATGGGACAGAGAGTGCTTCCACTGGAATGAGGAGGAGTGTGACCATGGCCCTTGCTTGTGATGGGACAGAGCCCACTTCTGCTGGGACAAGGGGGAGTGTGACCATGGCCCTTGTCTGTGATGGGACAGAGCCTGATTCTGTTGGGACAAGGGGGAGCGTGACCATGGCCCTTGTTTTGAGTGCTGCAGCTGCAGTTCACCTGTGCTCTGGGTAATCAGAAAGCAGGGAGAAGAGATCTTAGCATTCCTGACAATGATTTATGTCTGGTTGGTATTAAGGGTCATTTCTTGCCATATTGGTCATTTCTCTTGCTCAAAATTTTTCAATTTTTCTCCACTAGAAAGCTGACATACTGAAGACAGCTTAGTGTCTGTCTCAAGACACATTGGATCAAACTTGCATAGTACACTGTGGGTAAACTATAAGCATGTAAATGTAATTTGGATTTTCATACTTAGTTAGACAAATGCTTGAGTTCTGAGACTGTTCGCAAGTTCAAGGGAAATATTTTTATTTATTTCAATGCACTTGATGAATTAGGGCCATGCTGAGAAAAGTGCTTGATTCTCGCGAGTTTTTAATTAAGTTTCAAACTAAACTGACTCATTACCATGCTCAGGGTGATGTTCATGCATGTGGCTCCTCATATCTTTCTAAAAATCAAGATATGTACAACCAACAGAGACATAAAGACAACCATGAAGCATTAAGAATTTGTTGCTTATGCTTATTTGGTCTTTATTTATGCTGATGGTCTTATTCCACCACGTGCCTTTAGAAAGAGTTATTTAGGATCTGTGCAGAGTGCAGAAGCCGTTGCCCCTCCAGCCTTCCTCAGAAGAAGCCATCATTATCAGAATTTCTGCAAAGGAATTAGAATGTGAAAAATGAGCTCACTGAGTCAGTATGTTCAAGCTCTGGCTGATACAATTCATGTACAAATCAAAAACAACCTTCTCCAGCCAAGATCCTCTGACAGAGATGAGCACTGTGCACAGACTGAGGAACAGATCTTCACGCTGAGTGATTATATTGCTCTGCCTGTGATAAAAGAAGGTATCACTGGTAAAGATAAACCTGGCCGGCCCTGGAGGCTGCCCTGGCTCTGCAGTGGGTGCCCCTGCCCCACTGGCAAAGGCTCACGAGTGCAGGACTGGGAATCCTATGCAGACAAGACAATTTCTTCACTTTTTTTGTCTTGATAAGGAATGAAAATAACTGAAAATCTGTTTCTAAAAAGGCTCTCAGCTGAGTTATTTATATCAGGGATTGTTTTCAGCCCTTAAAGACTGTAAAACGTGAAAGGCTGTGTCCGTCAGACTGTGGGAGGATGGGCTGGTGCTGCTGGCAATGGGCACCAGCACCTCCATGTCAGTCCCAGGAACAGGCAGGAGCAAGTGGCAGTTGGTCTCTGACACCTGTGTGGCCCCAGGCACGGCCCAGCATGGCTAATGGTGGAGCCAGGGCAGCTCTCGGGCACCTTCTCCTGCAGCAGTCATGCACCCACCTGCTGGGACCATGGCTCTGCCCATCACCACCCCAGGGTCCTGGGGCTGGAAGGGGGTGAAACTGCAAACTGCTTTTTTGCTTTTTTCCAATCTGCTCCACACCTTGTGTCTCTCACTCCTGTGCATCAGCCTATCTCCACAACCAGCTGTGGTCTTCATCTGGTGTGGTGTCAGGAGTGTCCCCAGGTCAGGGCTGAGAGGCAGCGGGCAGTGCTCATGGGGAGGTGCCGGGGTGCTTGGCCAGCCCAGCTACACAGAGGGACACACCTCTGCCTGCCCCCACCCACGCCTGGCTCCCGAACCACGAGGTTCTAGAAACCTGATTTCAGGTAAAACCCAGTACTGAGGAGTCTGGAGGAAGTGTCAAGATTGGCTCAATTTAGGCCATGACCATATCTTTATGTTCTTGTTTAACTCTTTAAGAAAATGAAATGAAATCATATTCTTGAATACTCCACCAAAAATAGGCCATGAACCCTGGAATTTAATGTACCAGGGAAGAAACTTCTATTCCCTTTGAGGCATGCTGAAAGAGCAGTGGCAGACAGCGGCTCATTCCAGTTCTACACAAGGTGAATGGGGAAAAGAGAACCTGAAATTTCACACTGAAAAGAAAACACATTTCTGATCTCTTAAAGCAAATACCGGGTCACTTCCTACAGCACCGTAATTCAGAAATAAAATGGATCTCTAAAAGGAACAATGGCCTCCTTTTCTCTGGAGGAAATGTTCAGAGAATCCTTTCCTGTTCCCGATGCACAAGGGTCACGCCGGTACCTGCCCTTGCTGTGTGGGTCTGTGGGAGGCTGGGATCACAGGCAGGAGCTCACCGGTGCGGAATGTTTTGAAGGCTGCTCTGTACAGTGCAATCTGCAGGGAAAAGCACACCTTCGGTATTCCTCCATAGATGGTTTTGTACGAAAGGCTTCTCAGGGAGCCAAGCTGAACCTGCACTACGAGTGGTTGGAACAATTATTATTATTTTAAGAACTTTATTACCAGAACCGAACCTGAACTGTTAATTCAGGGTTTCAAACAGAAGGAACCTCAGCCACATCCCAGCACAAATTTAATCTCAACCTAAAGAATTACTGTTCATCTCCCCCATCCTGCTTGTCTTTTTTTTAAAAAAAAACCCAACAAACAATAAAATACTTCTCAAGCTTGGGAGTATTTTAGAATCCGTCTTTCTGACAGGAGCACTTCCTTCAATTATATTTTAGTCATCAAAGTAACTGTGAGCCTAGTGTAACTAGATAAAAGCCCTTCAAAATGAGAACCCTCCTCAATGGTTTCATTCCAGATCAGAAATGCTTCTCCATGGAAGCCTGCAGATCTTGCAGTTCATAACAACGTAATGACACTCAGTGGCATTTGTCATTCCATTTCTGTTTCCCAACAGAGGAGTGTCACTGAGGCTTCGGATACACCACCACGCAAACCGACACGAAAGCAGGTGGGAGTGCCTCATCCTTGGTGTTCTTAGGAAAGTGCTTTTGACAACAAATCACAGGCTGTTTCACTAAATAGTCTTCATAGAAAACAAGAATTGTTTAAGAACTGTGAAATAAGAACTGCATCCTTGGACAAGATAAACATTATTTTCAGGTCAGTGAAAATTAGGCACATTAATAGACAGTTCCTGATTGCTGCCTGCAGAATTGATTTGCTCTGCGCTGTCTTGCCCGAGGCAAGCTGAGAAGTAAATCACATGAGCCAAGGCAGAGCATCCTCTTTCCATGGGCCACACAGTCCCCCCTGTACAGATCAGGTCAGGCCTGTCCCCATCAATGTGCCCAGCATTCTGGTGTCCTGCGTGACCCCAGGGACCGCTGGGCACAGGGGACACATGGATTCAGCAAGGAGAGGCAGCAAACAGGTCCATGGCTTTTTCTGTTCAGGTTTCCCTGATTACTAATCAAGATCTGCTAATTAAAATTTGCAAAGTTCAATAGAGAAATCAGTGCAAGGCACCGACACCTTCCTGCTCTGAGTCTGGGACAGTTTGCAGTGCCAGGGGGTGATACGAAATAGGCAGTGGCAGAGCTCTTGTCCCCAGGGAGCCCAGGAACAGCTGGCAGTGGAGGGGAAGGTCCAAGTCCAGCAGAGAAATGCCTGAGGGAGCTCCTGCAGAGCAGCGGGTACTGGGAGGGGGTCACTACTACAGGAAAGGTCCAGATGCCATCCCAGCTCCTGACATGAATCAGCTCTGGCTCCTCCACCGTCCCACGCTCAGCAGGAGTCCTTTGGGCACTGCTGCTGAACACAGCCTCATTTCATTACAGTTGTAAATCTGAGCAGATCTTCAGTCAGGAGTGTGACCCTGAGAGCACTGATTCCTGGTAAATCCAATGTTTGCAGCTCCAGAAACAGGTCACAGGCAAAGACCATCGATTCCCTTTCAGCCCTGTTTCTCCAGACTTGGCTCTACCCGGGTCTCAGTTGTGCACACTAGTAGAAGTTCAAGCTGCTGTAAGCACTCAGTTGTGAGTACACAGTTCAAACACTGGCACAGTTTATTTCTCTGATTGTATTTACTGGCCTTATTCACTTTCAATTGCAAAAGTCTAGTTAGTTGGAAGTTTATTGCTGAAACTCAGTTTTTGTCAGAAAATGCTGATGCATTGAGACAAATGTGGAACTATAGAAAACTGAGGGCAGGGAGATTGTGAGTGCTTGTTTGCCTGCAATATTCCTGAGAACTGGCTGGGTTGTCCCTCAGGGACGCTGTGGGAAAGCTCAGGGTCTCTTTCAGCAGCCAGTTTTCCTTGTTCATAGAGAGCCCTTCCTTGTGCCCAACATGAATCTTCGTTGTGTGATGGAGACTGTTGCTTGCTGACATCTTCACTGTGGGCCCGAGGAGCAGAGCATCTCTTTTCTGCATTTTTAAACATCCGAAGGCTGCTATGTCAGCCTTTCTCAGCCACTGTCTTTTCTGCAGTGGATGGCCTGGGAGCTAATCAGCTTTGACAAACGACCTGTTTCAAAGCTGCCCTAGGTTTTGTTCCAAGGGGCGGGGAGAGGATGCTCAGCCGGCATCAGGGAGAGCTGTGCATTGAAGAGCCTTCAGCCCTTCCTCCATCGTCTCTGTGCATGCCTACAGGTATCAATAGATATCGAAGTAAACTCTGGCCCTTCAGAATACCACTTTCTGTGATTAAGAACAGCCACTACACCACCAAAATCTGCATGAAATAAGTCACCAAGTGTTAACTTCAGGTGAGTCAGATGCCCTATTCCATGAGTACTGACTACTGATGAGTAGGCAGTTTTTCTTTTTTTTAATAAAAGTTTTCAAAAGATGTTGCTTAGCACAGAGCAGAACAAAACCACGTCTAATTAGCTCTAGAGCAAATGAGGCCATTTAATTCACAAGAGTTTTGATTTCCACTTTTCAGAAGCACAGCCCTTCAGCATAGGATTTTCATCTCTCCTAAGAAGGGTTCCAACTCTGTACAGCAGAATCCTGCTGGGATTTGGCAACTTATTTCAGTGGTTGTCAACAGTGGTGGAATTAACGATAGTGTTATGAACAACCTCTTGATGTGTCAGGCATGCATATATCACACTTGCAAGGAAATTAATTACAGAATGACATGGGATCCTCATTATGAATATAACAACCCATTAGGCAGTCCTGTCAACTATTTGAAGTATGTCATAGTCTCAGCAAACCCATTTCTTTCAAGAATTTGCAACTTGTTTCAAATTGCTGAACACATCCTTCCATTTAAACAGTTTGCACAGTTAAGTTGATTGACCTGTAAAATAATTTCTTCTCTACTGATGGTGATATTTTCTTTGTTTTCACATCCTTTTGAACTGTTTATTGTAAAGCCTTCTCCCCACTGCAGTGCTTATCGCTTCACATTTTCTTACTCTGTTCCCTTATTACTTAAGTCACGTTCCCTTTGTATCCCTTGTCATTGTAAGCACCCAGAACAAACTGGTCACATAACAGAGACCATGGCTAAACACTCCAAGATGGAAAGAAAAGCATCGTGATCAATGTTGTAGCTGTACCAGCCTGTAAGTGAACCCTTAAGACAGGATCATTATTTCCTTTATGAACTTCCCCTCTCCTGTTTTGAGGTATATGCATTTAATGCTCCTGTAAGTCAACCCAGCATTCTGTTTGGGAGACAAACTGCACACTCTGTTAGGCAGTAAAGTGTGTCAGTGCTGTCGGCTGGGTGAAAATCCTTACGTTCATAACTGATGCCAAAGAATAAAGATGAATATTGGGTGGCTTCTCCTCACAGAGGTGCAGTTATTGACGGAGATATCAGGTACAAGAGTGAGTGTTTCCACATGTGGGACACGGGGACAGGGGAAGGCAGAAGGACCTAGGGGGTGCCTGCTGCTGGTTTTGCTCTGGTTTCTTGCTATGACCAGTAATGTCCAAAAGCTGAGGCAAAAGACAATCTGTTTTTCTGAGTTTCTGTTCACACCGAGCAGCGCTGCTGTTTGCACTGTGGCTTATGTTTTTAATCCATTTTTACATTTGGATTGAAAAGGTGACAGAGGAGTCATGAAGAGACCTTATAAATTTGTTGTATTGTTTTGCCAGAGGATGTCCACATAACATCTGGGCTCCAATAAGTGACAGATGGCTTATCAACACGGGTGGGACTGCCCTGCTATGTCCCTTCTTGCAAATTGCAAGTGTCCTGAACAAAGCTTTTCTGCCAACCCCAAACTTCTCTGTTCTGAAATCTACTTGGGATAATCAAGGTTGTTTAATTTCTGATTTGTTCTCGAAACTGCAGTGCCAGGAAATGCTCCACGCAGCTCCCTCAGCCGATGGGTTGCATTGTGCCAAGTTGGGGTTGTCATACCACACTGTATCACAACATGATGTATCACCACCTCCAAGTGATGGACAGATGAGAGGTGAAAACAAAGGCATAGGCAACGGGAGCTGTGCAACACTGTTTTCTGTGACAGGCTACAGAAATTTCACAACAAAATAAGTTGACGTCCCCATGAGTTCTTTTTATTTTACCTGGAGACCTGGCATACTAATTGAACTTCAAGAAGTGATCTTTGCTGAAGAATCACATCCTGTACATGGGATGTCATACTTTTACAGTACAGCCCATCTTCTAAATAACATTGTCAAAGATATGTTGAGCAGCCAGAGAGATCTTTCTGGTGTACGCTAGCCATAAGCTTGGACTATCGGAGAGCTATTACAGAAATTTTGAGTGAGTTGTCCTTTGTGTTACAGCAAGGGATGAAGGTGTAACTGGAGCAATGAGACCAAAGTGATGGTGCACATGTACAAGTACATATTTTCAAAAAACTCCCATTTGAAGCACCTGAAAACAGAGACAGGATGGCCCCTGGGCAGGGAGCAGCAGTGGGGGGTGACAGGCAGGAGAGTCCTTGTGCTGCCTTCTCCAGCTGTCGCCTGGGATGCTGCGGGGCAGGCAGGGCCCAGACACCAGCCCAAGCAAAGCCAGGGATGAGCAGGTGCTGGGAAAGACTTGACTGTGCAGGTGGTGAGATGCTGGAGCAGACCCCCAGAGATGCCACCGGGTCTCCATCCCTTGGGATATTCAGAGCTGGACTGGACAAGCCCTGAACAACCCAGGCAAATTTGAAATGGGACCTGGCCTCCAGGCTGGCCAGATGTGAGCGGAGGACTGGAAGGGCAGTCTTCCAGAGATAAAGACATGTGTATATATTATACATGCATTATATAGGTATATATAATTATTATACATTTGTAAACTTAATATATACATACATGCATTTACCGTATTTCCAAACCCACAAGATTTTTGTCAATATAAATAATCAAATATTCCAGCCTGTGGCATCATGCTGACAGCTTCAATACTCAAGGCTGTCTTTTGAGGTTGTCCAAGACTTCTCTGTACTGGTAAGATCTCGGAAGCTTTCACTATTTAAAAATTTAATTAGCACAGCTAGAATATTTTACTGGTATCTTTCACAAAAATGTAAAGGAAAATATAGTGGCATCTGATATTCTTCCTTACAATGCTCCCCACTAAACCCCCATCCTCTGCTAGTGCCTGTCTTTTGGAGTAACACAAATTTGTTGCTTTTGTGGCTGCATAGCAGATTCACTAAAGACTTTAAGACAGACGTGATTTTGAGGATGTCTTTGCCTAGAAAATCAAATCTCAGCTTTGTTGAATATGACTTACCTTCAGTAAATGCATGCTGCATGTTAAATCTATGTCCCTAATTATCCTTTTCTTCTAAATCACTAACTCATTGCGTGTTGTTCAGGTCACATTCACAGACCAGTAGCTGCCCACATCAATCTGAAAATGCCAGCCTTGGTGGGAAATACTTGTTAAGGAAAGCTGCTCCAGACCTCCAGCTAGAACATTTTAATGGAATGGGGACACTTCTACTTGTGCTCAGACCAAAATATAATCCTTTAATACTCCCACTAGTGACCTCCTGGCTTGCTTCATTTCAGTTCATTTTATTCCTCATTTGTAGACAGTGCCGACAACCCAGCGTGTCTCTGGTTTTCCTGGAGGGAGTCATCATTCACTCGCAGTGATTTCTGATGGATGGCGTGCTGCACAGTTTCCTTTTTGTGATGACTATGTGCAGTGTGCATATCACCATTATTTCCTTTAAGCCATTTCGAAGAGTGTTTGCTTGCAAATACAGTGAAGTTGTAAACCCCGAGATTTCTGGGGTTTGGTGGCACTTACATTGCTCTAATTTTCCATGTAAGGATCACAGTACTTACTCCACATTTACCCAGCACAGAAGCAGCATGGAATCTGGAAGCTTGTTAACACCTCTAACACCGAGCTTTTGTGCCCATCTCATGCATTACATGAGACAGAAGAAGAAGACAAGCCCCAGATCTTTGCAGCCAAAGTACCAGCTGTGTTTGTGATGGAAGACAGAGCGATGTCAACCGCTCCTCCTACGACTGCGCACAGCGGGGTTGGGCACTCCAGGGATGCTGACAGAGAGCACTCTGTGACCGAAGGACATCTGGGCCTCGGGTGCAGCACGAGTGCAGACCAGAGAGCAGTGAGATTGGGCCATAGGAGAGGACTGAGCCTTGGCTGCTGAGCCGCTGAGCCTCTCCCCTGGAACCGAACTCGTTTTTAGCAGCCCCTGCTCCACGATGAGACATCAGCAGGCACAGATGCTTTCATCTGGGAGTATCTTCTCAAGGTATTTTCTACTTTATTGAGAGACTTCTGCTCATCCTCTGACGCTGTCGGCCAGAGGCAGGATTTTGGACAGTGCTTTTCTTTGGAGATTTCCTGTGTTTTCTCAAATTATTGCTTTCAGGTAATTTGAGCAAGATTGTCTGGTGAAAGTTCTGAAGCTGCTGTCAGTTGGTAGAACTGAGCTGAGAAGAGGGCAGATTCCCTTTTTTCAAGACAGTCGTAGGAGCAGCAGATCTCTGCGTGACTGGAGCCAAACCAGCCCAAAAATCGGAGCTCCCTCCTCGGGTCCCCTCCCGAGGACATCTCTGCTGTCGGCAGCAGTCTTGGAGGGGAACGTGTTCTTCTCCTTGTCACTCATTCTCTTTTTTTTAGTACATGGAACGTAGTCATCCTTTTTAAAGGAAAATTTATTGTTGTATCTGTAATTATTAAATGCCAGGCAGACATTATTTTACTGCTAAATTTTCAGAAAGATGCATAAAAACTCTGCAGCTAAATGGATTACAAATATCAGTGCTTTAAATAGGTAGTGATATTCCCAGTAATCAGTAGAAAAAAATAATTAAATAAAACAGTATTACATTATTTTCACTTACTAGGCTGCCTAGAAATTGTCCCAATACCGGAGTACGTGAAATATTTTTAAAGACTGAAGTGAATTGGCTTAATTAAGCTTGAATTAGCTTAATACTGGCCCAGGTTGCCCAGAGAGGTGGTGGATGGTCCCTCCCTGAAAACATTCACGGTCAGGTTGGACGGGGCTCTGAGCAACCGGATCTGGTTGAAGATGTCCCTGCTCACTGCAGGGGGTTGGGCTGGATGGCCCTTGAAGGTCCCTTCCAACTCAAACCATTCTGTGATTCTATGATCCTATAATTGCCACAAACAGGACTTTCAGGACAGGCTCAGGCTGGGCCTGGGTCAGGTTCACAGCACAGGAGCAGTTCTGTTCTGTCGCAGGCAAACATTTCACATGTGGATATTGCTCAGCACTGTAAGACCGTGCCTGTGCCAGGAGAACATGTTCTCTTCTCACACATGAAAGAGCTTCAGTAGTTTAACAGCATCAACACCACGGGCTGCTGGGCTGTCATTCAATGAACCTCCTTCTTAACACTAATATATAAATCACCTTCTGCAAGAGAGGCTGAAATGCAGCCTTACCCCTCGACCTGTGGTATGATGGATGGAGGAGCATTTAAAAAAAATATTTTAAAAAGAGAAGGAAAGAGCATCCTTTATGTTAGCTGCAGGTTTGTTTGTCAACAGCATCATGGATCTGCATAATTATTGCTCCCATGGGGGTGGATGCAGCACCAGGAAGAGCCAGAAGAACTAACCCTATGCCAGTTGCCCATTAGCCTACAAACAACGTGAAAATATTAATTACTAATACCCAGTCCTACAAAGAGAAAAACCCATAAAAGCCAGGCAGAATGAAAATTTCAGTTGGAAACTCCTGCTGCCTCCCTGACCAGGCTCCCGCAGGCGATGCTCAATGTGATCTCAACATCTTCTGCAGCACTGTCGGAGACCTGGGAAGCAGCAGCAGCACTGCCATACCACAGCATGTCAGCTCCACTTTGCGTGCCTTAAATGAGGTGTAGGATAATTTAAGCATAATGTATGCAAAATTTCTATCAGCTTTCAGTGGAGATGAACAGCAAAACAACAAGCTACTGGCATAAATGTAAAGCAGTATTTTATTCACTGGAGAGGGAGAGAGATCTCTCCAAGTGCTTAATTCCACGTTGTTCTTCCAGGTGATACGTACATATTGAAATAGGATTTGCACATGGCAATCCAAACACAGAGAGAGATGCCATTAACCCCAGGAAAGAGCAGTAGCCAAGGAAAAGTCTCCCCTTGGATTTATGCATGGCAAACAGGAGAGCTGCTGCGGGACTTGTCAAAGGCCGTACGGATCCTGCTGGGCCAGTGATTTGAACATGGCCCATAAGCTTCTCCTCTCAGTAGCCAGTCTTGCTGCAGGTCACCAGGAAAAGGACAGTTTTAGCAATTAAGCTTCTATTGAAATACCAAACACTGTGGGGTCTTGGAAAGAAAATGAGCGTGTAGCCCCATTCCAGATGGGGAGATGGAGTTTGAAGTCCACTATGAGCTAAAAGCTTAATTCTCTTGATTGGCTAAATCTTTAAATCTTAGAGTGTTAAATGCCCTGAGAAAGGAAAGCAAAGCTGCCATTAATAATTCTAATGGCTAAAGAGCATATTATTTTCAAGTGGCTTGTTAATCAGCATGGGGTCTGCCTACAGCTATTGCAATCAGTCATCTTTCACTGGTAGTAGCGGGTGTCTTAATAAGAAACAACAAGGCATTCAAGGGAGCTAAAATTGTTCAGGCTAAAAGGAAGTTAACAGAAATGATTAACCAACTTGGCTAAACGCCACTGAACAGGATGGGAATGCCACTGAAAGGGCACATCATAAAGCCTTGATGCAAACAGATAAAGCCAGAGAACAACCTTGTGAGAATGGCTGCTGCAAAGCTGCTTAGCTCTGACGAAATTCTTATCAGGAGCTCAAACGGGAGGAAGGATTTTCCTTCACAATGCATCCAATAATTGCTTAATGAGAATGGGTGCATTTCTCTACTTTTGCCAGGCCAAAGTTTGTGCCCATTATTCACAATCTATCAGGAAAAGATTAACCCCTGCTTGAGTCGGTGACTAATCCTTGTTCCTTTCTCACCAAATCGCTTTACATCATTTTAAGGAGAGAGCCAAGGGGGGTGCAGCCCAGTGCCTGCTGTCACATGGTCCATCAGACGGGTGTCAGTGGCCCTGGGCACCTGGGGGAACATCAGCTGTGCTCTTCCCCCAGCTGAGCTCCAGGACATTCTCCACTCATTCTGCCTCCCTGGCAACCCTTTTTTCTGCGACACAGCCTAGTGCTGCCTCCCAGAAATTAGTAATAAGGATAGTTCTGGCATAGGATTATGAAGCCCAGAGACAAGAAATGGCTTCACCAAATCCCAGAAAAGTAATGACATACTAAATAGGACATCACAACCCAGAGGAACCTTGCAAAGAACCAAACAGTGTCTGAGGAAGGACCGAGTTAGGGTCAGTACTAATTTATAAATACAAATAATAGTGTTCTTGTTTAATTACTACTCCACCCTCAGCCCTTGACAGTCTCTTCCCTGTGGTTTGGCCCACCTGCACGAGAGCAGGGAAAGACAAAAGTGCCATGCGTCCACAGCGGTTCATTCTGAGACACCGACCCCTGTATTTGAATAACTGGTGACGAATCTAGGAAGAACACTATTCATGTTATGGTGCAGATAAGCCATCTGCCATGCGGCTATAACAGCAATATATACCCCTGAAATGTCTGAAACTGGCAAAGCCCCTCTCCAGTACTGTGAAGCAATGCCAGCTCTTCCTCCTCTCATCTGTTTCTGTTTCCTTTGCTGGGTTGCTAAAGCCCTAACAGGAAAAGAGACAGAGCCTGGGGCTTGCACCTACACTGCTCTGGATTTTAACTCAGTCCCTGGCAGAAGCCTGGTGGGTTTTACATGCCCAGGAAGCCCCTGGAGCTCCCCTCGGCATCTTGGCATCCCCCGAGCACAGTTCCATCACCGCTCCTCTGGGGCTGCTATCCCCAGGGCACCAAGGCGAGCAGTGCCAACCAAGGCCACCGCCAGCTCACAGCAGGGGCATTGCAGGCTCCTTCACAGTGCTTTTGTGTTAAGTCTTTATCAATCCCGCTCTGTTGAATGACATGCAATTCTGATCAAAAGGAAAGTGAAGAGTGGAAAAGTCTTGAGCAGAAAATGCAAGCAAGTTCTCCTTGAGCAATGGTAAGTGTTTAACCTACCCCATACCACAGGATGCTCTCTGCTCTGTCTTTCAGTGCAGCTCATCTTTACTTCAAGCTGAAAACCCAACAATTCTTTCCGAAGTGAGGTAACCTCATAAAGCATTGCTGTCTAAAAATGGGAGAGTTTCTCATTGACTGCTGCAGTTGATTTGTGTAAATGATTAACGGGAAGCATGTCATGGCCAGACAACACATCAAGTTTTCACCTGAGCAGCACACTAGTTTCCTCCACCCTCACCTGACATGTCCCATTCACTTTTGCTGGATATCCAGGCCAGGCTGGGTCTCTCTGACATGAGCAACAGCCCAATTTTCAAGTATTCTGGAGGATATTGAGTACTACTGGGTGCTTAAAACTATTATAAGTAGCAGTGCTTATTCTGTCAGCATGAGCAGGATGAATGCTGCAGCCACCAGAGACTACCAAGAGCTCTCAGACCACACTGGGAAGCAGGCACTGGGATGGCGCCATTAGCCCAGACCCAAGCTGCTGCTCACCCTGATGTTCCCTGTTGCTGAACCCTTGGCAGCAGCACATGCACGCACAGCCCTTGCTTAGTGCAGGGTGGATGTCACTGCACGTCCCCTCTGCTGCTGCTCAGGCACAACTGGGGTCCCCTCCTGGCAGGGGCACAGGGCATCATGTGTGTTTGGGTGGCCACAAGTCTCCGACCTAGCCTGCCAGCCTCCTAGGGGGGTGACGGAAAACACAAAGGGAGCAAATACAGCAAACTGCATCCCAGCACCTCCAATGTGTCGGGTGAAACTCGGTGTGGATAGATCTTACAGTGATGGACACATAGGAACGATCTGAGTTGTACAGAGACCCTGGTGAGCTGTGAAACTGACTGCTGCTGTTCGGGGATGACAGATCGGAGTTATCACAGAAGTAGGAAAATGCCAACTCGGTGCTCACAAGTTGCCAAAAAGAAAGTTCCCTGCCAGAAACTGTTAAAAGTAACACTATGTTATCATGAACCTGGAAAGAGGATCCAGAGGTGCTGGTGTCAGTGCGATGCCACTCTCCAGCCACACCAGGAGATCTGGGCAGCCGGGGCGGCCCTCAGCCGCTGCAGTGAAGGCATCGCCCTGTCCTGGAGTGGGGTCAGAGGGACCATGGGGGCCGACAGCCCCTGGGAGGTGATGGAGCACATCCCGCCAGCAGCCGGGCCCAGGCACGCTGAGGCTCGGGGTCAGCTGGAGGCAGATTCTGCCTAAAGAACCTGGTGGCTCGCCATGGTCAGACGGCTGCTTCACCAGGTGAGGGGCAACCAGCCAGCAATGAGTACCAGTTATCCTGGCTTGAGCAATGCCTCCAGCACAGGCTGTCACAGCTTCCCAGAGGCCAAAGCAGGGACATAGAGACAAGACGGGTGGAACACAGGGTGGGTAACACCAGGCTGCGCATCAACCAGACCTGGCTTTGGCGTTATCTCGGCTTTGAGAAGGCAATTGGACCAGAGGCCTCCAGGTGTCCTTTTCAGCCTAAAATAATCTGTGATTCAAAAAAAGGGACTGAGAATAAAATAATGACTAAATAGAACAGGACTCCTTGAGCTGTAAAAGAGAAATGAGTGCAAGGAAGTGCTAGAGGTCTGGAAGAAACAACCAGCATGGAGAGAGCAGATTATCTCCTTGCTCTTTCTTTTGTGGAAGAACTGGGAAGATCAAACAAAAACATCAGGAAGCAGTTCTGAAATAATAGAAGTAATTTGTAAATAAATGGTGCGTTTTGCTGAGAGGCACTGTTACAGAGACCCAAAGTATAGATAACTGAGAAATCAATAAGACATATCCTCAGAAGAAAATTCCACTGGGAGCTTTTAACATTAAATGCAAAGAGCACCATAGAGTGGTGGAAAGCAGGAGATTACACTGGAAAAGAGCGTATCCTCACCCACCCTGCCCATGGAGGGAGACGGGCTGTGGGGCAAGATGGACCTGCTGTGTGAGCCACTGCAGACCCACTCCCACCTTGCGCTGTGCTCCAGCAGCTCCTCTGCACCATAGCGCAGGACCCTGCCAGTCCCCCGGGCTCAACTTCCCCCAGCGAGGGCCACAGCCACTTCATCCCAGGGAAATGCTGCTGACCCACTCACTTGCCCCTCAGAGGAACACTGGACGATTTGGAGATATCCAAAGATGTGAAACTAGCTGCAATTTATTTGAGATTCACCTGACATACCATCTTTTCTAAAAGGTGGTGTCTCATCCTCCCTGGAATTTCAGGCTGCACATTTTGGGGAGTGAAAGCCCACCCCAGCCAGAGCTGCCCATGGGCATTGAACCCTGGGCAGCCACAGGCAGCCCCCTTTTCTTGAGATGGAGATGGGAAAACAGACACAACAACAAATCGGGGGGGATAGCTCTAAAATAATGTGAAAATTCTCCTTTTTTTCCTGCATCCTCTCTCTACATGGGTGTTTTGTAATTAATTTGCACTCAGTAAATATTGGGGATTTTTTTAAATGACTGGCACCTGTGAAAATGAGGTTTCTTCACTAAACTTCCTGTAATGAAACCACAATAAGCAAGGGACCATTTCAATGCACTGATGTGCACAGTTGGCTTTCAAGCAAAGTGGCCGGCACTTGCACTTCTGCAGTGTGATTGAAGAGCTCAGGTGCACAGCTACGGTGCTGATTATTTGCCTATTAATTAATACTCCAGGCAACACATTTCTTTTAATTATACCACATACGACAGCTGTTCCCAGCAGCCAAAGTATTTCACAATATCGAGCACTCGAAGCACTTGCCTTTATTTAGAATCATAGAATCACAGAATCACTCTGGTTGGAAAAGACATTCAAGATCATCAAGCCCAACCATCACCCCAGGACTGCCAAGTCCTCCACTAAGCCATATCCCCAAGGGCCACATCCAGATGTTCTTTGAATACCTCCAGGGACGGTTACTCCACCCCTTCCCTGGGCAGCCTGTGCCAATGCCTGGCTGAGGAGCTGGCGCCGGTGGACGGCAGCTGCAGGCATCTCCTGGAGGCACTGTGCTTCTGCAAACATCAGAGGTGGTGACAGCACGGGACACCCCTGGAGAAGCTGCTGCTGCACACCCAGTGCTGGCAGAAATGGGGACTGTACTGGAGGCTGCAAGCGGTCGTGCTGTGGGGATGGCAGCTGAGAGCCCTTGGCAGCTGGATGCCCCAGAACCACCCTCTGCCTCCATACAAAGGTTGCCATGGATTTGCAGCCTGAACTATTGTTTTAAATTAACAGAACGTTACAATTCGCTTCCAGTAGGCAAAATCTCCGGCCGAGAGCACTGTGTATCTCTCTTCTGTGACCTTCCAGGAAAATTCTGCATTTTTCTCCCTGCAAAAAGCTGCTGGCTGGAGGCAGCTCTGGCAGAAGCTGCCAGCGTGCTGCTCCCCCGCGCTGCCCTCGCACCAGCACCGCTGCAGTCACCACTGCTCCTGGCACCCCAGCCCGAAGGCTGGCACAATGTAAGCACCGTGGCTGGTGCACTCCAAGTGGCTTCAGGTCCTGGCGTGCTCTGCTTTGAAACATCCCAGGGAGTCTTTCCCTGCCCCCAGGAGACAGCAGTTCCCCCCAGCTCCAGGACAGGAGGCTGGAGCCAGCCCAGCAGGACCCTGCAGCAGCTGGATGGCAGGCAGTGTCCCACCATGTGGAGCCATTGGTGCTGGTGATGTGGTCCAGGGAGAGGTCAGACACAAGCCACTGCTCGTCCTGAGAGCAGAGGGCTACAGGAATCCGCCTCATGCAAGAGATCCACCACAGCAGATGGAAGGTGAAGCCAGCTCTTCTCTCTCTGAAAGCACAAAACCAGGTGCAGGGCTGGGGTGAGCAGAGAGCTCCTCACTGGCTGCTCTGCACTAGGCTGCAGGCAATCTCCTGGCCTGATGTAAAAAGCATCACCCAAGTGACAAGGCACATGAGCTGGTTCTGCATAGAAATAAGCGAATGATGTTCTGAGGCTGTAATGTGATAGCAGCATCTGTTGTACTCGGCACCTGCAGCTGAAATGAAGGACCCTGCAGCAAGACATCTTTCCAGAAGACGCTGACATAGGCTGGAGGAGCTCCATCTCTTGTCTTGCTCTGGACTGGAGAGGCTGCTAGGATGCTGACTGGAGCTGGCACCACAGCAGCTCAGGCCAAAGTTTGCCTTCATACATCAAGCAGTGTGCCAAGAACAATCATTACTTCATAATTAGGAGTCTCATTTTGTTTTGGAAATGCCTCTCTGCACCTGCAAAAGAAAAGTGTCCCCAGAATGGCAGAGATTAATATAATGCAATAAGACATTTGGCACAACCTGCTGCAAAGCTTGTGCCAATCTTCAGAAAATGAGCTCACTGTGCTGTGTCTTCCTGGGCTATTCTGAACAGCTCTGCGTGGCATAACCGCTCTTAAAATGACCTCTCTCTCCAGTTAGGCAAACTGCTTGGCTGCTGTTCCTAGCAGTAGCTGGGAAAGAGAGTAAATAGCTTCCTGAGCTGTCTTGTTAGTCCAGTGTGTCTCTATATGAAAATGTTAAAGAATTTATGTGTGCATGACAGAGACTGCCTCCTGCCCCCACCAACTCTGCCACGCACTCTGCAAGCCCCCGTCAGGACCCTAGAGCAGAGGGAGGCAATGTAGTGCTGATGAGAGCTCACCTCTGCTGCGTGTGTGGCATTTGCTTCCTTGGGCTCGCCAGGTTGATTCCCATTGCTCCTGTTTATCAGCAGAGCAGCAGTCCAGTCTTTTTCTCTGTTTATTTTAAATCAGGTTTCCTCCCCTCAGTCCTGTAAGACACTCCAGGCCTGTGGATGTTGCTGTAAGTCTCATAGGAAATGAGTTAGCAGTACCACACATCCATACCCCCTGAAGTAAGAGCGGGGAAGAGGTTTGCAATGTGAAGGGTTCAGGGCAGTCCCAGGAGTGCAGTAACACCCCGGGGTGTTGCACCAAATCCATGTTGACAATTGGGGAACATAGGTGGAGGTTCACTTCCAAACATAATGAAGTTAACAACTTGGTGCTGCTGCAGACAAATGCAGAAGCCCAAATGAAGGTGCAGGGTGGTAAGCAGCCAGGGCCAATGTCCAGAAGCTGAAGATCCTGCTGCTGGAGGTGGAAGAGCCTACCTGTGAGTGAACCCCACCTGTGAGCTCAGCCATGAGCCCCTGTGTGCTGCTGCCTCTGGGTGCTGCTACCTGCATGCAGCAGTGCCTGGGTGCGAGGCCTGACTGCCGAGGGGCTGGCAGACCATCCCAGAGAGTGGGTCAGGGCACACCTGGACAAACAGCACTGAGGGGGGACAGCGCTCTGCGTGGGGACCTGAAGGAGGGCAGCTCTGGCACCGTGGTGCCTGCAGCAGTGTGGATGGCTGGCTGCATCCCGTGAGAGTAGGGATTGCACAGGGGAGAGGGGATGGCACCTGTGCTCCCCGGAGGAGTGGGGGTCCTGCCAGCTGAGCTATGCCAGTGCAGGGGGCTGCCAGGCCGTGTGCAAGGAGCAAGGACCAGCCCCCCAAGGCCAATGTGTTCAGAGTGAGAAGGACAAAGGTCCCAGCTCTGGTAAACAAACGGCATGATTACCTCCTGGCAGTACCCCGCTAGCAACAGCTAATTAAAAAATTTATGGATTATCCATAGATGAAGCAGAATGCCCTGTATGCATAGAAACAGTGTGAATAACATCTCCATCACCTCCTGTCCAGCAGCCAGGAGAGCTCACACAGGCGTGTCTGGGGCCAAGCAGCAGCTCTTGGCTCTTCCCCATGTGTCACACCCTGGCTGGAGATTCCTGACTCCGCAGTGGAGACACCAGCCCTGTGACCACTGTGCCAGCCCTCCACACAGCGAGTCACCCCGGCACAAGTCACTGCCCTGAGCTGAGGGACAAACAGCCTCTGGGGAGCAGTCTGCAGCCATGTCCCCAGCCCAGGGACACTGCTGGCAGTGTGCGCTTGCCTGTGCAACAACGAGCAGCGACCCCACGAGGCGAGGAGATTTTGGGAGTGAAGTTTCAACATATAAGCAAACAGACAGACCCCAAGAGCAAAGATCCATCAGTAGTCAGAGTAATACAGTCTGCTGCACAGATACATTTTGCAATTTAAAACCAGCATTTGTTTTGTCATGTTTCTCATCACCATTAGTACACAATGGGACACTGTACATCAGTTTAAATGAATTCCTAATGAGCACTGTAGCAAGTCTATTGAACAGGAGATAAATAGGTGATTACTGTGACTCTGCCCTGATGGATGGGACTGCTCAGGGAGTTACGTGCCATTTCCATACCCTTTTATGGAGATACCATAAATCACAGCAGGCAGAGTGGCCCATTAGGAGCTGTAACCAAAGGAGAAGAGGACTAACTTTAAGAATAAAACTCAAAGGGCTGACAATGTCAGATGCCTGCTGGTGCAGATCAGAGAAGATTGATGCATTGTGAAGATGTGATGTGAAGACTTGTGCCATCAGGATTCTCCTAAGGAAGGAATGTGAAGATGCCACGAGGTAAGGGAAAGAATTAAAGGGCTTAGGACTGATGCTACAGATCACGTTTGGGGAGGATAATGGACACATTCCAGGAAAGGTGCATCCTTCAGATCTTTTCTCCAGGGCTTGAAGGCAGCAAATCAAAATTAAATTAATACTAAGGAAAGAAAGGGAAAGAGCAGGGAGACACTGGCTACTTTTACACAAGGGTAGAGGAAATCAGGTGAGAATTTACCAATGGGAAATGGAACCTGGGAAGGTAAAAGGATGGGAAGTGGCCAGAAAGAAATGATTAATTCCCGAGAACAGCAACTGAGTCGATGATAGGGTCAGTGAACAGGGCAGTTGCCTGATGAGAGGGGGAGAGAGTGCAAACAAGAAAGAATGTGGAAATGATTTTGTACATTTGCCAAGAGCTGGGGGGCAGCAGGCTGCAGGGACCTGGAATTCTGAGTGACTTATGAGAGCTGGTACTCTGGGTAGAAGAAGCACCATTGAAAAGTTACGATGGCAAGGACGCAGTCAGACCTACTAGCATGAAAAAAGGCAGTATGAGTAGGAGGTGCCGGGGACAAACTACTCCAAATCAGTGTCAGCCATCTGTACCATTTAAAAAAACCCACCATTTGTAGTCTTTTAAGAGAAGACAGCAGCAAGCTGCTAAACAGGATTCTATAGGAACTACTGTGTAATTATGTAGTATGTGCAATAGGTATTGTGTAGGACAATAGCTCCAAGAAAAGCACTCCACAATATGTACATCACATTTCAAGACATCAGAGGAGCCAGGTAAAGCTGTCATTCAACCGTGTACTAAGCAGGACAAAGATAAAATAAAAACATTCCAAAGTACCCTCTAAATACTAAAACCCTTCAATTTCAGACAGCTCAACGTGTCATTGCAGTTTCAGAGACAATAAAACATAATCAAAACTGCAACTCAACTGTATTAAGTAGTAAGAAGAGAGAAGGGGAGTTCCTAGAAAGAGCTTGGCTGACTCATCTGCGCTTTGATACCAGCTGGGGAGCTGATACCGAATGCTGGCAGTGATGAGCACTGTGGGACAGTGCCCAGGGAAGCAGAAACGTCAGCTCAGCTGCGGTGGCAGGGACGTGCCTCAGGCACTGCCCTGTGCTGGGGGGGAAAAGGGCTCACAGCAGGCAGATGGGCACATCCTACTGGGTGACATTTGTTTCTCATTCAAAATTTTGTAGTAAACCCCCTGAATCATTTGCTGTGCTGCAGTGCTCTTCCAGTGTCCCTCCGGGGTGCTGGGTAGCTTGTGTCGCTCTGAAAAGGAAGGTTGCTACTTCTCTGGGTAGGAGGAACCCTGACAAGGTGACACAGACACTCTCAGGCCTCCAGCAAAGAGCAGCACTGGAAACCTGTCAGAGAGGTTTCCTACAGGGGTAGGTAACGGTGGTGGTGTGTGTAACACGGGCTGGTGTGTGTTTGAAGAAAGACTTTCCTCAGACACTGCATCACTGTGGGCAGCCTCAGAGATGAGGAACAAATGGCACACATGACACAGCACGGACTGGTTGCAGGGTATGTGGTGTATACTGGTCCAAAGAGTATGAACCCTGGGATTCTGGAAAATAGCACGGGCAGCATGGAAAACTTGAAATCACGAAAAGTCACTGGGTTGAGTGACTATGGCTGGAATCGGGGTGCCTAAGGCATGACTCATACAGATACACCAAGAAATCATCAGCACTGCTGTACAGGCCTTACCAACACCTGTGATTTTGCAAATAATGCTAAAGTTTCGTGACTGAGAGAGACAGACTCCCGCAGGAATGGAAGTGGAGAAGAGTTGCGCCTGTAGTCAGCGACTGACCGGACTTGCTCAGCAGAACGCATGTAACAAAGGAGCTCATGCAGCAGCGTCCTGTGGGGAGCAGCGGGTGAGCTGCCTGGCCAGACTGGCGTGGATCATCACCTGTGACTCCAAGGCTCCAGATAACGCACCTTCCCGGGGTGCCACAGGGGCTCGGACCAACACCCTGGGTGCTTTCCTCTGGCTGAATGTCAATTTTCCTGCATCAGGGTGCATCCTGCACTCCCACGGCCCACCTTGCATTGATTCCTGCATCACTTTTGACCACAGTTTCCCTCCTGTGATAGGTCCTATAAAAATGCAGCTTTAAATAAACACATGGTGCCTGAGTGGCAGAGCCGTGGCGATGGGGCAAGGGTCTGACTGCCAGCCACATGCCGAAGCACTTGGAGATGCAAGGGAACAAGCGATGTAATGCAGCAGGCTGCTGACCAACATAACTCTGTGAGGCAGAAAAAGGCATTCAAGTCAGATTGAGAGGTAACAAAGCTGCCTCTCCAAGCCTTGCTGAATACACATCCCAAGCTAGGGAACATACAAAAAAAACACAGGAGAGATCGCTTGAAAAGTCGGCAACGTGGTGCTGAAGACTGCTCTGCTGAGCCGTTTGAGATGGGAGCGCTCATCTCAGCAGCGAGGGAGTGACAGACAGAGAGGGGACTGGGTGCCAGGAGCCCTCTACATGACGACAGGCAGCTTATGCTTCATGTGACACAGAAACAGTGCAGTGATTTAAAGAGGAAGATGACACGAAGTGACACAGAGATCTTCACAACAGCTTTTGACCAGACTCCACTGGGCCAGTGCTGCATGTGTCAAGGCAAGAGAAAGGGATGTCGCAGATGTGTGTGAGAGAGGGAAAGCCTCAGCTAGAACCTGGGCTGCAGGAACAACCACAAAATGCTGTCTGCTAGAGATGTGACAGAAGAATCCTCTGCATTTGAGTGTGGGAGGGTGAGGGGACAGAGCCGCTCAGCAAGAGACAGGCCAGGAGCAGAGGCTGAATCTGCCAGCCATCACCCAGTGCAGATGAATTCGCCACAGATGAGGCTTCACAGGGCTGAGGCCAAAAGCTGGGCTGAGGACACTGCCACCCCAAAAAGTTAATGAGGAGAAGAGAAGCATCCACCAGCAGGCCTGCTTCGGAGACAGGCAAGTAAGAGGAGAGCAAAGAGGAGTCAGAGCTGTAGAAGATGAAGTACCAAACAATTTGACATAAAAGAGACTGCCTGACAATCTTCAAGGTAGTTGAATAGTAAAGGGGGAAAACAAACAGGAAAGGGCTGAAAGGTTACAGTTGATTGCAGGGTCCTGCCAGCAGAGACTGACTTGACTTTCGTCATCAAATACAGATGCTCCCCTAGAGACAGCTGATGCCTTGCACGTGCCGAGCATTCACACGTCACCCCCACTGATTCATGCTCTGGTTTCATGGAGGAGTTTAACAATCTCCCTTTCTATTCTTCAGAGAATAATTCTGTACACTTTACAGATGGCTAGGAACGCCATGTGTAATGTGTGCTTTAAGTATTTGTTTACTCTTATTTGAGTGGAGCTTTTGATGTAGGTCTATCCATTACTTAAAAGCCAATAAGTTGGAAAAGGATGAAAGAAAGTGAAATGATCTGTATCATATCATTCTGTACAGTATTTGTGTATGCTGAATATTTCATTTATTCTGTGATCTGCAGATGGGTTGAAATTGAAAAGCTGGGCTATTCCAGTGGCAGCCCTTTTGTTCTTGGAATGAGCTTGGTTTATTCAAGCAAACCAAGTGAACACCTGATTAATGGCAACATCTATCTTTAAGGAAAAAGGTTGTCATTAGACTGAGCTACTGTGCAATTCTAAAATGTTTTAACATTGTGCTCTACGTGGCAGGAGCTTAAGTGGTTTTCTTCCTTCTGGTGAGACCAAATCAAGTCTGGGGGATCTTCACTTCTCTCTTGGTGGGGCACCCCAGGAGCAGCGGTGGTAGGGAGCAGGGAACAGCTGCAAATGCAGCTCCTCCGCACAGCTGAGTTACATTATACAGAATGAAAATGCATTTTTTCCTGCAAGTGCTTTTTTCTTTCTTTCTTTCTTTTTTTTTTTTTTGGTTTAAACAAGAAACTTTTTGCTTTCTTATTTTAAGACAACATGTAGATCTTAGCCTTTTTTATTATGGTGATCAGCAATGGAGTTAAAATTCAGCATCAAAGGGCAGAAGATTAATTTTTCACTGACAGAAATCTGCATATCCCAACGCACTGCTGGAGGCTCACTCACCCTACCAAGAGCAGCATAGCCAGTGCAGCACTGACTCCTCGCCCACCAATGTGGCACTGCTGCAGCTCTCACACACACTTCTGGCTGCTTGGGCACAAGCTGTCAGAGAGGAACCCAACAAAGAGCATCACTACTCCCACCCACCACGGGGGTCTTGGGGATGGAGGGGTCAGTATTCCCACCTGTATTGCAGGACGTGGCCTCCCCTCCAGCTGGACCCCTGTACTCTGCAGCAGCCCCAGGGCTGTTGTGACCGGGCATTCCACAGGGATGCTCCTCTGGCAGCTCATCACTCCTGCAGCAGTTCCAAGGTCAGCACTACCACTTCAGTCACCAAGTTTGTGACATCTTCATACTAGAGGTGACAGCTCAGGTTGTGAAACGGGCATTTCCTTTCTAAGCAAGAACTCTCATTCTGCCTGTCTTGAAAGCTGGTGTTACTCCCTAGACACTCCACATGAGGAGGACAGATATGACAAAGTGAGAGTTCAGCACTCACAAGATTTGCAGTCCAAATAGACCATAATTAGGAGAAGACAGAAAGGAAAGGTGCAAAAAAATCAAAAGAGGGAAGAAAGGAACAAATGGTTTGGAAAAATGACTATTTGTCAAAAACTGCCCATTTTGCCTTTCTCACAGCAGCGTACTGGGGTTTCAGGCTCCTCTGAAGCAGTAAGTTCTAAAGGGCACACAGGATTAGTGCAGTACAGGAATCTGAACAGAACTGACCGGGTCAGGGCAACTGGAGTCCACACATGAAGAACCCAAACTGGCAAAGACAGACCCGGTACGTCCATTCTGATACGTTTATGACAGAGGGAAAAGAGGCTGCAGAAGTTGCATTTTCCATGTCACATGTTTTACAGGATTTTAGGCAATGTCCGTTGGATTTACTGAGTGGAAAGGACTTGTACATCTTTGATTATTGCTGTTTCTGAGAGACGTCTGCTAGAATCTCTTCAGAATTCTGTATCGAGAAGTCTGTTCATAATTCTTCACACAAGCTGACAAACTTCAGCTAAGGTGAAAGTACACATAAGAGGGAAAAGTGTCAGGCAGTGAGAGATGGAGTCAGTAGTCTTAGCAATAATCAGAGAGAAGTGCAGTGGGCAGCGTAGGCAGTGGCATAACCCTCTCAATACTGCAGCTCAGCTGGACCAGGTAAAACTGAGTTAGGAAAAAAGCCAGAAAACAGCCGTTTCTCAATGGTTTTAACTTCATTGATTTCCGCAGAGCCAGTATTACTCTAAGTGAAAACACACCTTTAAGTATAGTAAAGTAAAAGCCCACTCCAAAAGCCAACCATGCACTGCCTTGCCCGCGGTGACTGGCTGCAAGGCAGCTCCCTCACATCTCTGCTCCGCGGGTCGCGGGCTGCCCCAGCTCAGCTACTGCCCGGCGCCGAGCTCAACTCGGCAACACCTACAGCCCTGGCTAACGAGCAGCTGAGCTGTCCATTAAACCCGACCTGTTGTGCTACAGATACGGAGAAATAAACTTACGAAATAAAACGACTAAAAATCAATTTCCCACTGGTGATTTTTTTTTTATCTGTATGGAGAAGAAACTATCTCTAGAAAAGGGAGAAGGAGTGTTTAAGCGTTGATTTGAACCTGGAGAAGAACAGGATGGCAATTCATTCTCAGAAACACTCCCAGCGAAAGGCTCCGTCAGCCAGACACCGCTGCCAGCCGAACGCGGGGCAGAACGCCCGTCTGCTCGGCGGACACC
>VZRW01007137.1:0-95601 GCA_013398125.1 Aegotheles bennettii | reverse complement strand
GGGGCCGGGCGCCGGGCCGGGAGCGCGGAGCCTCGGCCCAGGTGCGGAAGGGACCGCGGGGCTCGGCGCGCTGGCTGTGGAGCGCGGCTCCCTGCTACAGGGGCCCTTCCTGGCTCCGGGGCACGGGCAGAGGGCTGGGGCGGAGAGCCCTGAGGTCCTATCCCAGCCCTCGGTTGCATGATCCTTCAGTCCCAAGATATTTTTCCATTGTTTAATGTTGATATGCCCCATATATGAAATGACTGAAGAAGCTTTTGCTCCTTGAAGAGCCCACTTCAACCCTGCAAAGGCTCTACAAGGCACATGCTGAGCACCTCTGGGCCACGGCGCTGAGCACGGAGAGCAGCAGCAGTGCCAAGGGGCTGGAAGCGAAGGTCTGGTGATGCTTCATCTGGCTGTAAGAGAGCAGAGTGTCTGCCTTCGTGTACCTCGGAAATCACAACTCCTTTACAAACCTCAGAAGGATTGTTCCTCGGTGTTTAATTAGTGAGTCCTGGAGGCTGGAGAGGTCTTGGCAGTGCTGTGCAGACAGCAGTCGTGCAGCCCACTGGCACCCCTGCCCAGAGGCAGAGGTGAGGTCAGTGCCATTGCAGCTCACCGCTGAAGTGAGGAGTTGTGTCCTGGGCCACCAGACTAGTCCCCAGCAGCTCACCCCAGCTCCTGCATGCCGATTTCACTGATTCGCTGATTCCCATTGCCCTCTCCATGTGGCACAATGCTCCACCAGCCATGGCCCATGGCTCAGAAGCCATCTCTGACCCAGAGAAGGTGGATCCCAGCTCCATCCTGCCTGTTAGGGCCATAAAAAATCCTCCTTTTCCTGAGGAGTTTTCATTTGCTTTTGGGAGCTGAGGACTGGGGAGGACTACGGAATGTTTTTGGAGGAAATCTATATTCTTTTACTACCTCGGGCTGCATACCACCAGCAAAGAGATGCTAGCAGAGACTAGAGCTACACAGATTCTGAGCTTCTGGCTTTATAGACCATTAACTTTAAAGACACTGTCCAGACTGTCTGCTCCAGTTGAAGAGTCTTCCTGATTATCTTCCCAGGTAAATTAATGCCTGACATATTTCTTTATTACATTTTGGAGGGACTAATAAATGAATTTACTAGGTGATTTCTTAATTTAATACTGCAGTTTAAACCAACAGACAACAGCAGCAAACGGGTTTGTTGAGACCTGCGCGGTGCCATAGCACTGGTTCCTGTAAATCCTCACTGAACAAGGCTGGAGTCCACAACATGGCAATACAAACAGAAGGCAAACACAGCGTTTGCACACTGCTGCTCTTGTGTTGAAGCGGCTACAGCCCTCGCAACAGCTCGGCAAGGGCCGGGGGCCCTGCACCCTGCTGCGGCAGCCCTGCTTGCTGGGGCACAGTGCGGGCACAGCCCATGCTCTCCGGGCACTGCTGCAGCCCTGGGGTGCGCTGGCCCCTCGGGCTCTGGGGAACATGCTGAGGTCCTGCACGGCCAGAGTCAGGGACATCACCCTCCCAAAACTTAGGCTCTGGACAAAGGGACCAGCAAGGCACTGGTATTACAAGTCAAACCAGAATTTCCCATTAGATGACAAAACTATTTAATAGTTCTTAAAGTACTTCTCTTAGTTCAAAAGTAGACAAAGTAGATATTTTATATGTCAGGAAAGACATTTCCTTTTTCCCAGTGGAGATGTTATTTGTACCTTCTTAACACCAAAGCTATTAGGAATAAACAGTTCAATGCAAATAGGAGGTATTTATAAGCAGAGAGGCGCTCAAGGGAAAGAAATTGTGAACAGAAGAGAGTCTCTTATTTCTACTCTTAAAATAGTCTCGATTTTATGCACGTTAAAAATTTCTGACATTGCTACTACTGTCCCTGCTGCAGACCGAGCAGGAAGGAGCCTCCAGGCAGTGTGGCCTCCCACCCGTGAGCAGTGTCTGGGGCTGCAGCACAGCCAGCACAGTCAGTGCTGGGGTGTAGGGAGCAGGGGACACCCAGCCCGGCACAGCCAGCACCAAACCTCCTCTGGCAGCAGCCCCGCAGGTGGCATGGCCGGCCACAGCACGCTGCCAGCGCTCCGTCCTCATGCTCCTCAAGGGCTGTCACCAAACCAGCTCTCTGGCATCCTTGCAGAACTTGTCACAGGTCAACATGGCTTGAGAAGCTGGTGGACTCACGTGTTCTCTTCTACTTTCATGGATATTTTGTGTGTCTCAAATTGTAAAAGCAGTGAATTATTCCATTGCTTACCTTTCAGTGGCATCAGGTATGGTGTCCCACCTCTGTGGCTCCATGGTATGTCAGTTACTGTTCTCCATGAGTGCCTGGATCTACAAAATTTACTACTGTCCTCATGCATCTGTAAGAAGGACACCAGAAGACCAGCTCACAGAACCATTTTTTAACCTATAAGCTGTGATCTTAAAATGCAGATTTCATACCAAGGAAATTAGTTTTAACATGCCATTGAAACATACTGACAAAATTGAATCCTTACAGATAACCATTAAAATGCAACAGAAAGAAATGGTTCCAGGCAAGATTTCATTTGATGTCTTCAGATTGGGTTCTGGATGATTTTTCTTGGAGGGAGGAATAGGGAAAGAGAGGAAAATGAGTATTCTGATGAAATACCTTGATTACTGGTCAGTGTTTGGAAGAAAACACAACTACACGCCCGTTTGAAGGTTCACCTTGCAGTACCGTTGCTCTAACAGTGGTATTTCCCATCAGTGTCTTGGCCCTGGGCAGCATTTGGGCTAGGTAGCGGGGTGCCCACGGACAGGGCAGGCAGTGCTCCCCATCTGTGCAGGCAGGGATATGGGGAGCTGGACTTTGGCCATGGGACAGCTGTATTGCTGGCCAGCCTCCTGACTGGTGGTCTTCCAACCCTCTGAGATGGTCTTTAGTCAGGCATCTGTATCTGCTCTGCAGAACTTGTGCTCAACCATGATGGAGTCCCGTGGAAGGGAGTGACGTTTTCTGCAGCACAGCCACAGCCTAAAAACAAGCAAACTGTGATAACCACATCATCCTTGTTCTTTAGAACTTCAGTTGTTCTATTTACAAATAAAAGCATGGGTGACCATGTCAAATTCCCAAATGGGAATAAACTGTGAACACAAATAGAAATTTATGGACACAGATGTAGCTTGACACCGAAGGGTGTTCTGTGCAAGCAGAACAGCTGCATTCGTGGGACATGGCCATGAAATTGCCCTTACAGAGTCTGCTGCTGCTTTGTATTCATGGACAGGGAGACACTGGACACTGCACTTCATCAAGTTGGAGCTGTTCTCCCCCACCATACACTCCAGACCTTTCTGGTTAATAAAATGTCACTCACTTTGATCTTCACAGCTTGTCTTGCCACACCACCACCGTGCCAGCCTTCTTTGCGAGACTGAAGATTTCCAAGAAGCTCCCCCTGAGGACATCTACTGAAGGTCGAGCAGTACTCTTCAGGCTCGTCTTCATTTTTTGTTGGCATTTCAAGCTGGAAAGGGCACAGGGTGGAGAGCACTACGTGTCTCCTGGCTGCAGGAATCCTCTGGGCACAAAGGGCAACCTCAAAGCTCAACACCACAACAAAACACTTGTGTGGGACTGGCGTGCTGCATCCCTGCATGAGTGTCCAGCACGGTGGGCAGGGGATTGGTCTGAGCAGTGACAGTACTGCCAACTCATCATTAAATAATTTACTGTCCCTTCGTCCCACTCTGATTTAGTGGTTCAGGTGCTGTGGGATCAGGAGGGCTGCCCTCTGACCCCATCTCTGCCACTAAACTGCCAAGTGATTTTTGCATGTTGTACCATTTTTCTGTGCTTGAATTTCAATAAAGCAGGGTTAAAGCAGCAGACTGCCGCCACCATGTGCTCCATGAGCCCTGGAGAAAGAACACTGGTTATCTGAAAGACACAAATACTCCCAAGTATGTGCACAAAGCACCAGTAAATATTTTAATAAGGTATTAACAGTTGACTTAAAAGGCATTGTAGTAATCTATGAAGAGCAAGGCAGATATATCTACTTACACATAGGATTCTAGTCTCCTAATAGTCCTGTAATTATTAGCTAAAGCCTATTTCCAGAGGATTATCAATTTCCTCTCATGGGCATTATTTGTAGAAAGTTTCAGGAATGCCATGAATATTTCAGCAGAGCCTGAATTATACAGAGAACACACCTTGTCATCTGCAGAGTAGCAACTGGCTTGTGAGCATGCATCGCTTGAAAAGTTGTATGTACGTGTTTTAAATTCTGGGTCATTACATCAGTATCTTCCACGAGCCTTAAATGTTTCTAAACAACTTGTTTAGTAACGACTCTGTGTTTAATACAAATGTTCTTCTTGAAGTCTGTGCCAGGAGTAATAGCACAGAAATTCTCATAATAAAATATACATTTTGGACATACCGTATATCCTTAGTCTTGATATATTATAATATTTTGCAACTTACATGAATTATTTATTACACAAAGTCAACTTTAAAAAGAAAATATGGTTCAAACCACAGAATATATGAAATCAAGCATTTCATATATGTTTCAGTCTATGTAAACCTACCACTTCTCATTTCCTTAGACTGCTACACAGACCCATAACAGCGCTGATTGGAAGGGGCACTGGCCTAGCCATGCTGCTTACACCACGGCTGTCATCAGCTCTTGATCAGGAGAGACATGGCTTTGTCCAACCTAAAACCACTGCTTCCCTTGGTACCTGTCCCAGCACTGCCTGCAGACCCAGGCTGTGTTTGGATCGTCCCTTCACCTTCTCTTAGCCAAACTCAACATGCGTCCAGCACTCCCCTTGACCCAGGGTGCCTTACCATCATAGCAGTTTCTTCTGGATCCACTCCAGTATCTCCACATCCCTCATGAACTGGGGACCTGAAATTGGGTGCAGTTCCCTAGGTGTCCTTTCCTGCTCTGAGCAGAGGAGATAACAGCATCCCTTGCTTAGCTGGCCATGCTTCTCCTCGTGCTGCTTGGTAGCTGTTTTCCCTGTTTGTGGGGGAATGTCCCCTTGGCTCTCATCTGACCTGGCATCCACCAGTATCTCCAGACCTTGTGCAGCAGTCACTTCCCAGCCTGCCCCAATGCATGGGCTGATCCTTCCCCAGGAGCAGGACTTAGCCCTTCTCCTTCATGAGCTTAAACACTTCTGTTGGCCCAGACATTTCCTCATGGTCCCTTTGTACTGAGGCTCTGCTAGGTTTTATGCCACCCATTCCCCTAATTTAGTATCACCTCCGGATTTCCCAAGGGTGCACTTTGTCTCCTCATCCAGGATGTGACAATGATGTGAAACCCCACTGGCCCCAGCATCAGCTCCAGTCACTACTGGGCGGCCACCCCATGAGCCCAGCCAGTTCCATTGCCCCAACAGTCAGTCCATCCATCCCAGCCCGGCCCAGCCCAGCCTGTATCTCCTTAGCTCCTCCCTAAGAGAGTGGTGGGAGATGGAGCTGAGGTCCCCACTTGGCCCAGGCACATTGGCCTCCCTTCTCTCCCTACAGACCCAGTCCTGCCAGAGAAAGCCACCAGGCTGCCCAAGCAGCAACTGCCTTGGATAGCGTGTTGGCTGATGAGCATGATGTGTGTTTGGAAACAGATGCCAGGGGACATAAATCCTTCCAAGACTGAGGTTAGGCTGACCAGCCTATTGCTCCTCCTCCTTTCTCTTCTTAAAAATTAGGCCATATCACTATTTTCCAGTCACAGTCCTTCCCCAATCACTACAATCATTCATAGGTGATACACAACAGCTCCCTGTCACCTCGATCAACCCTTTTGATATCCTCTGCGAGTCCCCACCAGTCCCCAGATTCATACAGACCCTGTTCTTCCAAGCAGCTCCCAAACTGCTGTGCTGTCACTGTGGGTTGTCCCTTTCCCAAAGGCTCCTACGCTGACTTTGCCTAGAAAGACTGGAAAAACACATCTCAAGTCCAAACAATTTGAAATAGGGTTTTCCTGTGTGGTTTATTGAAGATTTGGAAAGTTCGTCATTATGCTGTCATTAGACCTGAAGCTGTGCTCTGCTGCAGTGTGGGCCCAGTACCTGAGAGCATCACATGTGGGATGCAGCAGCTACAGGCAGGAGTGGGATCGGAGAAGGTGCACACAAACTGATGAGCCAGCCAGTAACTTGTTTAGAAGCTGAGCTGACCGCATGTTAAACCAGCCTCACCTCTCCAGTGGCATTGGACATGGATGGATTTTCTTGCTGAGCAAATCACAGGCGGGAAGCGTGAGCAAGGACACGCTTTGCAGACTTGCCCAGGTTGCAATTAGCTGCATGCCCAGGTGNNNAGACAGGAGCACTGCTGGCATGGGGAACGTTGGCTCTGCCCATCCCACACCCGCCAGCATCCTCACTGCCCTCTCCTCCCACTGCGCCATACGTGCCAGCAGCTGAACCTAAAGCTGTCAGTGGGGGACAGCCAAAATGCACAGAAGTGAATAAATTTTCCCTTTCTTTACAGAAATTCAGAACTGCTGCATATCACGAGTGCCACCTACTGACGCCCTTCCCCATCCCTCAGGTGTCCGGTTGTGCTCAGACTGGGCACACCGGGACCTTCCAGCCGCCTGCCCTCGCACCACCACCCTGCCAGCCTGGGCATTGGCATCTGCCACATGCGGGGCAGGGTCCCTGCTGTCACTAAAGTCCAGGGACAGAGCAGGGAGCAGAACCCTGCCCCTGAGCAGCACCTTAGAGCAGTCCCTGCGTACCAGGCGGCCGGGGGGGACAAAGAAGCCTCTGCTCTCTCAAGGCTGGTACAACAGACAAAGCCAGGTCAACTCAGCTTCACTGTTGAAGCCTGTGCTAACAAAAGGGTTTCTTCTGCTCTTGCAGTGGATCCCTTTGTTCCAAGAGGTCACTTTGTCCTACAGAGAGAGCAGCCAGTTGCCAGCAGTGGTGCTTGCCCAGCGGTGACAGCATGGCACCTCTTTTTAGCTGGACCCTGCACCCACGATGTGAGCTCTGAGCAGTGGTGGCAAACCCTCAGCAGCAGCCGAGCCCTTTGTGGCTACCGCCCGCCCTTCAAGACTTGGCCTGCCCTGGCCCTGGTGCCACCCTTCTGTGGGTGCTGGCAGGAGTCACCTATTGAGACTGAGCATCCTGAGCTGATTGCCCTCATACTAGGACACTTGGTCATGCGTGCAGAGAGATCGTGTACTGTCACCATGCAGCACAAGTGATAGCTAGGGGAGCACGGAGAAGGTCACAGGGCAGCGGAGCAGCTTGCTGGCAGCTGGCTGTACAGAAAACCCCACCACCCCGGGGCCTCACCACACACTGAGTGGCAGAACTTTCCTTCAGGTCCTTGATGGTTTGAAAATGACATCCAAAACATGTACCCACGTTTTCTGCTGCAGTCTGTGCTCCTAGCACAGATGAACCCATTGATTGATTTCAGCCAGGGCTTGAAGAGGAGTCGAGGTCTGGGAGACAAGGGGCACCAGGCTGGCAGGAGGGGTTGGGCAGAGAGAAAGGCAGGCTAGGGCAGAGGGAGGTTTCCCCTCAGGCTCCAGCAAAAGCACCCCCTACACCCCCTTTGGAGGAGCCGTCTCCCAGAACAGCCTCCCCGTGAGGATGCCTTCCCCACTGCCATGGGGCAGAGGCACCCACTGGCACTGGGCGCACGCAGGGCCGCACCTCCCCGGTGCAGCTCAGGGCATGCACTGGCCTGTGGGACAGGCACCTCAGTGCTGGGTGCTTGCAGGCCGAGCCGCTGGCCTGGCCCTGCCATGTAACAATGAGAAGTCTGCTGAAACTAACGTGACTGGGGTTCATTCCTATGAGCAACTCCATCCTTACCCACTTACTGCAGAGCTTCTCTGCTTGAGACTTGCCACGTTTTGTAGCCAAGCTGTTTCTGAGCAAGAGGTGGCACATCGGGGACACACTGTACCTACAAAACCTAGCCCCAGTGAGCGCAGCAGGTTAATGAACTCTCAGATTATGGGTACCTCTACGTTTTCAGGTATCACAATGACAAAACAAAACCCAACTATTTTATTGCTAGTACCCTAAACCTGCCTGAAATCTACTCCATTTCCATGCATATTATTTCTAGCAAAATATGTAATTTGAAATTCCTAATTGGATTATCCAATATGTGACACAGAGCTAGTGCACACTTATTGTTAAGAAGATTGGACAAGGTTTCCATTCATCAGAGAAGTTTAAATGGATTTCTCATGTTCCCTGCTGCCCCCAAATTCAAATGGATTTCATAAACCTATTATCACCAATAAAATTACCAAGTAATTTTAAATAAAATTTCTTTAACTAAAAAAAAAATAATCCTGAGATTTATTTTATTTTTCAAAAAATATGAATCTAGATTCCAGACACTATTTCCATGCAAATAAGATTTTTAAACCCAGTTTTGGGTGCATGAGGAGGTAGAAGCTGAACAGAGTGGCGAGAAGCATCTGGAAGGAACGGGACTGTCAGACTGGGGCTCCAAAAGAAACATTCAAGGTCAGACGACAGAGTCACAGAATCCGAAGTTTGTATGTGAGACATGAAAAAATTGCATAATGGATGTAATGGACTGAACTAATCCCTGCTGTAGCTTTCATGAAGTCTACATTTCCATCAGGCAATAATAAGCCCCATTTTGCTTAGTATTAGGCTGTTGTATAACTTTACAAAATAATTATGCCTTCCAAGCCATCTGAATAGCAGTGTATTGACAGCCAGTCAAACAAATGCACATGAAAGCAGACACACATGTAAATATATCCTTAATACATTTAAAGATAAGAATAAAGAGGTCAGCCAAAGCCCACTTTTGCACAAAATATGGAATTACACTCTGGATTTGGTTCAGAAAAAGTTCTGAGGAAGTCTCGTCTTCCCTTTTTTCATTAACCTTTATTTTCTGGTTCTTTTGAGGATCTATGTGAATTGCCTTAAAAGCCAAGGTGAGAGTTTGCTACTCCAGTCTTACTGACACTGAAGGAAGGAAAAGAACGTAAGAAGCAGCTTTGCTCAGGAAAAAGGATTCCTACGGTGTTTCAGTGAAACTCTGCAGTCCTGTGTGCCGCACGTTCAGGTCTCTGGGCATTGCTCACTTTAACCTGCCAACCAAGCAGGAGTCACATCAGGACCGGGCAGGGAGCACACCCAAACACCCGGCACCCACAGCTGTGAGAGTCTGGTGGCACCAGGTTCAGAGAGCAGAAATCTGGAGGATGCTTCAAGAGGTCACTTAGCCTATATCTACCCCCCTGTCCTGAGACAGGTCCAACAGCACCAAGACCCCCAGAGAAGGCACCAGCCATCTGCCAGATCATCTCAGAGTACTTGGTTCAAGCCGAAGTGCTCTAAAACTCTTGAATGAACTGCAGACAATAACACATCAACACTTCATTTTACATTGTTTTCAGTAGAAGATATCATGTTTTCTATGTTTTGCCTAGTTGTAAATTCATCAGAAAAATTACGATATTATTGCTTTCTCAGAGAGCGAATTATATCTAATAAATTTATATTATAAACAGAGTGAGTAAGCTGATTGCTTGGGAACTGAATTTTAGACAGAGTTATTTTCTAATATTGTTCATGTTGGATTTTTTTTCTTTGTACTGAATATGCAAACTCTTCAAAGAGAAGATACTATTTTAAGGATTCCCCTTCTCACCTTCTTTGTCCCCATGTTATCTATGAATGAATTTCAAACACTTGTTAACTGGTGAGTTTATTTAATGAAACTTCAGGGCAGGCTGCCCACAAAATGCTGTCAGCAGCTGGCAATTCATATGGTTACTACTGATCCTGTGAAAGCCATTTCTAGTTACCTCTGAGAACAAATGCAGGAGTAATGCTTCTAATCACACATTTGTGAGAGTGTGTTAAATCACGGGACACGAATCTATGAAGTTAGAAGAGCAAGTTGCAGGCAGCCAGGCTTGTTCGCAGGAGATGGTCAGTGCTGCTCACCAAGTGGCTCTGAGCTTCAGACCAGAGGGGCCTTTTCCCTCACCCCTCCCAGCGCAGCCAGAATAACACAGGTGGAACATCCCCAGTCCTTGCTCCCTTCCTCAGGTTTGCTTTCAGATTGGACATTAGGAAAAATGTTTTCACTGTGTCGCTGGGTGATGTGGGTTAGTGGTGGTAGGCGATTGGGCTGGATGATCTTTAAGGTCTTTTCCAACCTTGATGAGTCTATGATTCTGATTTTGAGAGCAGGGAGTGGTGAAGCAGCACAGAGGGGAGGTAATCTTTTAGAAGGGCCAGTTTTTCAAATAGAAGCATTTTCGGCTCTCTACTGGCTCTCTTTGTCCCCTGGCTGTTGCTACATCAAGCAGACTGCCAGTGAAGACAACTTGGCTAGAAACAAGGTTTCTGACAGCTGAAATGCATGTAAGGTTAATGATGCATATGTTTGTATATACTTACATTAAGCTGGAGAAGACAAATAGAAAAAGTACAGCTGAAGTAGTTCAGAAACCTGAGCACCAATAGGCATGGTGAGGATGTGGAGCAGACCCTAGTTCAGAAGAAAAAGGACCTCTTCCCAGGATCATGGTGTGAGCTGGTGGACCACATCCCCTGGGGTTCACATCACTTCCTCTCCCAGCCCCTGTGTCCCTGTGTCCCTGTGCTGTCACACACAGCCTGTGCTGTGTGCGTCCCCAAGAGCCCTTCACAAACCATCTGCAGTCAGAGATCAGGCGGGATGCAGTGGCAAGAGCTGGGCACTGAGAAACAAACAGCACATGGTGGAGTGTTCAGATTTGAAAATTTGGGGAAGTTGATGACTTTCAACAATCAATCCCCTGGCAAACACTCCTCCTATTCCCTCTAACACAGAGCTTTACTGAGTAATGTGTTTTAAGTTTGGAAAAACAAAACAGAGCTAATGCTTCTGTTCTGAAATCTTACTGAAATAAAAGTTGTGGGATTTTTAATGTAAAGACCACAGCTCTCTATTACTTAAAGCCACCCATATCACTGCACAGAACAGCTGCTGAAGATAGTGCTGATTTGCAGCCCAAGACATCTTTCATTTTTCTTTAGCTACCGACAGCACTACTGAGGCAGCCGTTCGCTCCAGGCGCTCTAGAGACCGGCAGTAACCAAGCTTCTGCGTCAATAAGGGAAGTCGGGTAAGTAACAAGAAATGTTAAGTGGCCTGTGGTCACTGAAAAAATCACAGAAAGGGAAATAAAAAGCATCGAAGGACCTCAGCAGAATCAGCAATGCTCAACAAAATCCACAACATGGGCAGCTCTTATTAAACGTCTTGCTGAACTGCAGCTGGTGTAATGATTTACGTGACTTGTGGGGTTTGGGATTTTGGGGATTGTTGTTGTTGGGGGTTGTACTCAGGTTTTGGTTTGGTTTTTTTTTCTTTAATATTGCAAAGGCTTCACTTCAGCTTTCCCAAACGTAAGAACAAGTGCCTTTTCCCAGGTGGTCAATGTGATGAGCCAGAGGACCCTTGGCCCTGGCTTGTTGGCATTCCAAGCACTGGGATTTGAAGGTGGTTTGGACAGACTTAATGAAGAGGGAGCACAAACCAACATCCACTTGCACAGTCTTTCCTTCTGTTTGGTCACAGGCTCTGATATAGCTGAAATCCTTGTTTCATCCAACTCTTCTTGCAGGTCGGAGTAAAAGCAGACCTCCACTGCAGCAGCATCCCAGACAGTGCTCCAAGGCTGCAGCAGTTACCCTGATGAAACTGTTGTAAAGGGAATTGCTGCAGGCTCAATCACCAGTCACCAGCTACCTGGGGAAATGACTAGCAAAGAAGGTTGAACCTGATACAGAAAACATGGGGGAGGCAGGAAGACAGCTAAAGGGAGATGGGATGGGCTGTGCTGGAAATAAATAAATCTAATGGGTGGTTACTAATCTCAAGGTTTTAGGAGTAAATTTGCTTATTCTCAGTCCCATATTGCAAGTAGGAGCATTGCAGTGACACTTCTTGGAGAGTTACTTCACTGAAATGGCAACAGTTAAGAGGTGTGCAGAAAACATTCTTGAAATAACAAGTCATTCATGTTCTGAAGCGTCCTGAATGCTCTCTGCAAGGAGCTGCTGAAGTGAGACTCACCAGATCTGTTAGGGTGCAGTTGCTGTTGGTGCTGCTCATGATTTATGAAGCACTGTCAGGGAAATGCAGGGAAGAAGTGATGAGACCCTGAGGGGCGGCGTCTGGAGGAGCCTGGAATGGCTGTCACCCACCTCGCAGTGGCCGTCCCTCCGTGGTCTCGGTGGAGGATGTCCTGGCACTGGCTGTCACAGGGCCACAGACCAACAAGCAAACACTGCTGCATTGTGCCCATGGGAGGGAGAGGTGAGGACAAATGGTAAAGCTCCAGGCATGGACTTCTGATCCTTTTGCATTGCTCACCCAGATTCTCCGACATTTTTCTGTCCCTGCTGACACCAAAGACACGCGTGCTTTCTCTGTGGCACTGCTCTCACCCTCCTGCCCAGGACCCTGAGACCATGGGTGCCAGCGACTCGCAATGCTTGGGGCAGGCGCAGTGCCTGCAGGGTGCAGGGATGAGGCCAAGGTCAGGACTGCACATCTGGGAGAAACTTAAATCAAAATAAGCTCAGTCTCACCTACCCTGAGTACAGGAGGAAGAACATTTCTTATTCAGATCAAGTGTCATTGACGGCCCTGGTACAATACCCTCCACTCAGATACTGCAGGGGACCTCGATTAACATTCATTAGTAAAGAACAAGGCTTTTCTCGTGGCCCTATGCCATTATATGTTGCTTTCAAAATATCTGCTTTTCCTTCAAAGGGATTAGTAAAGAAAATTCATAACATCTGATTATTCAAAAAACTGAGCTTCAGAACAGAAGTAGTTCCTTTCCAAAATATTACATTGATTGTTGGAATTTAAAATATAGGTTGAATTAAATGCTTGATGTACCTTTATTCAGCCTTACTATTCTTCACATCGGTCTTTGATCTGTTGATATTTCTGTGCCATGGGGAAAAAAAAAAAGAATGAAAAAAACCCTCAAAATTATCCCTCTGTCACTTCAAAACCTCAATTTTATATTTACACAAAAAACAGCAAAGTAAGGAAAGACCTTCCCATCTTCTGCATCTGATTTTATTTTCTCCTTTTTTGTAGCTTCTATGTATTATGGCAAATGGAAAATTAATGCATTAATGTCATAGCCACTGATGTGTTAATTATTAAGGACTCTAAAAGGTTGAATTCATTTGTACTGAATGAGTGTAAATTATATAATAAGCCCTTTGATCATGATTGGTTGCTTTCCCTCTACAAGTTTAGTCTTCTCATTCATAGCTTTGCCTAAGAAGTCTTTTAGTGGACTCATCCTTGTTTTTCAGATACAGAATAAATTAGGTTCTACAGAAAGCCCCACATTAACATGCTTTGCAAGGACCTACTAATCCACAGGTAAGGAGGACCTGGGGATGAGTCATCCTCTTCCACATCAATGCATGCAGAGCAGAGTTACCAGAGGAGCTTTCTGGTGTACAGAGTTTAGCATTTTCAGAAGCCTTGTGAAATATTTTGATTCAGGGAATTTAAGGATCAGACTAAGATTTTTCATATGCACTTGTGTGCTGTTTATATGCAGTTATACGAAGTGGCTCTGTGGTTTGGTTTCGGGGTTTTTTGAGCTACAAGGTGGCCTTGTGGGGCAGAGCCAGCCCCTCTGAGAGCTGGAAGAGGAATCTTCTCCCCGGGGGTCCCAGCGTCCTCCGCTGTCAGTGCGCCTCAGCAAGTCTTTCTGGCCTTGCCACTATTGACCTGTGCAGCTATAAACTTTAGGTAAACTAAAAGTACAAGCTATAGGTAAAGGTTTAAAGTGGGATTCTAGACAAGGTCCAGGTCCACTAGAAGGGAGTGTATCCCAGGTTGTCAGGGCAGAGCATGACCCATTTGTTACTGGGATACCTGCCTCAGCTGGCTTTGCTTCAGACCCCCCTGTGCTGCTGTCACGGAGCGTGTGGGTCTGAGAGAAGGCTGTCTTCTGCTTGGCACCATTACTGAGTATATATATATATATATATAAATAATATATAAATACTGACATCCATCAGTCTTTGAGTATCTGTCTATCTCAACGCTTTGGAAGCTCCCTGACTGAAAAGCACAGGCTCACCAGGCAGCCCTTCTGCCAAGGACTTGCTTCCTCCCAGCATCACCACAGCTGACCCACAGAAGGAGAGCTTTGAAATACCAGGAACAATATAAATCTCATCAGCTCTGCCCTAAAGTTTCATCCAGCCCAGGGTCATCTAGAGATAGCCTGTACAGATGCCCTGTGGGGCCCTGATCTACTCTGTGGGTGTTACCACTCCTGACTGACAAACCTGATCGTTGTTCAGTAGCATTTCAGACAGCACTGTCCTTTTCCTACCCTCCACGGAGGGTTAATGTACACAAAATGTATTTCATCTGAAATTTCTACTGTGGCTTATTTTTATGAGTGGGCCTTTTGTGCTTGATGTGACTGTCAGTGTGTGATGCTTCCACCATCTGAAGGAAAGCGTTTCTGCTCCTGTTAAGAACTCTCTGGACAGGAAAACTGGCACATCAACATGAATATTAACTGTGTTCTTACATATACTTCATATCTACAGTTACAGAAGAAAGCTGTGTGTGAAGTTACCCAAAGTAGATAAAAAAGGTAACATCTTCACATGGCAAATTTATGCTCCTTGCTCCTCTCTATCAAGCTTTAGAGTTTGAGTGAACAGAGTTTCAATAGTGCAAGATTGTTCAGAACAATGTTAGAATTGCTTTCATCCTCTCAGCATATCATTTTACCTTAGGAAATGCCACCACCAAAACTGGAAAGTTGCCAAATCAAATTAAAAGCAGCAGTAAAGGAAGCATTTGAGAGAAAGTCACCTTTTGATTTCTTTCCACCGATGCTTGAGCTTTTCTCAGAGGATCCAACAGCACCGTTTGCTTAGGCAGAACTTTGGTGTTCATAGTCCAGGTGCAAGACGTGTACTCAGTTGAATGCTGTAAAGCAGTTACTGTCCTGCTCCAGTAGATGACAGGGAGCTCAGCCCTTCCCTGGTAGATCTGAAGAGGAGTTCATGGGAAAAAAAAGGCTACAATGAAATAATTAGAAATTTATATCTGTGACATGATTTATTGAGATACCAGAAATTGCCCTTGCTGAAGACCTTGACAAAAGAAAAAACAATGTTGTCCACACCCTCATCTGTATGCTGCTGCAAAGTGGCATGTTATCCTAAGAGCATCTAATAAAAAAACGTCTGTGCTGACTTTGGATGGCAGAGGTTTATACAGCTGGATAAATGATCTACACCAGGAAAAAGGAGGCTGGCTAAAGTGCTGTCATGAACATGGATGTTTCAGGATTCCTGGAGACCAAAATTGATGCCAACACACTAATCATTGTTTATTGTTCCTGAATCAGAGATTTGTTGTTGTTGATCTTGACTGCTGTGTCTGAAAAGTGTAATTTAAGTCCATCCTTCCTCACTGCTGTTATAATTCATTACGATTTTGAACCAGCCCGTACAACCCTTCACATCTTCACTTTCCATGCATCTAAGGCTGGACACTTTGAAAGCAGGACAAGATTTCTGCATGGACAGAAAGGGCAGGTTTACATTCTTCTGTTCAAAACATGTCCTTGTATAAAACCTGCATCTGTCCAGTCATGCGGTAACAGCATTCCACATCCCATCTCAGTGTCTTTGCTACAGATGATGGTGCAGCTCCGCTGTTACAGAATGAGCCTTTAAGGCCAATAATAGGAAACGAGCCAGAGGGAAACACATTTCTGCTCCTGAATTTTAATTTCAGCAGGCAGTCCCCTGTGGAATACACACAGTCCATAACTTGAGTGCAACTCTACTTTTGTGGAAGTCATAACAATGACTCATGCCACAAGTGATCTATTTTTACTGGCCCAGGAAAATGCATTTTTCTTTACTAGTTCAGAAATCGAGCCTGAATAATTTACATCCAAGCCTCACTTCACTCTCGTGTATAAAATATGCCTACTGTGAGTAAGGGTTTCAGCTGTACATGATAAGCACCTATTTTCCCAATTAGTACTTCCATCCATAAAAACGAGGGGCAAAATTCAGGGAAAATGTTACTTTTAGAATTCACCGTCTGGTTGAGAGAAACCCATATACGCCCAGAGAGAGGAATAGCTGTGGTTTTATTCCACCTTCTACCACATGCAAGCATGCACAAACATGCTTTTCTTTCTCATTTTCCCTGCAGGGGCTGTTTCCAGTCTCCGAGAGGTGGCCCTGTTCCTGTGCCCCGGGATGCCATTGTGAGAGCTGCCTGACCCCACCGCACGGTGGTGGCCCAGCAGTGCAGCACCATCAAGCTGCAAATGCAAATCCTTGCCAGAAAGCAATTCAGAAGCAGTTTTGGTAGCTTCTCTTGAACGTCCCCATGTCAAGACCCGGTCTCCTGCTTGACAAGATCTCCAGCCAACTGTGACCCTGTTTCACTCCCAGAAGTGCCTGGAAGCCTCCTGCATTATGCTCCTCTCTGTCCAAATGCCAGCCTCAATCAACATCATTTGAAAGGTCAATCTGAGGAAACATCAGCAACACCTCCATAAATTTTTGTTCTGTCCCTTGTTTAGGACAGCCAGAGGGACAGCTGCTCCCTGTCTGAGGCCATGGCCCTGAACAAGTCTTGCCTGGAGGAACAGCTCCATGTCCAGTCCAGAGCTCCAGGCTGGTCTCACAGCCTGTGTGGCGTGTGCCCTTGCCGTAATGCCAGCCTACGTGCTCATCCTCTGAATCAAATTTTTCCCTTTCTCCACAGGAGATCTGTAGGACAAGAACACGATTCTGAGGATGGCAGAAGTGATAGTTTTATCCATAGGTTCAAAAATCTTAGATTCCCTCACTATAGGGTTTCTGATACCTAAAGCTCCTTGCTGTGATTTCTGTGGCCATGGCCATCCTTTGCCTTTGATCTCATGCCTTTGAGCACATCTCTGACTCTGGCTGTGTCCTTCTCGGGTCTGCCCTGTGGAGTGGGGACAGGGAGACCTGAGCAGGACAGGCAGTGGCAACATGGCTACAGCACTCAGCAGGCTGGAAGCTCATTCAGGTGGAGTGTAGAAAAACAGAAATTCACCTTAGAAATTCAGTTTCATGCAAAATTTGATGACTTTGTGGCACTTCTCCGGAGCTTGCGGCTGCCTGCTGGTCGGACTTCAGGATCTTTGCAGGCTCAGGGCCATGAGCATAGCCACCAGTTACAAAGTGATCACACCTCAGGGTCAGCCCTCAGGTGGAAGAGGGCAAGTCCAGTTTGCTTATTTCAGGGTGTCTGAACGAGTGTTTATTATTTCTCATCACTGTATGGCTGTGGAGGTTTGTTTTACCTGAAAGCACAAACCAGGGGTGTAGCATTCCATGTTCTAGGCCTGCCAAAGCAGACCCATCATTTAACAATGAAGCTTTGGTGTTTTCTAGCATAGGCTGCCTGTTTGCTCCAGGCCTGCCAGCAGATGGTTAACTCTGTGTGCTCCTGAGGGCAACGGCATGTCTGTGAAGTGACACCATGCAAGGAGATGATGCATGGTCTGGTCAGACAGGACCGCAAGGTCCAGCAGTTCTGTGTCACTTCATGCACAACAATAAGTGCCTCCATGAGGCGCTGCTTCCCAAAGCGACTTGTCTGCTGTGCTCTGCAAAGCGTGCCATGTATTCCAGCAGTGAGTACATGGAGCAACTGATGGCATTCACTCCTCTACCCTGAGTCTTAGAGAATTTGTTCTTCAGCTCCTAAACAAATTTATGTATGCAATTGCAAATGCTAACAGAGAAGGTGTTATTTTGTTCTTGATCTGAAATTATTTTTTCCACAGCCACACTAAAGTTGAATAAATATTGTATATTTCAATTGTGTGTGTAACAAATATTTATGTAACTCCTCTAGCTGGAAAATGGACATGCTTACCTTATGGCTTCCTCCATGATTTTTCTTAAAGATAATGCCAACTAATCAATAACTATGACACACTCTGGACAACCAGAGCAAATGATGTTGTGTATAACCACATAGTATCTGCCTCCATACCTCTGGCAGCTAAGTCAGAATTCCTTTCCAATTCCTATTTTCAATCCAAATATATGCACACTCTTTAAAATTAAATTGAATGCACTTGCTTACAACTCTTGACCTGATTCACATCTGCTTTGTACCAGATCTATTTCAACACAGCTCTTAGGAGAAGCCAGCAAAACCACAGCATGCTGTAAACAGGTGGTCCAGGACATGGAAGTCATACCCTCCCTTAATGTTTCAGTGCTGTGACTTCCCTGATGCCTTGAGGAAATTCTGAAACAAGGAGTTAGTTTTATTGCATGAGCAATAATTATTGCACTTCATTTTTCTTACATGTTTTTCTCCCAAGCTTTAGAAATCTGCAGGCATATTTTCGGAGCATCAAGCTTGAATTAGTATTTGCACAATCCATCTGCTGAAGCCAAGTTTCTCCAGTAATTAAGCAAATGGCACGCAGAGCAGCACCTGAAGCCTCCTGTGGCATCAGTCCTATTGATTTGGGCACTAAGCAGAGGAAAGCTGCTATAAGCACTAGTGGATTCATATCTATATACCCAGACTTTTCTGCACTCAAATTCATTTCTTTGTTTGGGAAGTTGAACTGGAATTGAAGACCATGAGTTAAATATTTCATGTGCTGGAATGTATAATTCATGATCAAATCCTGCAGAAAGGAAAAGTTAAGACAGAGCTGCAAAAACTTTAAATAAAGTATTTTCTTTAGCTTGTAGACAGACTGCTGGAAAAGGGTTTTCCCCCTTTTCTCCTGGTGTTATAAAGAAAATTAGAAAAGAACATGCTATAACAGTAGAAACAGAAACGCCCAAAGTAGATTCAAGAAATTATTTGTTATTGTTTGTAGACAGATGCAGTTAATGTTTTATACATGCTTCTCCAAAGGCACTCTGTTGCACTTAGTTACTCCACATTTCACACCCCCCCTTAGGAACAAGATGTATTGGCCTCAACATGTAAACAGCTGCCTGCGTTGTTAATTTGTTGTGCTGCCCTCGGGAAAGCACAGGCGGGGGTATTTAACAGTGCAGAACTTACAGGGCAGGCTCCACTCTGCTTAGACGGGTGTGATTGGTCCAGCAGTCTGGTCCAGAAAGGTTTGTCACACTGGGATGGCGTGGATGATGCCTGTGCATGTCTGCATCCCGCAGGATGGGGCCTGCTTCGCAGTCGCTGGTTCCCACTCAGGACCAGACATGGGGTGGCCAGAGCCCGCAGTGGTCCCCACCTTGCCCAGCATCCCAGCAGCTGCCAGGTTGCCTGTCCTACACTGGAAGAAGACCACTGCTCTTCCTCAGCTTACGCTCCCGTCAGGACAGCAAGGCTGTAGAGAAGCCCTCAATCAGTTATTTCTGCAAACAGTGAGTTGAGGTCTCTCCTCTAGCAGGGGCTGTTACCACTGCTATTTAACACTTGCTTTGTTTCCCCTGATCTGTGGTGACCCCGAGGAACACAAATCCTGGTTCCAGCACCCCGGCAGAACAGATAACAATTTGCTCCTGTGCTGGAGGGCTGGGGAAAGATGATGAATCGCCTCTCCGGTGCATCTGAGAACCTCAGTCTTTCCTGTCAATGTGCACTGCCGAGAACAGCCTGGCTCTGACCTCTTTGCATCCTCACTTCAGGTGTTTATCCTCATGGATAATATCCCCTCAGCCTTCTCTTCTCCAGGCTGAACAGCCCCAGCTCTCTCAGCCTTTCCTCATAGGAGAGATGCTCCAGTCCCTTCATCATATTCCAAGCCCTTCATTGGACTCTCTGCAGCATGCCCATGTCTCTCCTGCACTGAGGAGCACAGCTCTGGACACAGTCCTCCAGATGTGGCCTCACTCATGCTGTGCAGAGGGAAAGGATCCCCTCCATCCACCTGCTCTGTGTTTATGATTTTAACATAAGCATCTGAAAAAACATTTGAATAAAAAAAACCAACAAACAACAAAAAATCAAAGCAATAATCATTTTGGGGGGTCTTTTTCACACTCCTGGTGGCAAACAAAGATCTTGGATGAGAGATCTTCAGTTTTTTCAGCCCATGGTTCAAGCAGTTTCCAGTATAATGAGAGCCTTGTGGTGTGTCTCTGAAGCAGGTCTCTGCAGAAAAAAACTTCCTTTTGGAAACTGGAGGTAGCCTTACAGAATTTGCGCTTTCTCATCTACCACTTCTCCAAGGCATGCAAGTTTTCAACTATGCTCTGAAAGCACTGACTGCTGTTCAGCTTCCCCCCAAAAATGTTCTGCTTTGCTCTGCTTCTGTATCAGAGATTCAAATTGTCCACTGACAGTTTACAAAAGCAGCAAGTTAATGCTGTGCTCCCTTCAGTTTCAAGTAGAAGACAATCACAGAACTTTGACAACGGAACAATAGGCAATTGCTTGTTGTCTCTGTGCTTTCTCTGAAGAAATCTGTACAAAAAAACACCAGAAGGATTTTCACATGTAGCTAAACATGCCTATGAGATGCTATCAAAGTTTTTAAAATTGAGAGAGTTGAGGATGGCATGGTCATGTTGCCATGGTAACAGATGTGTACTGCACACCATAGGTATCAAACCACGGGGCAGCTTTTCTAAGTACATAAAATAAGGGAAAACATCAGAGAAGAATTCAGTAATTAGGGCACATTTATGCAGCTGATGAAACTCAATCACGCAAGAAACCTGAACATGAAGCCTGTTAAAGGCCCTTTCCTTGCCACATTGCAAGGTGTCTGTGTGGGTGACTGCCGGTACCGACAGTAACCAGCTGCAGCATCCTGGCCTTGCCCACGTTGCTGTGGTGCCCGCTCAGCCACCCATTGCCACTGGGGTCAGGGCCTCTGGGGGATACTGCTGCCACTGCCACACCTGTCCCTTCTGAAGGATTCCCCATTGCCTTTCCACACAGACATTTGTTATGCAGGACACAGATCGCAGAGATATCCCTTCCCATTCCTGTTTGGAAGACAAATAAAAATTTGAATTAATTAAAAAAATCATGAACATATCTACACCTGTGCCGAAGAAAGTCTTCATGAAAACTAAATGCCTTGAACTAACACGTACCTCAGGACAGGCTAAGTTAAAATGCAAACAATAGAGTTTGCTAGCAGCGACAGCACAGTTTGAAAAATGTTTATAAAAGACTGAAGTGAAGAATGGCAAAGGAACAACACTCAGTCTTTTGGTGCAAAATATTGTACGTTAAAGGTTTTTGTTTCCCCCCTGTCTTCAGATGGTTTTTTGCTGGGCATACTGATGTGGTCTGTCCTTCCTCCACACCCCAGACCAGACTCCTTGGGGACACATGAACTGTGGCAGGTGGACCCTCGTCTGGGGAGTCTGGTCCCATCCTGGGTTAAGGACATCTCTAGGCAATTCCCTAGCCTGGTACAACCCTAGGACTATTGCCCTTTTCAGCTGTTCCATGTGGGTGGTGATGAAGCCACAGCGTGATTCCCTCAGACACTGAAGGTGCAGCTTCTTGGAAGTGTAGGCGTCAGAGTCCACCTCTTTGTAGATGTAGAGAATGGTCCCCACAGGCTCAGGTCTTACTTATAATTAACTGCTTTTTTAAGCTTCCCTGTTGAGATTACTTTCAACCTGCAAACTCCCACTATGTATGAAATGGTAAGATTATTAGCTTTACAAACTGAATTTGGATGCCAAATGCCCTCTCTCCTCTGCTGAAACAGCATCTTGGACTGTGTTAGCATGAAGCATCCACATCATTCTGCCAGTGTCCTTATTGACCTTTTCTTAGATCTTTAAAACATCTGTGGATGAATTTACACTTGAAATGGAATAGCTTTTTTTCTGCTCAAGGGTGTTAGTGCATTAGAAATGTCAGCCTTTGAAATAGGTATCACAAGACATTTAGTTATAAAAAGCAATGCAATTTTATTACCTGACAAAGACAAGCTTAAAACATTTCAGTTGAAACACAGCTGATTTTCACCTAAACACAGCAGGAGAAATATACTGCCAGTTGTTTCCCAAAGCCAACTTAGCACAAAGCTGATGCAGCAAAATCATGCTCATGAGTTCCTGAAGGAAAATTATTTTATTTTTTTTTTCTCCCTTCTAACAAAGCATAAGAGCACATGGCAAGTGCAAAGAGTCAGGCAGATAACAGACAAGACTGTGGAGAATTAACAGGAGATTGGAAGAGGCTATGAAGAAATGAAACTCGCTGTATTTCCCATTTCATTAATTTTCTGGTAAAACAGCCAGGATCCCAAACTCTCTGCAGAAATAGGGTTTTTCCTGCTTTTTTCTGTATTTCTTTCTTTTGAGGGCACATTATGAGGCACTCATAAGGGCCTGCATAGACTCTGGCTGCTTAAAGATTATCAGTAATGTTAACCTGACTGTAATCTCAGTACATAAACCTGGGAGATGAGCAGCATCTCTGATTTTTGAGAAAGGTTTCAGCCTTGCATCACCAGCCTATTTTTCTAAACATGTGAGTATCTCACCGTACCAATTTTACATTAAAAGCAGGAGAGTAGCCAAGAGAAGTCAGTGAAAACAAAGTTAATTGCTGCAACCATTAAGTACTGGTAAATGAGGAGTCCCAGGTTTAAGACTATCGGCATCAGGATCAAGCTGAGAATTTGTGAGTGGGAGGCAAACTACACAGAACAACATTCATCAGGCCAGATCCTGACTCAAATGTGATGTTAAATAAGAACATTAATCATCAGCTGTGAGGTAGAAACAACAAAAATATAAAGGCAAGTTACACCTACTGTTAAAGTACTGGAGAAAACTTTAACTAGCTTGAGACATCTCTGAAAATAATGTGCACAGGTGTGTCTTGAATAACGAGAGGGTTTTTAATGTAATAAGCTGTGATAAACTGATAGTATAATTACCAGCATTTATTCAGCAATCAGAACTGTTGTCAAATATTTATGCTCTTTTTTTCGGAAGCTTGACAAAGACATTGCAAGTCTTCACAGGGAAGTGAAACAAGATTTATAAAATTTAGTCCAAGTACTGCTGCTGTCTTTTCTAGTGTTTGATCAAAATAAATGAGGAGCATTGTGTACTGCACACACCGCTGACCGAACCTCACATTCTGAAGAAAATACTTCCCTAAAGCCCACAGCATAACTATTTGTCAAAATAAATAATTCTCGACCTGTCTATTGAGGATCTGCCTACTTTAAGTGCATGTTCAAAACACTGTTTCTTCCTTTTCCTCTGCTTACCACAAGACCTATCCATGGGTCTGTGGCCAACAGACTTGGTAGATCTAAATTTGAGATTAAAAATAATAGAAAGAGGTGAAAGGGAGAACAAACCTCAGATTTTTACCCAAAAGCTTTACAAACACTGAATGAAGCAGAATCTGGACCTTGGTGACCACTGGGTCTGAAACCCAAAGTCTCCGTGTTGCTGTACCCCATCCCGCTCGCTGCCGGGCAGGGTGAGGAGCAGAACGGCCCTTGGTGCTGGGCAAGTGCTGCCTGGCGGGTACTGACCCATCCTGCTGGTACCAACACTGCCTCCAGCACAGACCCAGAGCACCCTGCAAGGTACTGGGAGAAAGGCAACCCTGCCCCAGCCCAAACCAGTACATGCACTTTTGCTGAGGCTGTGGATGGGCTATCTCCACTCAGAGCACTCCCTGTGCTCAAGGACACGGGGGCAGCTCGGAGCCCCCTGGTCACCCGGGGGGGCAGTGCTGGTGATGGTAAAGCCATGGGCACTGGGCCAAGCATCCACCTCCTCACCCTGAGGGACCTCTGTGCCTCTTGAAAATCACCACATCCTTCACCACCCCCAGCAGAGGCCCTGACTCCCCAGGGTGCAGCTGGAGGAGGGGGAGCCACAGGCAGAGGTCATGGGGTCTTGGTGCGGGTGGGATGGGTGCTGGGCTGGCACAGCCACACTCCCCAAGGCCCATGTGTCTCGCAGGGCTCCTCTGCCCTGCTTCTCTCTTCCTGGGGACAGTTTGTGCCAAGTGAGGCTGTGGGAGTGCTTATGTGCCCCAGGGCTGGGAGCCTGGGGGAAATGGCACCGTTTTACCTTTCTGTTGCAATGAAGATGTGAAGAGCCGGGGCAGTGCAGAGCCAGTGCTCATGGGGAGGAGCTGGCACTGCCACGGCACCACTGGAACTGCCAGAAATGTAAATCTGCTTAATAGGAACCGGTACCATCAAGTGATTTAAGAATAAGAAGGGGCTGTTTCCATAGCAAACAAAAAAAAAAAAAGAAAAAAAATAGTCAATAAATATAATAAATATTCCAACTCTTTCCAACTATTCAAACCAATTTTTCCCAAATCTAGACCAGCAACAGACTGCTTAGTGCCAGAGAACGGAAAACGTTGTTAAAGTGAGTGTTCTCCTTAATAAACACTTCTGAGGATGCACATCTCATGGAGTGGAAATAGGACGTTTGCCTTGCTTATTAATAATACATTGATTTGCATAGTGATAAGCAGGTATATAATTATTTTTATTTCTGTAATGTGAGAAAAACTGAAAACACACACATGGATTAACAAAGAAACAAGATTTCCCTGAGAAGCTGTGCATCTATCACTTGCTAGAAGTATCTTGCAGAAAAATGTTGGGTTTTTGTGGCTTGGAAATAAAACCAATATAATATTTAACTAATACCTGTAATTAAAAGCAATACCTGAGTAGCCCACTGAAGGGCTTATTTTAATTCCTAAGCATGCATCTTCTCCAGCATAGCTACAGTACACCCAACATGTGGCAAAACCATCTTTGGTCTGTTTCTGTCTGGTTATTAATTTGCAACCAATAATATTATATTTGCTATATAATATTATGCAATATATAATATTATAACCATCAGAGAAGCAGTTTATGAGTACAGCATGGAAATGCACACCAAAAGACTAATTTTCTTCCTTTTCTATTAACTCTGCAATGAATATGCACCTGCTGCCAAGTAAAGATAACTAATATCATAAAAGACAGTGAAGTAGAGGAGTGAAGGGGAAGAAACTGCCTCTGTGACAGTGAGGGGATGCTAGAATCTCAGAGAAGCAACAAGCCAGTGTTGCTCTTGAATCATTCCAAGACAAAATCTTTTCCTGATGTCGGTATTTATGTGTCTTGTCCAATGTGAAGTCATTCTTGTTGTTTATATTTTGAGGTAGGAGATGCCTACCCTGGATTGCAGGTGAAGGCTCCAGGCTCAGGAACCCTCTGAAGGCCACCACCTCTCCAGGCAGGAGTGGTCAGCAGATGTGTGTCACCCAGTTCAGCATCTCTCCTTGGCAGTGAGTCTGCCTCCTCGTGGCGAGCTGCAATACAGAGCATTTTTTCTTCCAAAGCACTGCAGTTCAGAATAGTCCTAAAGAGTTTGGACCATTCTACTTCATCGAGATTTGGAGCACTCTCCTTCATCCACTGCTCTGCATGGGGTAAAAGCAATCTTTCGTGCTAGCCCTGCACTAGGTTGTACCTTACGCCTTCATGTAAAATCATGGAGCCCTCGGTGGGCATCTCCTGCCAGCTCTCCTAAGATCATCACCTTTTCTTTCTTTTTTGGGAAACAATTGGCTGAAGCACACTGAGCTGCTGACCTGCAGCTTTTTGGATTTGCTTTTCAGGTCAGGCAGGAATGCCTTTGGGCCTTCTGACCAAAAGACTAATTCCACCAGCTGAGCGTATGGCATATTCTCTTTTATTAGATCAGTATTGGAGCTCTCTAATTAAATCAATACTAAATCAAATTTTGCTCATTGTTCATATTTTTATATTGCTAAAAATGCCAGTCACTAGTGCAGGGTATGCAGGCTGTTTCTGGGGCGGGAAGCGCAGGTGAACAGACTCTCCACAGCAATTTGAATGAACAGTTGTGAGCTGAGCTCCCCCGCTTTCTTCTTCTCAGTCTTATATCCACATCTGACATGCAAATACTCTTCATCTGTACATTGCACCCTGAGGCAGGAGTCGTGTTCTCATTTCTGTCTGCAGTGCTAAAAAACAGGGTGCACCGCTGGGTGGTGCCTCCCCACTGGCCCCCAGTCCTGTGGGACGAGCCCTGTGGGTGTCTCCCCCCTGCCCGTGCAGCCATCACGGTCTGGGCATGCCACGCTCCTGGTATTTGCTTTGGGGTCAGCAGCGCGTCCCCTGCCCTCTTATTTTTTGACACAGGTATAGTGATTTCAGCTGTGACTTTGTGCCAATGTGTTTTTCTTTACACACAAGATGTTAAGCAAACAGGAGGATTTCTGGGCAGTGAGAGAAATGTTTGATTGCATAGCACAAACCCTGAGGAGGAATCCTGCCCTCTGCAGACCTGATCTCATGGTAAATACCCCGGCATCAAGTTCTCATCACGCTTATCAGTGCCAGGAGAACGGCTCTGCACAACCAGACTTTCTTGCTTGACTTCTGCCACTGCCCGGCCACATCACAGTGGGGTGAGGGTGAGGGGTCTTCTCAGATTAGTCTGCACAGACAAAGCATCCTCATCAGCACTTCAGTGTCAGCCCTATGTAAATCTTGGCTTTTACCATTCCTGATTCAAAAAATCCTTTATTTAATCATGAGGCACCCATGATTTTACCCACATACCATTGTCTGACATTTTGTGCACATTTGGTCTCTTATAACTCATTCTGGTCTCTAACAGCTGGGTGTTAGATTTGCCACAATAATTATCTCAACACAGGGCCACTGGCGATGCTAATGCAAGGACTGAGGATGAGAATCTGGATCCTCTGCATGATCTTCACCGCTGCCATTATTTATCTCTCACAGTCCTGCTTGGTCCTTGAGCCCCCGACGGTGGTGGGACAGGGTGGGCATGAGAGGACACTCAGCTCTGCACTCACACTTGCCTGGCTGGACAGAAGCAGTGGTGGAATGAGGGGAGAGTGTTTGGTTTGAAATTAGCACATGTTAGAAATGCCCTTACCGCAGGTGGAGAGCAGCTCACTGACTGCCTCGGCAGGGTGAACCAAGAGAGGTGGGCGGCCAGGTGATACAAGCCCTGAGCTGATAGTTCTGCATCTGTAGTTTGTCTGAACCATCTCAGTTATGACTGTAAATGATGTTTTTCAAATGGTCCCCAAGAGGTAGCTATTATTTGTTCCCAAAATTACATCAAGTAGAACTGTTGAAGAATCTTTTATGTGCTGAGTCATGCTTGATTAAGCAGAAAAAGTAGTGGACAAAAAATAAAACTGCCCAAATATTAGCCATTATCTGTCATCATAGATTAATAGCACTCAAACTTAATTACCTAAAAGGCTATACTTGCCTAATAAAACAGCACTAGTTCTAATCTGAGACACCACTTCCATCCTTCTGCATTCCTGGACTGTTTAGATTGCCCTGTTTCAAATGTCAAATCTAATCAGTGTGCCACCTTCTGTTAAAAACATGCTTTTTAAATAAAACTTTGATAGGCATTTGTCTTACACAAAACTTACCCTTCCATGCAAAGATCAAAAGCAGAACCCTGAAGGGACGATTTGTCTAAAATCAAAGAAATGCTCTTCTTCCAGTTGCCTGCTAAGTGCCTTATCCTCAGAGCTCATTTCATGACACATCACCCTGCGCAGATGCTGCCACCATCAAATAAGAGAATTAAGAATTTATCTCTGGAGTTACTCACCAAAGTGCGGTGTCAAAGTAATGGTGTGTGCCCTTGCTGCCCGAGGGCGTGCATGTGCCCCTGCGCCCTGGTCAGTGGATGTGTGCTTTTGCATGAAACAGTGACCAATGTATTTATTTATGTGTTTACATACTTTGATTATTAATAATTATTAACTTCTCTCCCAACCTTGGAGTTCTTTTCCAAGGGCTGACATTTCTAACCCAAGCAGAGGTGGGGCAGTGCTCCCCATGGCGCCGTGCCTGGCAGTGGTGGTCCCTGCTGCGGTGCATCCCTCGTCCGGGTGCTGAGGCCTCCCCGTGTCTGTCCCTCAGGCAGGACAGGGCAGAGGCATTAATGGAGCTCTGCAGGGTGCGATGGGAAGAAGCTCGAAGCACTCATGCAGCCATCCTGCTTCTGTGTGCCAGAGCACAGGAACTCTCCAGGTCCAGAGGGATCCCTGCACGCAGGGCTGCAGGCTGTTCCTGGGCAAAGAACAGGTTTGGTACAACTGCAGTCACAGAGTCATTTTGGTTGGAAAAGACCTTTAAGATCATCAAGTCCAACCATAGCCCTACTGCCTCCCTTTACATGGCCATATATATATCAATGCATACATGTATACATATATATATATGTTTGTGTATGCATGTACATGTTTCCTCTATGCTAAGCTACAGGAATCCAAATAAGTCACTTATGGAAACATATCCTGTATGCAAACGTATCCTGTATCTGATACATCCTGCTTAACAGCAAGTGTGATGAAGCAAGTGAGGACAAGGAAATAGTTTCAAACTTAAATAACCATGAAGCAAATATAAAAGGTGTAAAGATGTATCTCACATTTGTCACTGCGGGCCATTCATAACGGCATCATCACTGAGCAAAGTTCTAATTCTGCCGAGGGACTGCACACTCTGAGGCTGTGCAAACACTGACACCAGTTTTAATCAAGTTAAACTTCAGTAATTTCGCTCAGTATTATTTCATTAGAAGAACTGCGCTGTGAAAAAAATAATGTTCCTGAATTAACGTTTTCCTCAATCAATTATTTCTCTCAGAAGAGATCTGAACTTTATTAAATTATTTGAAAGAAAACACATCTCAATATGGATATTACATTAATTCAATGCAACCCATAAGCTTCCATTTCATTAATGTCTGTCATTTGTATTGATCTTTGCAAAACTTCTCAAATCAATAATCTTTCCCAGGGATTAATTTTTGCCTTAAAACAGAGACCATATGAAGAGAAATGTCATGTCTGAGACTCCTGGAACATCTTGCAAGCATAAAATGAGACATGAAAAAGAGGCAGAGAAGCAGCAATGCTATTCTTGCCTGGAGGAACAGAATTCTGTTGATTTTACTGGCTGGGCAGATACTGTAAAATGCAGGCTCTCTGTTCAAGTTAGCCTGGCCCATTTGACAGCTGGAGCCTCCTCTGGATCCATCAGCCCCCAGTTCTGCTGGAACATCTATTTCCTCTCCATCAGAAGAGCATCCATCCATCCATCTGTCCATCCATCCCGTCTCTTCTCATGTGTTTTCACACACGCTGCTCCTTTCCCACTGTGGCTGGGCAGTGCTCCGCAGCACAGGGACACCAACCCCACCGCTGCTGCAGAAGTGAGACCTGCAGCCATGCCTCCCAAGGAGGAGAGCACATTTTTAGACTGTAATTTTAAGAAAGCTGAGTTTCAGAGCTATTTCCTGGTTGTGGGAGTCAGTCCCTAGTCTGCCACAGCAACTGTGAGAGTCCTCTGCCCTGGCCAGCTCCCCCTGCTCCCCACGCTGCCACGTGCCCCTGCGCTGTGCCCTGAGCCCCTTCCCTCTGCCTGGGCTGAGCTCACCACCCTGCAACCCCACAAGCACCCCAGGGGGAAGTCATACTTCCAGTTAACCAACACAGGCATTTAAAGAGAGTCATTAGTATTCACGTAAAGTAGCCCTGAAAGCACTCCACTCCATAATTATGCTCAAATTCATTAGCAAGACTATTAGAAATATAATTAAGTTCCAAGACTTACGTGAGCTCCAGACAAAACCAGAACTTGTTATGAAGGATGGCTACTGGAGTCACCAGCTCCGAGGAGGTAAAATTACACTGACAGCAGTGTGAATACATTGCTTAGAAATCTTGAAATCACATTTTTACTTTGTTATCTTCTGCAACATCCTAGTATAAAGTGCAAATTTAATATCTCATTTCAACTTTTTTATTTCTGCCATTGGATCAGGATTCCTAACAAAAAAAAAAAATTGCACAGAAAAGCCAGCTTACTAACTTACTTCAAATTACTCCATGTTTATACTCTAATGAAGTCTGCACAGAATCCTACAAGAGTCAAAAACCACAATTTCAAAGTAGATGACTGGACATAAATTATCTCTTATACACTAATTAGCCCCTGACCAGTTGTTCCCATAGTTATGAAGAATTTTCCTTTGGTGGGAGTTACTCAGTGTAGATTGGATGCTTCCAGGGACTGTCTCTATACAACATCCAAGAGTTTGGGACTTGGGTTAGAAACAACCCAAAAGAAAAGGAAGTGTACAAGGCATTGCATGTGAGGTCAAATTAGACCATTTTAGTCTTAAAATTCCACCCACCACTTCTGAAATCACCATTTTTCTACTTATTTCAAGATGGTACAATTCCATCCCGGTAAGCTATGACACTTCAAAATTTAAATAAAGTTAAATAACTTGGAGCATTTGCAGGAGCTGATGGTGACACAAGCACCAGGGGAGCAAGCATGGAGAATCAGAAGCCAGTGCAGAGTTGCATAGCTGTGTCCTGGTGAAGATGGCAGCACCGGTGGGGGTTGGCTTGCACAAATGGGCACAGTGCTGTCCTGGCCCCTGGCTACCCTGGCCAGGTCTGCTCTCAGGTGACAGGTCCCCAGGCAGAGCCTGGAGCAGGGTAGCTTTGCCAACAGCAGCAGGGGATACATTACTCAACTCGGCAATTCAGTGGCTGAAACAGACCACATGAACAGTGAGAAAAGTCTGAGTAAGTTACACAGTGGGTACAAATTCCTTTGGTGCAATCTCTGGCTGTCTACCATCCAGCTGCCAAACCTACTGTCCCAGTTCCAGCACACCAAACCCATGCCTGTGCTGTGTGGAAGCTGTGTGGAAGCTGTGCATCACATCCCACACACGTGCCAGGCAGCTGCAGCATGCTGTGGCATCTCCAGTCCTGGATGATGTGCACAACCTTGTACTAAACCCACCAAATCACAATTGGCCCTGCCAAAAAGCAGGAAAAAAATCTGTGGGTATTGTAGTCCAAGCAACTTCATAACCACTTTGAGTTGTTATTTCTGGGGACGGTTTTACCGAGTCTACTGCGCTAAATACATTCCATGTTGTGTGCATCAGGTAATTGTCATGCTGTGTTCCTGCAGGTTTCTGGAGAGGTACCACTGCGACCGTGCTGCACCTCCAAGACACTCCCAAGAAATACACTGGGGTGGCAGGCTCCCACCTTCCCTCTTCTCAGCAGCTGGCACACCAGCGTGAGCATGAGGGTACACCTCACACAGCTTGTAACCCATACAGAGAACCTTTGATACTTAGTGCTGGCACGTTCCACTTTGGAGAGGCAGATGTAGGGGAGAACTCCTCAGCAGAGGTTGCAGCAATAAATCCTGTCATCCCGAAGAGATGTGCAGCAGTTCTGCAGGCACTAGGCTGGACTGAGCCTGGCGGCACGGCCTGGGCAAGGCTGTCCCCAGGACTAACCCCCACCAGAGGGGCTGGTCCTACTCAGGAGGTGACTCCTGCCCTTCCTGATGTCCCCTTGGCCCAGGACACCCACCCCCCCAACCCTTCAGAAACAGGTTTCTGTCACCTGCTTGTCTCCTTCCAAACAACACCCAGGGACACCTTTCCTTCAGGAGACAAAACCTGCAGAGACAGGCAGTGCCGTTCAGGCTTCCGCACCAGTCCAGGGCCAGTTCAGCCAGTGCAGGTGAGCAACGCCTCACTGGAGCTGGTGTGGAGCCACGCACCCAGTACACACATCAGCATTTCTGAGGAAGGGAAACAAATGGACATGTAACAAGTGCTGACTTTCCATTGCAGATGCTACTCAAAGTACCTGCAAATGCTCTAAACAAGGGGTGAGATGAGGCCCTCCCATTAGAGGAATTGTTTTCACCATTGCAGCAACAAACCACACATATGAAATCTGTCACAGCAGTGAAATCCTGCCTTTTATTTTAAAGAAGAAACATAGAGAAGTCTCAGAGGGGATGTTCAAGGACTATTAGAAGTTAATTGTTTTCTGTTCTGATTTGTGTTCTGTTCTGATTTGTGTTCTGTTCTGACTGATAATGGCGAATAGGGAAAAAAAGACATTCAACATAAAACCTCAGATAAGAAAAGCTTCCATTACTGTGCACATACCCATAATTTTCCTTGAGAACAATCTGGAATTTGTTCACTTTTCTTTACTTGAATCATAACTGTGTTTCAAATTTGGATGATTTATCTGTTTCCCTTTCTGTTCTTCTGACATATTTGGTTATATATGTGAGAATAAAAAGAGGGTGCTCCACGGAGTCTGAGAGAGGAAAAACTGTACGGGGCCCTGCAGAGATAACCCATTATTCTCATCAACTTTTCTCTAAATGGAGAGCAGTAAATCTTAATCTGTTTTCAGGGAGTTGCACACTGCGCATATTTTAGAACAGTTGTGAGATTTATCTGATTCAGCGACACCATTATTAATGGGAGTAGGAAACAGCAGCAAATGTGTCTCTCCACCGATCCTCTGACGATGGTATCTCACAGCTGTTGTCAGGTGGCACAACAGAGGCAAGTTCCCCAGAAATGTTTTTTTCATCAAGAAACAAAATGAAATGGAAAAGGAGAGATGGTCAATACAAGTTCTGAGCCACAGAAGAGGCACAGATGAGCCACAGATGCGCCGTGAGATGAGCTGCCCAAGACAGCCTTGGCACTCCACACATGGGGGTGCGGAAGTCCTGCTGGGATGGGTGCACGCAGCTCCCAGAGAGCCTCGTATGGGCCAGCACCTGACCAGGGGCTGCAGCAGGGCCAGGCAATCCACCAGAGAGCTGTTTCCCAGCCAGGGCTGAGAGAAGGTGAGCCAGGTGTTTCTTGTTGCCCAAGATCAGTGTCCAAGTGATGACCTGGCATGCCCATGCCCCATGGTACGTGACTGCCTGGCGGGGAAGGTTGGTGCCATACCCTGCATCGTTAATGCAGTTCCTCTTCCAGCCTTTCAGACCCTCCAGTCTAGCACATCGTGTCTCCAGCCATGGCTCACCTGAACCTGTCTCCTCACACTCTGCCCCTTACTAGTACCCGCAGGGACGTTCTCAGCCTGCCGTGATCCTCTCCCAGATGGGGCTGTGTAAGAGCGTTCACTCACCCTGACCTTGCTCGCCCCAGTGAACTTCGTGTTCAGGAACCAAGGCCGTGTTGTACCCATACTGGGTTGAATGGGGGGAAGAAGGAGAGCAGGGTGCTCACTGATTTCAGCAGCATTTCTAGATGTGCACCACATTTAAGGGCAGCAGCACCTTATTGATCCCAGTGGCAAGCTAGTCTGAAAGAGACTAAGTACATTTTTGGTGAGATAATAGGGAACAGTGACAGGAAGCAGAGCAGAATTTAGACTTTTCCTCCTTCTTCTCTAATCCTCTGGATTTTTCTGTTCAAGCTTAACTACAAATGAAAGTTACTGTTGAGAAGGGAGCGCAGACATATGAAAGCAAAGCACTGCCTAGGCTGTGGTGTAGGGACAGCACGTATAAGAAAGCACATCTTTAACCTGAGAAAGCAGGTTCACAGTTAGCTCCCTGGAGTTTGATGGGACAGCTTTTGCTGAACATCAATTAATCTAACGTTGCCAAATGTCTGAACTTCAGCTGGGTGCATCCCTTTGTCCTTGTGGGCAGTCAATGCGCTGCTCAGGTGTCCAGGGGCTGGTGCTGGGCCCAGAGAAGCCCCAGCTGGTGGCTGAGTATCCATCCAGAAACCCCAGAGTGTCCTGTGCTCCACGTGTGAGCAGTGCTTGGCCACCCTCGCCAGTGTCACTCCTCCAGGAGAGTCAGGGCTCCTGCACAGCACAGCACAGCCTGTGTGCAGAGCTGACAGATGTGTGCTTGGCACTGCACGCACACCTCCACCTTGTCCTCAGGGCTCAAGACAGAGAGTGGTGGAGTAATGCAGGGAGGGAGAACATACATTTGCAACTGCTGTATGACATCAAGTTGAATACAGAATTCTGCCATCTGCATTTTCCCTTTAATGACCTCTAAAGCACCAGCAACTCCTCCTTAGCGTGAACACAAAACACACCAGAATTCAAACAGCCCTGGAGCCTGTATCCAGAGCAACACTTCTGGTCCCTGCCAGATGACACCCACTCTCACAGAGCATTTCTCCAAGCTAAGGAGTTATCCACTTTGTCAAGGCTAATAAACGTTTTTGTAATCTTTGTTGAATTTGGGTTTTGTTTACAAATAAATGATGCTTTCTCAGTAGAAGGTCCTTTCAATCAAACCCACAAGAACATCCATGCAGTGCAGAGCCCTAGACTAGAAGGACCAGTGTACCAATGGTTGCTTGTGACCTTGCCCCTGGACACAGCCCCATGTTATGTAGTGCTCACACAACCAGGATTCCCTCAAACCTAAGCAGACCATGTTGGGAATCAAGAGTGAATAAAAACACAGGAGCACCAGAATATTGTACTGTTGTTCTTAAATGAACAGGTGGCTTTTAGAGAAGATGTTCATCCATCTGTGCTTTCTAATCATGACTTCTCCGGAAGAGTGGAGGACTGGTTGCTGTGAGCACAGTACCAGGAGGCACTGCACCTTCTGGTTCTTTTGCTGCAGGAGTACCAGGGTTGATGCTGCTGCTTTTCCCAGGGTTCTCCTGGTCCCTAATAATGTCCGTTTCCCACCACCGTCTCCTTGCCCTTCATGGAATGGGACAGTAAATGGCTGGATCAAGTGAGAGGCTTTCTTCCATTCTACTTTTTATGCCTCATATACCTAGCATTTGTTCTGAAAGTCTCTGCTTATATACACATAGTATATTTGATATATAAACCCATATAAATACCACTGGCATATAATGAGGCACTGAAATTAATGCAGACTATGTACTTAGTGCTGCTGGATCATATTTAATCAAAACTCCAATTTTACTGGTGATAAGGAAGAAATCTTTATTGATGAAGATATAAAATATGAAAAACTACTTCTCATAAGGAGGCATTAAAAACTAATCACAAGAAAATCTAGTTTAGGAATTGTATTGCAATAGAGAAAGAAGGGAGAGGCAGAGAGACAAAGGGAGAGAGAAAGGTAGAGAGCTCCAGAGGTGGAAACATGTAGATTTACAATGGACTGCAGAAAAAATATTCTCTACTACCTCCATAAAGAAATGTTGTAGACTATTTGCTCCTAAAGCAGGTCTTTAATGATGAACAGAGCTGAATGAGCAACCTGTAATGAGCAATCCCTGCACTGTACCATGCTCCTCTTTCTGAGCCCAGTGTGCGAGGCTCTGACCTGGGTCTGCAGGAGCAGCCTGGGGAAGGACTGGCTCCAGCAAGCTGAGCAGAGCCTGAGCTGCAGCTGAGAGCTCCATGATAGCGTGAAATTTTCTGAGGTTTATTTTGTTGAGTTGTTATCTCTCCAGTGATGGGATACACAGCAACTCAGCTCAGCACTTCCCGGCCCAGTCACTGCTGGCAATCTCTGTAAGGCTGTGCCAGCACAGGGGTGTTTTGCAGCAAATCAAAGGAGCTGGGAATACTCTGGTGCAACTAAATTACCTCCACACCCACTGCAACACCAGCCAGGTGGTTGGGAGAAGGTTTTGGGACTGGGGAAGCCTCAGGCAGATGCCTTGGATAGAGAATTATGATCTGAAATGACCTACCATGCTGGAAATGGTGTTGTGCGGTAGCATAATAAACTGCAACGCTTTGACTAGGGGACAGGTGCCAATATTCCACCTCCAGGCAAAAGACAACATCACTCAAATTGCATCTGCACCCATTTTCGTTATCTGTTTCTACTCCATACTGAAGGTTTATGTCTTCATGGTCTCAGGTCAGCAGTGGCACTCAGCTGGGAACTAAACGTAATGGACATGGCAGCTGGATCACTCACCCCGGTAAGCTCTTCCCGAAAGCAGACTCAGTTGCATTTCTTTCTGTATTATTACCGATGTTATGCGTGTCTGCCAGACAAGCTCAGGAAAAGATTGATAATATCTTCTCTTTCTACCTGAATTGTTGTTGTTAGTCTCCTCCCCATTATTATTAGGAAACTCAATCAGGTGAAAGAAACTTACTCCCTGACTTTCTTACAGCTCCTTTGGATCTTTCCTCATAGCCATATATTCCAGAGACTCCAGCTTTGTCTCTCTGGATGGGTAATTTGGAGATTTGTCTCTCTGTGCTGCCAGGGGTTAAATTGGACTGGGGAAGCATTCAGTCTTTGATAAATCTGATTTTTGAAGATGTTCCCTTCCAGCTTTCTTCTAACACTTCTGCTTGATGTGACAATGTCACTTTGTGGGGACTCAGGGGAAAAATGCAGTCTTTAATCCAGTGAAGGTAAGTAGGGCCTGGAGCTTGCAATTACTGGGATTTCCCCACCAAGAAATGCAGCATCCCTGCCCTGGCACATGCTGATGTGCCTCCTTGCAGAGAACAGAGCCCTGTGCATTACTTATGGTAGCATGGGAAGGTGTGAGTGAGAGCAGGGTACCCACCAACCCACCACAACTTCTGTCCCTCCTTATCTTGTGTCCCCGGTTCCACAGCTCCTCTGTCCCCGGGCTGTGAAACCTCCCCAGAGCTAAGGCTAAGGCAGTGCTGGGAGACACTGGTCCCCTTGGGGGACACAGCCTGGGGTCCACAGCTGGTGGTCAGCAAAGCCGTGCACCCATTCAGACCCCCACAGTCACCCTAGGGAGATGTCCCCTCTACGCAAATGGGAAGGAGTTGGGTGGGAAGACAGGTCCTGTGCAGTGGCATCTCGGGGGCTGAGGGCTCTGCTGTGCACTCAGAGGTTTCACACCAGCCCTGAGCTTTGGAGCAGGGTACGGCTGAGGGGATCTTTGCCCCCAGCACCTGTACAGACACATTGTTCTGTGCCAAAACCCATCCAGCCAGTGCAGAAAGTACTAAAATAAGTATTTCTGGTTTAAAGTAGAATGAAATTTACACATCTGTTATTTCTCCTCCCAGCACTCAACAAATCCATTTTTATTCATCTGCCCTTGGCATACAAACATCTGTGATTAATATCTGTATTTATGATGACTCTAACTGACACTGGCACTTGTCCTCAGGAAAAAAAAACAACGGGAAAAAATGTTTCTTAGTCATTTTAAATGAATCCTATAAGCCTGGGAATCACTGGTGATATTTCATACATTTTCCATGAAATTAATGTAATTTCAGAGGTTTTCTGATCTCCCAGAAGTATATGACAGAGCTGTGTAACAGGCGGTGCTGGCAGTGCTGGCAGTACTCATGCTCACATTCACTCCATCACATTCCTACTTGGAAGTGCTTATTCCTTTATCATCCATCATCAAGTTTATTGGCTTAGTGCCCAAGCACCTCACATGAAGGGAGGATTTGTCCCTGGTGGGAGCCCAAGCAGGGGGGGCAGGAGGGGAATAGAGGCAAAGCATTCAGCGGGGGACTGTCACACACGTCAGGCCACGTTATTTTCATATGGTGTTGTTAATATGGTTCTAATATCACTTTAATATGGTGTTATTAAGGTGTGACTTGACAAAGTTCAGTGGCAAAGTTCACTCTATTACTGTACAGCATAATTGTTTGAACAATGATTCAATACTACCAAGACAAAATCAAAGTTACCAAGACACAAATCAAAGTTACCAAAGCACAAATCAAAGCTACCATACTACAAGGTTATGTGCGATGTCGGTCACGTACCAAAGATCTGCCATTGGTGAAAGGTCAGGGAAAGTCAGGGACTTCACTGAGAAGATTTGAGGCTGCCAGCCTTCGTAATATTCCTGTATTTCTCTGAGCAGTCGAAGGCACAGAAGTGCCTTCAGGATGCACTGCAAACATGTAAGGCTCGTTCTTGCTTTGTTAGCAGCAACAAAGAGAAATATTTTAAATTGTAAATAGCATTTGCTAGAGGTAAAGGAAGAGGTCAGGAATAATGATGATTCACACAACAATGCAAAACATATACTGTTTAGCTGCATGGTTGTGAGAGCATTGGCAGCAAAAGAAATCAGAAAAAGAAGTAATGTACTTGTGATGACCAAACTCTTCAATAATATTACATTAGTGTTCAGGAAGTAAATGAAAGCTAGAGAGATGGACAGTCACCAACCACATGAAGTTCAACAGGGGAAGTGCTGGATTCTGCACCTGGGACGGGGCAACCCTGGTGGTATGGACAGACTGGGGAACGAGTGACTGGAGAGCAGTGTGGCCAAGAGGGACCTGGGGGTCCTGGTTGATGGCAATCTGAATATGAGCCAGCAGTGTGCCCTGGCAGTGAGGAAGGCCAACCGTGTCCTGGGGTGCATCCAGCACAGCATGGCCAGACGGTCAACGGAGGTGGTTGTCGCACTCTACTCTGCACTAGTGTGGCCTCACCTCGAGTACTGGGTGCAGTCTGGGGCTCCAGAGTTCAAAAAGGACATCAAACTGCTGGAGCACGTCCAGAGGAGGGCACGAGGATGGTGAAGGGCCTGGAAGGGATGACCTATGTGGAGCAGCTGAGGTCACTTGGATTATTCAGCCTGGAGAAGAGAGGGCTGAGGGGTGACCTCATTGCAGTCTATGGCTTCCTTACAAGGGGAAGAGAAGGGACAGGTACCAAACTCTTCACTCCTGTGACCAATGATAGGACTCTGGGTAACAGCAGGGAGCTGAATCAGGGGAGGTTTAGGTTGGATATCAGGAAAAGGTTTTTCACCCAGAGGGTGGTCGAGCACTGGCACAGGCTCCCCAGGGCAGTGGTCACAGCACCAAACCTGACTGAGCTCAAGCAGCATTTGGATGATGCTCTCAGGCACATAGTGTGACTTGGGGTCTCCTGCACAGGGACAGGAGTTGGACTTGATGATCTTGGAGGGTCCCTTCCAACTCGACATGTTCTATGATTCTATGATTCTATTGCTACTACATGAAAAAGTATTTGTGTAGTGACCTCAAATTCCAGGAAGTACTCCAGGATTTCCTTTCAAATTAGTCCCAAAGTTATGGCAACAAAACCTCTCTGATACCACGTTGGCCTCTACTCAGAAGTTGTTCAAACAGGAAAAGAAATCTCCTAAGAAAAGCCCAAGTCACAGTATCATAATATGATTTGGGGTGTGAAGGGACCTTAAAGTTCACCCAGTGCCACCCCCTGCCATGGGCAGGGGCACCTTCCACCAGACCAGGTTGCTCCAAGCCCCATCCTGGCCTTGAACACTGCCTGGGAGGGGCAGCCACAGCTTCTCTGGGCACCCTGGGCCAGGGTCTCCCCACCCTCACACGAAAGAATTTCTTCCTAATATCCAGTCTAAATCTACCTTCCTTTAAGCTGAACCCATTCCCCCTTGCCCTATCACTACATGCCCTCATGCAGTTGGAAAGCAGATCTGTCCTCAGCCAGCTAGTCCTGGCTTTTACTCTTTCCTGCTTTAGTGTGACTACAGTACCACGGCTGAACTGGCAGTCAGGGACCTACTCACAGGAATAAGAAGTAAGAGGGTCAGTTTTTTTGGCAAAATGATACACAAGCTTCTCATTTCTCAAATTCACCAGCTCTGTAGTCATTCCCTCTCTGAGACAAAATTTGTCCCTGAGTAATATATTGAAAGAACAATTTTTCACAGTTCCTCAAGCATGCTAGAAAGTGAGCAGAGACATGTTTATGAATTCCTCTTCTGTCAGCAATTTCAAGTTACAAAAGTTCAGCATATTAGCATAAGGCTTATGTTTACAGTTTTTTTCTTTTCTTACACAATATGAAAGGAAAAGAGTGTCCTGAAAACACATGCCCCAGTTACAAGGATACTGTTCAAAATGTGCTTGATGTATATTAGAGAGAATGGGGGAAACTGTGGTGATGAAAAATTATTATAAGATAAAACCACTGTTAAATGCTGGAACCCATTGCATCAGTTTCAGAAGAATGCTCTGACAGCTGTTATGTATTGAAATTAACAACCATTTGGTGTTGAGAATTCTGTTAGAGCTATTGCTTGCAAGCTAGGAAGGACATAAAGATTAATGTTGAGCAAAACTGACACCAGCTCTGGGATGGAGATGTTTCCACACAGGTGCTAAACCTCTTCTTACCTGCAAGTCTGGGCTGGACACTTCAGTAGATTTGCTGTTTTTCTGCATTTACGCTGGTTGAGTATACAGTAGTAATCTTTTCTTCCACACCTGCATGGGGAAGTAAAAACAGAAATGAGGAAGAAATATACCCAAACAGTTCTGTATCTCAGAAAAAGCAATATGATTCTGAAATCTGGCAAAAGGTTTTGAAAGAGTGTGAAGTGTATAGTCTGTATCTTGCCAATTCATTTTCTTTGCATTATTACCTATAAAGGACAGTCTCACTCAATGAAAAATCATCCACATGGTGTTTGTAGAATTCCACCATCAGAGGAGGACACACATAATTTGAGATCCCACAGAGATGTCTCCTTCTGATCGCTTTTGCATTTTGTTCCTAAGAACATGGGTTTTCAAACCAAAGAGGACCATCAAATCATTTTATCTGATGGACTGAGTAACTTATGTCAGAGTTCACTTCTGACATGTGCATCATCCCAGTAGCATGTTGGACTAAAGTGTTCCTTTCAGAAAGGTATATGGTCTTGCTTTGGAGCCTTCAAGAGGTGCAAATCTATTGTTTCCCTCAGAGTCACTGCCGGAGGTTAATATTCATCAGTGTTAAAAGTCAGTGCTTTTTGTCACTCTTGACTGACATTAGCCATCCCATTACATCTTTTGCTTTCATTTCAGACTCTTTATTTCCTGCTATTCTCCTGCCACCACGGTAGCAATGCCTTCCTTTTTTCTGAGTTCGTGTTTGTGGCAGCTGTGAGTTTAACTTCCCTTTATCTAGCAATGGTGTTTCCTGCACTCAAAGGTATCAGATCCTACACGTGCACCTAGGAAACTGCAAGTGTAACCATTGCGATTTGCAGACAAGGCTGAATGAACAGCCTGGCATCAACTCTCAGCTCATCCCAGTACTCTCACCCTTTATTTCAGCCAGCTGGGTTATCTCTAGTGCAGCCTACACCTCTGTCCGAACTGGCCACACTGGCTTTCCCCCCATACTAGTTTGTGAGAACTGTATTCATTAATACCACCGAGTTCTGCTCCCCCTCTTCCAAGAAGCATTGAAAGCCCAGAGCGATGGAGGTTGGAAGAGACCTCTGGGGGTTGTCTGGTCCAACCCCATTGCTACAGGAGGCTCACCTACAGTAAGTTGTTCAGGACTATGTGCAGTCAGGTGTTGCATATCTCCCAAGGCAAGAGACTCCACAACCTCTCTGGGCAACCTGTGCCAGTGTTTGACTGTCAGTAAAAAAAAACAAACAGCAAACACAAAACAGGACTTGTGGCATTCCACTAGTTATTATTCATGAGCTGGCAGCCATGGCTGAGTCTGAGACTGGTTGGTGGTGCCAAGACAGGGACCATTCTTTTGAGGTGGAGACAGCAAATTGCTATAGACAGCAGGTGGCCAATAACATGCTGGATGACACCAGGTTATTGAAGAACTGTAGGAGCCATCCCTTAACCTTTAATTCCCAGGTTTGCACAGGCAGCTAAGCTCTCTTGCTGCCTCTTGAAATGCATACATACAAGTCATTTGGAAATGCCACTTGTCTTCTATGCATGTCTCTATGAAAAATTTAAAAATCAGTGTTATGAGCATCAGTGATGTTAAAGAACTTACTGTTTCAGACTTGGAAATTGCTTTCTTGCCCGCCAACAAGTCTTTGGCAAGATGAATTACTGGAACTCAGTGTGCTGGAAAAAAGACACCTTTGCTGGTAGAGACAATCCAGATTGCTCTACAGAAAACTGATCCACCTTGTTAGAATTCTGTGAAGAAAATTCCCTGCTCTTATAGCAGTGACAATTTCCACTACAAAGATTTCCTTTTTTTATCTTTCTCTGTGCTTTGTAAACCAGCACAATGTTCTGTGTGCCTGCTCCAGAGTGCTACTACACAACTTGTGGATATTAACATTCCCATATTTTTAAAAATAAATAATAAAAATTAATTGCACTTCTGTTATGCAAAACCTGTAGGTTGTACAGAGCATTAAACCAACTCCAAAGAAGATCATCACCCTTTGTTCATTTTGCTGCTTCTTGTTTAATAAGCATGTGGATGAGCGTGTGCACAGCTTCATACTCCCTTGGCCAACGGTGCCCTTGCTACCTGTACTCTGGAGGTTCTGGTTTGTTCCTACATCTCTGGCTGGAGGAGAAGTTCAACTCATCTTCAGGCAGTCTCCATCTGTGCTCACAGGTGGTCGGTTTTCCCTAGGAAAGCCCCCTCAGCCTCTCCTTCTCACAGGCACTGTCTCAGTTTTTCATCTCAGCTCTGGCAAATAGCCATTGTGCTAGTCTGGACTGCAAATTCCTGTTACTACTAGAAGGGATGATCCAAGAGAAAATGGCCTCAAATTGCCCAGGGGAGGGTTAGATTGGATATTGGGAACAATTTCTTCCCCAAAGGGCTGTTAGACCCTCACACAGGCTGCCCAGGGTAGTGGTGGAACTGGAATGGAAGTTCTGAATCTTAGCATAATCCTGAATAAAAGCCATCCAAAATACAACCTGAATATACCCATATATCCATGCACTCATCAGCCTACACTGGCAGTTAGAAAGTTCTTCTCCCTCCCTGATGCTGACCTCCATGACTGTTCACAAACATCAACCAAGCCATCTGCTCCTTGGAGTTGGTCTCCTTTTGTGTAGATCTGTCTGCACAGAAACCAGCATAAAGAAGTTCTGCCCCATGTTGAAGCACTTTTCCCACTCCCTCCAAGAAGCTCATCGCTCCCCCATAAAACAGCACAAGTGTTTGTGGGCCCTGCAGTGAGAAGCTTCGCTGTGACCATCCCAATTAACAAAATGTCTCTTTTCAGGCTTGTAAGGAGCCCAAGCCTTTTCTGTGATTCCCTTCACAGCACAGCTGCACAAGTGCCTGCATTGCCACAGCAAGAAGAGAGAAGGGAGGACAAAGCCTGCAGTGAGGTGCTGGCAGGAAGTGAGCAGCAGCCGGGGAGAGACCTCTGGCTTGCTACCAAAGAAAGTATGTTATTTATTACATCTGCAGTTTCCTCCAACAAGAGTGGCTTTTCATACTCAGTATCACCTTGTCATCCTCCTTGACTTCTCTTCCTTTTCAAATGAATTTTTTTGGACATAAATGAACAAAATTATTCAGTCTTATAGACTGACTTGTGCATCAGGACAAACATTTTGTTCCCCAGGGAACAACCTCCACATTCATTCTAGGGCCACATTGCCTGTGTATCATCAGAGCACACACACTGATCCATCTCAGCTGATTCCAGCTAATGACATCCAGCTTATTTGGAGAAATTCCTACAGTTCATTGCTAAGGACGTGCTCTTGCAATTTTTAAACCTGTATTGTATGCAGTCTCTCTTGTTGTTTTTCTCAAGGTCAGCCAATATATCCAAAATGACAATTTCTTCTGCCACAGTCTTGGCTGCATGTCCTGGCTTTTCACTGGGCAATGTCATTGGCATACCCCAGAGTAGTCCAGCCCCAGGACAAGTCATTGAGGACCACACCTGCTCCTGGGATGATGAATCCCTCTCCAGCAGTGTCATTGTCCCTCAAACTCAACCCTTCTCCATGGCACAGCCCCATCTTGCTTCCCACCTGCACTCAGGCTCAAAATAGGGTCTCTGGTGGTGCCCATCCTTCCCCCTTCTCCCCAGCCCTGGGAGGCCTGACCACATTTCCCAGACAGGCATCTCAGGGTTCCTTTCCTCTCCCTTCCTCTGTTCCCGCAGGCCCTGATGTCTCCCTAGCCCCTCCAGAGCTCCCGACAGCTCCTGCAAGTACTTCGGGCAATGCCAGTCAGTTCCAAGTTCCTTTGGGAAAAGGAAAAAAGCCCCCACTCAAGCTGCCGCACAGTGCTGGCAAGTGCAGGCACGGCTGCACTGGGCCCAACTGTTCAGCACTGGTGTGAGCCAGTGGCGGGTGGCTGGGCGCTCCTCAGCACCTCCTCTCCTGTGCCATCCTGCCAGCTCTCCACACGGGCACTGGAGCAGGCGAAGGCAGCGGTGCAACTGCCCACCTGCTCTGCATCCTGCCGGGCTCACGCCGCGGGGTTTGGTTGCATGAGTGCTCAGTCAGCTCAGGTGTGCAGAGCGGCTCGGCAGTTAGGGAGGGCGATGCAGGCAGTGACACCCCCCTCCTGCTCCGCAGCATCTCTGCCACAGCACACTGACTCCCCACCAGGGCACTGCTGGTTGCTTATTTTATTGTATGGCAGTTATTGTCTACCTGTAACACCCAATAACCTACGAAAGTGAGACAAATAATATAGGCTTCAACAGGAAGGAATTTATGACTAGCAAATTTAAAACATGGCTACAAAAGAGCTGTAATATACTTTCTGTTCAGGAGTCTGGAAACATTAACTTTTCTGTTTGGTGGAGGAAGAAATCATGTTGAGAAAGAAGAAGGGAAGATGCTGTTTCATTCACTTTGTCTTCAAGCCTGATTCATATACCTTTAAAGGAAAATAGAGTGCTGAAATAAATTCCTGCAAGATGGATTAATGGTCCATGTAGAGAAATCAACAATAAATGCAAAACATGGTCATTGATACTTCGCTTACTCTGTCTAGATGTAACATGCAGGTTTTGTTTATAAACAAAACAGTGTTTACACTTTAAAATTCAATTGTTTTATGTATATTAGTCACTGAGCAATAAATAAAACCCACAGTTTTCTGTTAATCCTCATTGCTGAATCCAAAGAACATGATTAATAAAGTATTGCATGCCATAGTCAAAATACGCTGTGTACTTTAATGATAATGTTGCATATATCTTTCTTTGCAAGCCTTCAAGATTTTAAAGGCTATTTATCTATTCATCTGCATATGAAGAACCAGTCTCAAAGCAGCATCTATCCAGGCTGCTGTAGCATTCATGAAGACAGAATTGCAATTAAACAGCAGCTACAGTGAGCTGAACAAACTGGGTGAGAGGGAAGGAACAAAGGAGAGCTTGGAGAAGAGCAGAGGGTAGCAGGAAGTGCCCGTGGATGGGGCAGGATTGGTGGGCACTCACAGGGTTGAACCTTAGCACTGGGCTCCCTGTGAAGCCCCTGGCCCTGCAGCGCAGCCCCGACACGGAACCAAGCAAGGGGGGCTGCTGCCTGGGCACGGGGTTCCTGCTGAGCCCAGGCCAGCTCCAGCACCTGGGTCACCTCCTGCCAAGTTGGGGGATGTCTCCTGGGCATCGGGCAGGAGTGAAGCCCCGCTGGCAGGCACAGCCTCACACAGACAGTGCAGTGTGGAGATTTAATTTCTTGTCTCCACTAAGTCAGCTAAAGAGGATGACCCCAGCAGCCACAGGCAGTGCCTGCCTTGTTCTTTCCCCTTGTAGTGCTCACGTGAATTTCCTCAGCTGTGGGACCAAGTGAACATAGTCTCACCTCCCAAACTCAGCCTCCACCTGAAAATCCATGTACTGGTTTGGGCTGGGGCAGGGTTGCCTTTCTCCCAGTACCTTGCAGGGTGCTCTGGGTCTGTGCTGGAGGCAGTGTTGGTACCAGCAGGATGGGTCAGTACCCGCCAGGCAGCACTTGCCCAGCACCAAGGGCCGTTCTGCTCCTCACCCTGCCCGGCAGCGAGCGGGATGGGGGCACCAGGAGCTGGAAGGGGCACAGCTGGGACAGCCGGCCCCACTGACCAAGGAATGTCCCCGGCCACAGGACAGCGTGCTCAGCAACAGCTGGGGGAGGAGGAGGAAGGGGGGACATCCCCAGTGATGGCGTTTGTCTTCCCAAGGCACCGTCACACGCGATGGAGCCCGGCTGTCCTGGGGGTGGCTGAGCACCCGCTGCCACGGGGAGTGGTGGATGAATTCCTGACCCTGCTTTGCCTGCACACGCAGCTTTGGCTTTACCTGTTAAGCTGCCTTCACCTCAACCCAGGAGTCCTCACACTTTTACCCTCCCAATTCTCCCCCCATCCCACTGGGGGTGAGCGAGTGGCTGGGTGGGCTGCGCTGCCAACTGCAGCGAAACCAGGACAGCTGCCGCAACCTTGAAGGGAAACTGCTGGTTTCTGGACAAAAGTGGGATCATGCTCCTCTCCTATTCAACAACAAAAGGGGGGAACAGAACTGGCTGCAAGAGTTAATTTTTTGCCAAAATAACCAATTCGATTTTCCCTGTAAAAATCATTGAAGGCTTCAGCAATGACAAGAAAATAAGTTTCTTTTCTTTTTCAGTATTCTTTTTATGACAAGTTCTTTGACAATATCTAGGTAAATAAACACTGCATTTTATCTTCCTTAGTAACTTCCAAGGTCCCTAATTAAAACAATTTTGTAAGTTTTTTGCACCGAGAATTTCTTTCCAGAGGCAAAAGAAGCATGTCAGGAAATAAGAAAATCTGAGTGTCTCTAGATTTGTAATAAAGTCTGCTTCTACAAGAAAAGGAAAACAATTTTACACTGTTTGTGACACTGTTCTTGTTCCCTGCATGTCTGACTGATGATGCAATTGAAAAATGAAGCATGTGTTACAAATTTTGAAATCAAATATACTATTTGAAGTTTGTTTCTTCAAGAGAATTATTTAAGTTACATTTTATGTTCCTAAAATTCACTCTAGTCCACCAAAGCAAAATCAAAGGTAGACTAAACAGCTGGAATCTCTCTTTTATTCTAGTTCTAAATGTGTGTTCATTGTTTTTTCCTTCTTACTACTTTGTTCAAGCTTCTAGATAGAGCTGGAGGCAAAAATTACTAATTTATTTTCCAAGATCACAAAACATAGGCTTAAAAGTGTTTTACAAGCTGTATATACCTCATTCTTCACCTGAAAGTCTTAATTGAAGTGGTTGATGTAGGACTGATAAGGGACAGAAGGATGTTCAGTAAGTGATAATAAAATGTTCACTACATTATATGTATTAAAGACAATTGTCAACTCATTAGCAGAATGTCTTTTAAATCAGTAACAATGAAAAAGCATTAACACGAATGGCATTTTTTAAAGTCTTTTATATATAAAGTTATCAAAAATTTTATAGACTTTAATATAAATTGTGACTCAGCTTCAAAGAATTTTTAAAAGCTTACATAATCAAAACTTACTTATTATTCACTATTTACCTCATCTTCAAAGTAGATAACCTCTTAAGTGGGTTTGTAAGGATCAAAAAAGTGGGTTTTTTGTTTTGTGAAAGAAAAGTAAATAGAAACTTTGACTTCCAAGATAGCATCTAGAACAAGTTTCATGTTGATGAAGATATGAGCTGTTCTGTGGGTAGACCCACACTTACTTACCTATGGCCACTACTCTTGAAAAGTATGGAATGAACCTCAGTGAAACTGTTTCCAACCCCTTCCCGTTAACCTTATAAGGTTTCAAGCCACAAGATCACTGTGTCAATAGTTTGCCTGCTCTGACCCTCGCTGGGGCATCCTCCTCCTGGAGGGTATTTGCACTTGCAGACAGGCTCAGAAATTGGATTTGAATTCTCCAACTGTTAGGAAAATATATGGAGAAATAAGTGGGGAGATACTTGCATTGCTTTCCTGTTCCAGCCATGTGGAAACTTGCTGTGACAGGGAAAGTAGGCTTAGCTGCACTGTCAAGGACACAACAGCAGTTAAAAAAGAAATTCCTCATCCTTTATCACCGTGGAAATGCAAAATTTAAAGCAGTTGTGTAGTTCTACTGAAATGAATAGGTTCTTCACTCACTTGCCTGATGTTATGTGAGATCTTCCACAGACCTGAGGCTTCCAACAGAAATGTGTGGGAGCAAATGGAGCTCCACCAGTTTTGATGTTTAATTGGTAGAATTGGGGAAAATACTCCTCTTTTGGCTTTTAAATCCCACAAGCTCTGGTATCTGTCTCTGCCAGCCCATGCTGATCTCAGTGTCAGCCATAGCTGTACATTCTGAGCCCTGGACGCTGCAGCTCACCAGCCCAGCAAGTGTGCCCAGAGGGATGACATAGAAACTGGGTGGGAGGTGGCATGGAGGAAGAGTGTCGAAGGTACCCTAATCAGCCTGCATGGATGGAGGTGGTCCTGCAAGGCCAGGGAGGCCCAGCAAGGCCCCACTTTAAAAAACGTCTGTATACAGGCTCTGAAATCCCTACCAGACTGAGGGAGAGGCTCTGATACAGGTTGGTACCATCCCACTGGCGTAGCAGAAAAGTGAGAGATCTTAACCTGTGTAACACTAATTCAGTGTATACATCACACTTTTCAGATCACTGATCACCAAATGAGACATTATAACACATTTTAAAATGAACTGTCTGCTTTTCTGACCTGTTATGATATTTTCCCTCTATATATGAATGCCATAAATAGAAGAGCAAAATATCAACTATGTAATAAAGGTTGCTCAGAAGCATGTCTCAGAGGCTCATATCTCACTGACTCTCTCACAGAGTTGTCTTGTCTCTATTCTATTTCTTTGCACCAAGATTTCTCTAAGCCTTTCATCTTTAATGGAAGAGGGATTCTTTACAAAGCTTCAGAAAGCAAATTACTTCAGAAAGCAAATTGGAGACAGACATATCAAGAGGTAGATGAGCTTGAGTTTGATGTCATCGATAAGGAGCTGAGAACTTGGTGAAGTCAAGATGAAGGAATACACACAGAATAAAATTACATTGTTCGAGTGGTTATTGTAATACTTCTGCATGGAGTTATATAGAAAGGCAGCAATAATTACATTGTTGTAAAATGAGAAAAGGAAAAGACTATATCTAGATGAAGACATGGTAGAAAATGGGTTTAGGGCAAATGAATAAACAAAGAGAGACCTAAATGGATTTGCAGAAAGGTTATAGTCAAACGAACTGATAACTGGTTAAAGACAGAGCTGATTTTCAAGATTCTTGTGGCTTTCAGTGATAAGAACTACTGCTGGGCACGTCAAGACTGACACAAGAAAGAGAAAAAAAATCTTTGAAGGTTTCTACTTGATATTTTAAAGTTCTTTTTTACCTTCTTTTCAGTAGTTCAAATTTAGTAAGAATCTATATATTTCAAACAAGACAATCTGTCACTTACTTCCACTGCTGCCAGCTCTGTGGGTTACTAAAGGAAAACAAGCTTCCTAATTCTAACCAGAGAGACTACATAGACTTGCATTTTCTTAAGTTCGAGTCTGAGTAAGCTTGTTTGTCTTCCACTACACAACGGTATTCTCACCAAACATTTTTAGCTGGTTAATCTAGGAGAAGGAACCACAATATTGTTTGTTTGGAGGGAAGTCCACAAAATGCCTTGGCCACTGCTGTTCTTGATGGTCCCCTGAATAAATTGTGATTTGTGTCCTCATTCCAGCCCTGTCCCCTCACATGGTGCCAGCAAAGCAGTGCCCACTGCCAACAGCACTGTTCCTGCTATCCTTGGTGACTTTGTGACCTGCCACAGATTGGTGGGACCACAAGTGCCCCTGCTCTGTGGGACAGGGCTGGCAAGGGGTCATTCAACTCTGGAACCATGTCTTCGGCCAGCCCAATGGATAGTGCACATGCCTGGGTCCAGAAGCTGGACCTATCAGAGAGCCTTTTCCTTCTAGGAAATGGTTGGGAAATTCAATAGTCTCACTTCTAGATACACATATATTTACAAATTAATACATAATTTCTGTATCTAGACATAATTTCCTAACTACACTTTTCACACTAATGTAGCCAGGCTTCATTTTTGATGCTTGTAAGATATGACACAATGGTCACTAATTGCTTTATGACAACAAAGGACAGGGGAGCCTGACTTCTTCCCCCTCCAGAAATGCCTTTGGCTCATGATTTGGCACATGGACTCCTTGTGAACAGCAGCAGAGGGAGCAGCAGCTACCCCACTCTGCTTTCTTAGCACCCAGGATTAGGTGTTATGGAGAGGGAAGCAATAAGTAGAAACTGAGTTTCAAATAACTCCTGTAAGAAGTTGTTGTAAAAGTCATTTAAATTCACATTTTAAGGGAAAGATCAGGAGTACCAGTACTAGTGTCATTCAAACTTTTTTTTTTCTTCTTTGTCCTCTGGAAATTTACCCTATTCATATTTCTGTTCTGCTGGTAAGTAATTTTGCCAGCATTTTTCTGCATTCTTGGAGCTATTTTAAATTAATTAAATAATGAATTTCATTCTTTAAAAAATCTGTGCCCAAAATGTGCTTTAATAATGCCTGTCCTTATTATGAATTTTTTTCCTAGGAAAAAAAAAAAAGCACATTTTCACAATATTAGGCCCCACTCTGATATCACATACCACGACTAAGATGCAACACCACATCTCTTTCTAAGTAGCTACCTATCCTGGTACAGTAGCCATTAACTGGTTGGTTGCCTCCTCCTCCTCCTGGCCATACAAGGCCATAAAATAATGAAATTTCTGGAAGGCAGAAAGATATAGACAAACAATACATTGATAATAGTGGTGTTTATCTGGCGTGCTTGCAGTACATCAACTCTTTGACTACCCCACCCCAACTCTGACAGCAGGAAGGGTCCATATGTGAGACAGTGGATGGAAACCTGGAGTCATTTCTGAGCGGTTTGGACCCCAGTCCCACACAGAAGTGACCAGTCAGTAATCACAGGCACCCCAGGCTCCATAGCAGAGCACTTTTCTCCAAGGACTGACAGCTTCAAAAGCATGATTGCCAGCAGCAGCTCCCTGACAGGTGGAACAGAATATGGTAGATGGCAGAGGAAAGAGGCAGGATCCTGCTCCTCTTAACAACCCATCCACCCCAACATCAGAGGTTATCCCAAACTGCGTTATCTCCTGGAACTCCTATCACTCTGACAGAGTGATGATGCAGTTGGCTGCTTGGCTGAGCTGAATGTTATTTATCTGCACTTGATCTTTGCCAAGGCCAGTGACAGGTAGATAGAAAAACATTTATTCTATCTGTGGTTTGTATCATTTTCATGTAATGTCATCTGATCCCCCAGCTGTCTATCAAATTTCAGTGAGATTTATGTGAGGTGCTGCACGAGTAGAATAAAGCTGACGAAAATAGCAAACTTTGCAGAAGTAATTTGTGTTTGCTGGTTCCCAAACCTCACCCATGCGATTATCCTTCACTCAGCAATATTGTTCCCTGACACCTGGATTACACCATATCACCCATTCCCTGTTACTCAGGACTGGGTTTATGGATACTGTCCCAGCATCCATACCCACAAATAAACATACTCACCTCATCAAAACACTTGGCAACTGCTCCTTAATGAGTCCCAGGGTAAGTGGGATGATGATGTAGCTGAAAGTCCTTAATGAAGCATTTGGAAGAGGACGGCTCAGCAACACAGAACAGGGTGCCCCTTCTCCAGTGCCTGCTGAGGTGACAGAGCACCAGGCCAGGGCAAATGCTGTGGGCAGGAACCTCTGTTCCTCGAGCTCCTGTCGAGCACCCCAGCTCTCAGGCAGCTCCACCAGCACTGGCAGCCATGGATCTGCTTCCCTGGACAGCAGAGCTTCGGCAATGGGATCCTGACAGACCCGGGGAGTAGCATGCCCACAGGAAGGCTCCAGCAGTGGACACATGGCAAGTTCAGGTCAAAACCAGCCTTTAGTGGGGCAAGGTGTGCTCAGGGGTCTCTTCCAGGACCAAGACTCTTTAGGCCAAGCTGTGGCTGCCATTAGCCCTGCTGTGGGAGAGCTGGGGTGAGCTGTCACAGACCAACTCATGCCCTTGCGCAGGCTCAGAACAGGGAGAGCTGCTGCCGGACTGGGAAAGCAGTATTGCTGATGGCAAAGAGTATTCCCCAAGAAATGGGGGATACCACCAGGCTCTGGACAGGATGCAGGACAGGAGCACTGTGCACAGGGGATCTCTCAGTCCCAGACTCCAGCTTTAAGCCAAATGAGCTTCTCTCTTCCTACAACACGTTCAGCAATGGTGGCTCGGGGTCATCTGGGAAGTATTTCTCCATTTCAAATGTTGTACCTGGCTGTCTCATGGCACCAGGATGTTTGTGAAAATCCAGAATGTCTACCACATTACAATTTTCAAAATAAGGCACTGCAAAATAAGCATCATATGCTTATCCTCAGCTAAAAACACTGGAAGACAAAAGCTTCCTATTGGCATTTATGACATGAAAGGAAGGATTATCAGAAGATAGAGAATAACACTGCCTTAAAAAATGGTTCACCTCTTCAGATTATTTTCTTTTAGATATGACATATTCAGCTAATTTACAGTATCTTAAAAATAGCCTTCTTAGCAGCCAAAAAGAGAGGCAGTGGTAGGGTACATGCCTGCACTGGAAATGGTGTAAGCCTCCAAAGCCAGGCAGGTTCTTTTTCCTGGCATTTCCTAACCATCTCCAGGGGTGCTGAGGATGTCTTCCTGCACTGGCACAGCAACCAGACAGCCTCACAGCACCGTAGTCACCCCCACAGCAGCTTGTGGCTTCAGGCTGATGGCATGCCCTGACCATTGCTTATTAACATAAGCCTCCTCTGGTTTAGTCAAAGGCCATGGGCCAAAACTCTTTGCCTGACCAAGCCTACCAGAAATAAAGTCTGTCAGTCCGATAGTGGGATCGGGCCAAGAGTCTGACATGGGCAACGTGCTTAAATTTTCTGCCTGGGAGTGGGTTTTCTTTGGGGTTCCAGTGAGCCGAGTGTCCTACCTGCAAACGGAGGCAGCAGGTCCCGCCTCCCAGCGTATGTCAGACACCAAGGCTATCACCCTACATGCCTCACACAGTTTCTCTGGTCAGGATCCCTCACCACAGACAGACAGCACTGATCACAGCACAAACTACAGAGCACAGGTATCAAAACTGTCTGAGTCTTTAATGGCGCTCAGCTTTTTGTAAATCAAAGCTCAAAGGTGACAGCAAGCACTTCCTGAAAAGTCCCTTGCGGCTTTCTCAAGTGGATGTTTGGAAACAAACATCCAAAGGAAAGGGTCACAATGTTTGTGGGTATTAAAGCAAACAAAGAGGAGATATTTCAGGTGGAAAAGACACACTTTTAAAGAGAACTTGAATGAAAAATCATTTGACACCTAGGATGCACTAGGAATGCCCTCACACTGCTGGGGTGCATTAGATGGCCAGGTCTGACACACACACCTACGGTGTACTGCAAAGGGCACACACTTCCTCCCTGTTCTTCAAATATTCTCTCTACAAGATCAGTGTTATGACACCTGATTTTTTTTTTTTTTTAATATAATCTTCAGGTTGAGGGAATCACGTTAAAGCTGGATGCTTAGTTAGATTGCTGTTGCAGAGGAGGAGTGTGTGTGCGTTTGTGTGTGTGTGTGTGTGCACCTGCGCACTATACATGTGCACACACACAGTGATACTATTGTATTCCTCCTGTTGTTGTGAACCAGTGAAATTCTTACCAAATTCCTCATGCTTATGAGTAAATCAAAGTGTTTCCCAAATTTGAGTGTGGTAGTATTTACGTGAAGGTTTAGGTTGACTTGAGAGGCCAAAACCAATGACAGCATGGTCTGTGCATAGGCGGACACACCTTGACATACACATGTGGTAGGATACTACAGGCAAACAAGGAAGATATAAACACGTAGATGCTGAATTTGAAATGTTCTGACTGTCATTTATGGAAATGATCAGGAGCTCCCAAACTTTAACTGTGAGCAGTCCTGTTATGTGAGTTTTGTTGTTTCTGTGCTCTGTGTTTTATGTTAAAAATATCTGCCCCAATGTTACTTTAACTCAGTACTTTTCCTTATTCCAGTCCCATCCTGCTTTTTCAATGAAATCATGTAATAATCTACATTTCCTTGGAAAGGTGAAGAAAATGATGAGAAATATATCAAGTAAAGGCTCTGGAAGAAATCTATACATATACAGGTACATAAAAGTTTAACCAAAACACCAAAACTGGTACAAGAGCTTCATACCTCTGACTAGCTAATTGGTTTGCTAATTTTTCTTCAGGGTAAAATAGAAAAATCATCATAACATTCACTGGTATCAAAGCAACTGATTAAAAAATATTTTCCATATTAAAGTTGGCATTTAATTAGCTCAGCTGTGGTGAGCCTGCACTGCCTGAAAAAGAAATCTCTCAAAAGACTGGATAAATCCTCTTTATTAATGCCTTTCTGTGATTACATAATATATATCAGCAACCATCCTGTATTACTTGAGTAGCAATTATGTTTAAATGACACTTACTGAGATAGCAGTAAAACTGTCATGTAAAAGTGCCAATATAACTGTTCCAATAAGTCAAATTATATATTTATCTTTTAAAAAAATATCCAGCCTTATCCATATTTTATTAAAACAGTAAGGCAAAGTGCCAACTATGAAGGCTGTAATTTTCTGTGAATCCTCTGAAGTAAATTCTCAAACAGAGATCCCAAGTACACCACAAAGAGCAGAGGCTGGTGTTGTTTGCCTGCAGTGCAGAGCCTGCAGGTTCGCTGGCAGGAAGGGTGCTCGTCAGCAGAATATGTACCAGGGAGAGCTGCGTTACCCACAGCATCTGCTCGAACAGGGAGTTGCACTGAGGATGTTGCACCAGCAGTGTCCTCAGGAAGGTGCTGCAGCTCAGGAATTATCTCGGCAGAGCTACAGGGAAGGCACTGGCTGTTCCCTGCAGCATGATCAGTAACGGTTTCAGGCATTATGCAGTGAGCAGTAAAAGCCGTAGGCCACTGAATAAAATCAGTGGGGCTGAAATTCAGTGTTCTTTTTCAAACACCTCCGAGGAATAGCACCTTTGACACTTCGAGGTGCCTCGGGAATTCTAGCTCATTTGCACACACACCTTCTGCAGGTCCTTCTGGTCAGCTGGAAGCGGCAGACGCTCACACTGCCATTTCTGCATGAACGAGCCAAGATAACTTTTAATAAATCTAATATATTTACTTTTCTCGAGTAACAAGTCATAGGACAAGAGGAAACAGTCTCAAGTTGTGCCAGGGGAGGTTTAGATTGGATATTGGGAACAATTTCTTTCCCAAAGGGGTGTCAGGCCCTGGCACAGGCTGCCCAGGGCAGTGAGGGATCCAGCAGTCTATACTACCTGCACCCTGGAACTGTGATTAAAACACTGTGTTGCAGATCAGTGCAGACCAGGGATTTCTATCCATGTGCAGTAACATTTTGGTATGTTCATACTCAAATACAGGAACCTGATTTTCAAGACAGACAGGAGAAGATTGAAATACAGAAGTCTGGGTCATTCCTCGCTGCCCACTTGGCCTCAAGCCTCTCCCACAGTCACTTGTGTCTCTTTCTCAGTTGCTCAGTTTGAGATGCAGGAAAGCGCCTGGGCATGCTGGTCAAGAAGGATGCTTTGCCATCAGGGTTCATGGGGACTTCTTGCCCCCACTGACACAGAGTTGTTCCTTTGCCTTTGGCTCATTTTCTGAAGGGCATCTTAGTACATTTACTCCAACATCTGACAATTTCACACACCTCAGATTGTATTAGGAGACAACTGCAGTGTTTTAGTGTGAATTTAATTCTTTCATGTAAGTTTTTAAAATTGTTTCACATTGCTTTTGAGAAAAAACACACCTACAGCATATCTAATAGTCACCTGCAACCAAACAGTTGGGGAAGAAAAGGAAAAAAAGATACCAAAATACAGATTTGCTTGCACACCAAAATAAGAAGGAATTTTTGTTCCTTTATAGCGGAACAATACCTCTGAGATCAGCACAAGGCTCTAAGGCTAAAATACAGAACAGTAAGGCAGTCTGGAAAAACATAAACTAGCCAAAGAGAAAAAAGTCTATGAACATGGAGGAACTAACCTTCACAGGTTCTGGTAACACCTGGAAGCGGTTTCAGTAACTTTTCTTTGGGTGTTTTCAGTTTGCCCTGGCCAGCATTCCACTGCCTCCGTACAGGTATGGATCTTACCCCAAATGAGCTTCTATGGACAAAAGGGATCTCTGAAAAAAACCTGTGGAATCTTTAAGGTAGTTCTTGCATTTTCCCACTGGTTTTATTCTACACAGTCAATGACACATAGACTTTTTTATATTGGATCACACAAGTTTACCTTTAATTTTTAATCTGCAGTTCTTTTGCTTCTGACTATATGTCAGTCACCTGAATGTCAGGAATGGATTTTGGAAACCATTAGCATTAGTTATAAATGCATCCTGTGGAATTTATCAGCCTGTATTTATAAAGCTTTATCTCTATACATGTCCTGTCCCTAGAGGGGGAGAAAGATGTTGGTATAAATTATAGTAACTTTTAGTGATTTTAATCCAAAAAAGTTTAAAAGTTTCCAAGCCAAAACAGAAGGAAAGCATTTTACCTTTTTTTTCAGTGTATATTTTCCCAATTTATTTCACAATTTGTAATCTTTAAAGTTGTTTGCCAGACCCACAGAATTCCTGCTCCACTATTAAGTTTAACAGTCTTCTGAATGGTTTCCACATATCAATAATGCCAATGTCTGCGGGGTAGAGAATGTCAAGGAATTAATAGCATATGAAGGTTTGTCACTTGTGATGCTGCAAATGTTAAGCTATGCCACTGAAATAGCATTTTAAGCAGTTTGAGATTAATGCTATTTGTCATAAATGTCCTGTTCTTTAAATGTTAGGTAAAATGTGTTTTCCAGGCATGCAAAGACAGGCTGGAAATACTGTTTTACTGACCTAACTAACTAGATTATGCAGCAGGATTGCCTTTATCTTTCCTTTACAGTAAAAATACCTCTGATGGTACAAGATTTCTGTAAGTGGTTCTTAATCCAAAAATACACACACATTTATTGTACACAGAGTATATATTTTATATATATGGAAGGAAAATATATAACAGAATGTTACATAAATATGTAATAAACACATGTAGTGTCCATTGTATATGAGTGTAAATACATATAATGAACTTTTTGCTTTTTGGATGTCATTAATTAAAAATCAAGAAATATCCTCATGTTCCCTTTCATTTCTCTCTCTTCCCTTCTCTATCTCAACATGTATCTCAATATCTATCTCTTCCTCTAACTTTCTCATTTTAAATTATGTATAATATGTAGAAAATAAGAGACAGAGGTATAAGGGGTGTGAGGAAGGTTCCTGATTTTTTTCTTAATAGAATAAATACACATTATACATTATAGACTAGAAAGTATATGACAGCCTCACACTTACCAGACCTTTTGCTTTGTCAATACATACTGAAAGCATCAAAAGCTACTGAAGACAAATTGGTACTAAATCTCTGCAGCGTAACAACGAACAGAAAATATGGCCTTGCTCATTGGAGCAGAGTAAAAATGTAGTGTGATCATAGTGGCTGTGACAATTTTAAAAACTGAGCTATAGAAATTTCGTCACAGGGTTTTCAATAATTTGATTTCTGCTATTGTTTTTCCAATTATCAAATACCCAGCTTGTTAATTCAGTTACTTTTACAAAAGTTTTATGGCTTCCTATTTTTTGAGGGCTAAACTTACATTTTGATGAAATAAATACCCAGGTAATGCATCTTATGTAAGGACATGAGGACAATGGCTGACTGCAATTTTACTTGGCTGAAACAATCACCTGGTCAGCCCAATTAATTCCCTACATCTGATCCAGGAATCAGCCCTTCCTATATGATGTGGTAAGACCCTTGTTAGTGTTGACCACTGGAGATATTTGACAGGACAGCATTTTGACCCCCTGGTAGGACACCTCCCCATGTTGGTGTACTGTCCGCAGAGCAGTCAGCAGTCAGGATGTGCTTGAATGTGGGTTTGTCTTCGTAATCCGGTCCCTGATTTTCTGGGGACATAACCTATCCACGCAAGTGAGTCCAGAAATGAAGCAACATTTTCTTAACTACGTCAGAAGCATTTTATTCAGTGACTTTGTGCAGTGTGTGCTGGTGTGACAGTACATGATAAAATTAATTCTTTCCCATGGATGAGGCCAAACCATAACGCAGTTCCTGAGAAACTGGCATCATGCAGGTGACTGCAGGTGCTGACTTGCGCAATCATTACAGGTAGCCCAGGGAGCCATGGCACAGCTACAACCTCAGTTGTTATGGGAAAGCGAGTTGCCTGAGAGGGTCAGGTACCAGGATCCCTGCAGGGAGGCAGCAGCAGCAAAGTGCTGGTGTGGCCCTGGCTGTGCTCTCAGCTCAGAGCAGGCTGGGTTGCTGCTTCTCAGACCAGGGCCTATGCTGCTCCAGGAGCAGCAGGAGCATCCCTCCACAAGAGATCCTGTCCCAAAGGGCTGAGCTTGTCCAACATCAGCTGCCCAAGCAGCATCTCATCGCAGCAGAGAGAAGCAAAGGCATCACTCTCCCCTCCGAGCTGCTGGAGACACTGCAGCAGTCTTGGCATGCTCACGCTTCCAAAGTGGTCCTGAGGCACAGGGAGGCCCATAGCACCCCATTTTAGGCACGGTGTCTAGGATGTTTTGACTGCATAGAGCTGTCAATGTTCATTAACTAAGTACCAAGATGTCCCCAAGAGGTGGGTCATACTGGAAGAATAAATATTTGAAATACTAATAATTACCAGCTGGGAAGCAATTACAAGTTAATTAGAGGAGATCAAAACTACCCATTTTTAATAATAATTACTGCCATGCAAAGCAGTGAAAGGGTTGTTTCTACACTGATGCAATCACAGACTGTTTTTCAGAGCTTAAATATTCTAGCAGATAATTTGAGTAAAGGCAGACTGTACCAGGACACCGAGGTTTTTAAAAAACACATTCCAGTCAATTTTCCTAAACAAGGCAGCTGTAACACTTGCTTTAAGTGAAGTTAGCAACCCATATTAATTAGCCAAAATGAACATCAGCATTTAGGACAAATATTACCTCATCAGCAGTCAGCATCACAGCTCCAGACTAGAAGAGGAAATGAAATAAGGAACTATTAGCAGATTAGTTAAAAACTGAGCAATGGAAAGAGAAGTGCATTGTTCTTTATTACATTAATTACTTTTCTCCCTTGGAGAGAAATTTGTTCCATTACAGATGATCAGTGCAAATCGCATATGAGTGGCACTGAATTTCATACGTTGCCTTTCTAGTACGAGTAGAGGAGGAGTATCTGGCATGTGGCTACTTCAGTAAAGACATTTCTAGTTTGGTACATGGAAGTCTAATTAATGACTTTGCGCTGTCAGTGATGCCTTTGTCAGTGGATCACAGGCAATATTGCCATTTCACATACCTCCATTGGGCACCCTAACTGGCCTTAACAGGAAAAACGCTCCCAGTCGGGAACCCTCCTCCTGTGACACCCTCTAGCAGAACCTCTGAGCTTAGGGGAAGCCCAGCTGCATCCTTGTGTCCAGCACATGAATACAGCCCAAGTTCTCATAAATGCTGGATCTTCCCTAATCTGTTCCTTCTTTTCACTCCCCCATGTGTTGTGCCCTTTCACACAGCTTTTCTGGAGCAGCACGGTCATGGGACAGGATGCTCCGAGTTCAGAGTGCTTGAATCTAGGGCTCACAGGGCCCGGGCCCCCACCAGAGAATGCCTCAGGGTTCATGAGCTCATTGGCTCTACCCGTGCTGTGTTACCTGACCAGGAACCTGACCCTCTGCCTCCTGTGTCCTCCAAGAGCCTCTGCTAGCACTGGTACACAGTCACTAACAATTTTTAATGAATTGCTATATAAAATCTTTCATGAGAGAAAAACTGACATTACCATGCAAACAAGGTGCTTGGTTTGTTGTTTTTTTTATCCCCCGGGAGGCTGGAAAGTACAATCAAATATTTGTGTAATGACCTAAAACAGAAAATCACAATTATTTGTAACACAATAAACTGCAAATAAAGACAAGTGAATAATGCATCAAATTATGGATCTGTTATTTTTAGATGAGTTGTTATCCTGTTATAGTCCCACACTGCTATGGGGAGTTAGTTCTTGTCCATCTATTTCTCCTGAGCTATTTTTTCATGTGAAATTAAATTGTAAATTAGTTGAAGGCTAAAATTGGGAGACAATTTTTTTTAAAAAGTCTCTGATGACTTTATACCTCTCCCTTCTGCATGGTTGCCTGCTGACAGGCTGGGGCTTCTGGACTTTGTTCCTATCTGCTGTGGCTTGTTAAAGATTTCTTGCATGTAGCCCTCAAAAATGCATGCTGTGTCTAATCCTTGTGTTGTAAGACAATTGTAATTCCTGTGTGTGGCTAGTCACCCTAAGACTTATAACACTATTTTATAAAGTGCATATTGTTCCACCTATTATGAATTGTGTTTTAGGGTAAAAAGAATTTGACCTTTGAATGTGATAACCGCTTTCCACAAACACCTCCTTGAAAACTTGGCTACTGATTTCTCTAGAGCTATTGAAGTTCATTGAGGTGACTCGCTTAGGGCTATTTATGTGAGTTTCTGCAAGACACAGGTGCTCAGGCCTGGGACCCCAGCCCCCATGCTGCAGAGAATGGCCTCTGTGTTGCACTTCTCCCACCTGGGAGGAGGAGGCAAGCAGTAGGGAAGTCCACCCGGAGAAAGGCGACAAAGCAGGGGCAAATCAGACCAATGTGATACAGGGAAGCAAAAAGCAAATGGGTTCAGAAAGGGATTAGACATGACAGAAAGCTTTATTAGTATTCATTAAAGCTGGCATTCCAGCTTCAGTTCAGGAAATACCGCCAGGGCATTGGAACCACAGCAAAATCCAGGGAAATTTCCTTTGCGGCAGGGTTGAGGGATGGCGCTGGATGCTCAGACCCAGCATGCAGCCCTGCTGGTTGTATGGCCTCCCACAAAGCTTTCACAGGCTCTTCACTGTAGTCATCCTAGTGCTCAGAAGGGCATCAGGATCCTCCACATGCTGGTAGCCGGCATCTCACACCACACTCCCTGCCTGAAGCCATGGCAGTGTGGTCACAGAACAGGCGGACTGCCACCAGCGTGTATGTGGACCACCCCAGGAGCACATCTGCGCACGGTGGGCTACAGGACCACCACCCCCAGGCACTCATAGCTTGCATCGATCTGTCCTTCAACAGCTGATAACCATTCAGTCACCCACTTGGAACGGGTGTTGAAGAAAAAGAAACCAACCCTTTGCCTGTGCACATCAGTTCATACTTCTTTACTTTTATTGGCTTATGTATATTTGGTTCACTTGGAAAAAAAACACACCGCAAGACCTTCCACACTGTCATACACCTTGTGCACAGCTAGCACGGCTGTGCCCCAGCTGTGATTTCATTCACAGGCCGTTATACAACATCTGCACAGCAAAATACTTACTGCAAACAGGGCAGAAAACATTTGCTGTGGCTTTTTATCCTAAAACTCAAGCAACAAGCCAGCTCTGCTTTCACGGAAAGTTTCTTCCTACGAAAGAGAAAGTTTAACCACTTCCAACTTCCCTAAAAAGCAAACTGCTTAGCTGAAGTCACTGTATGAAAACATAAACAAATAGTTACACTCCCTCAAGAAGCCATTAAACATGCATGGTAAGTCAGTAATTTGCATATGGCTGATTGTTTAGTAAACAAACTGTCTCCTGAGAAGATGGTAATTTCTCTTTTACATTGAATCTGTTGATTAATCTTTCTGGGAATAATACTAGGTGTTACAAGCAGGTGTGAGTCATGATACCACTTTATTTGAAATTTAGGATGAAATATGGCAATAAACAAAATTTTAAATGCATTTTTTAATCTTTGGAAGTGCCGTATGCTTTAGCAAAAGATTAATTCCTTTTTTTTTACTTCAGAACTTAAGTATTTGGGGTTTTTTATTAGACAATTTTTTAAACATCTGAATTAAACTCAAGAATGGGATCCACCTACATGCTATTGCATTTGTGAATGAGTGTAACTTTGAAAATGTAAAAGGAGGTATACATTTACATGTACGTTACTGCATATACAGGAATTACACCTTTTTTGTTATTTTTTTATTATTATTAACATCAGCAGGGCTCAAAGCTAGCTGAGACTGACCCTGTGCACCAGGGCTGGTGGAAAGTGCCTACACACCATGGGGACATCAACGTCTCTGTTCCACACGCATCAATAGCATCACAGTGCCTGTGGTCCTGAATCCAGCACTTCCCAGAGGGACATAATTCAGAAGAGGTAAACCTGATAACCGCCTTTTAGCTTAAGTACAGTCTCCTCACTGCCTTTACCTGCATGGTAGAAGAATGTAAAAGCAAAGAATTCCACAAATAGGACACTGTTGGACCTAAAATCACTCCCAGTATTTGGCAAACTTAACACTTTTTCTTGCCAGAGTATTTGTCAGCTTCTGTCCCTGGGCCAGCTATTTCCGGTGATAAGCTGTCAAAGGAGAAAATAAGGTAGATTATCTTTCTTAGTCACTCATTTCTGTCATGCAGAACCTACCTGTCTCACCAGCAAAATGCTGGTTTTATTGTGCCATTACACCTATGAGAGCTCTTCCTTGCTTTAAGAGAGTGTTCCTGAATTTCTCTGAATTCCCAGGGGTTGCCTTCAGGCAACTAGAAAAGTCCTTAAGGTACCATGGAAAGATTACTAATTATATATAAATAGCTACCAGTCTGGGATGGTTGCTGTGATTCTCCGTCATTTTCTCTAGAAAGATTATACAATGCAGATATTTACTACAAATTGTTGGGGTAGCTATTTGTGAAAATAACAAGATAAAGTAATTTGGTAATTAATAAAGTTAATTTTTAAAAAGGACATTCGAGTATTAGGTTAGGAAATGAAAAAGGAAATCTAGTGAACTAAAAACTTTACGGTAGTTCAAATACACAAAGGAGTTTCTTTCCTCCTAGCAAGGCAGAACAGAAGGGTAAAAGGCTAAAGCGTAAGGTGTGTAAAACCACACTATGCACCTCTGAGTCAGAATTTTGTGTGATGTGAACAAACAATCATACTGGAGTGAACTGCAGAATTATGGTGCAAGGGATCTATTTTGCCCCAGTAAGTCTATCACATCTTTCTTAAGCAGGAGCTCACAATGTCAGTCAAAGCATATACACTTCCTTTTTTCTCAGAAAATTCCCAAGGCATCTCTTCTGCTGTCTGCAATTAAGTTCAAAAAACAATCAAACCATGATATCAGGCTCGGCCTCTGTAGTCCCTGCCAGCACTGCAGGCAGTCACGGGAACATTTCAGTGGCTCTGCTGGGCCAAATGCAACCCACCTGCAGAAGGACCAGCCCATGAGCAGCAGCAGAAACACTGCATCACCTGGGAGAGAGGCAGAGGTGCTCCATGGGGAAAACAGAGATGAATTTATTGCAGATTTGTATTCTGAACTGGGGAAGGCAAAGGACAGCAGATTGAAACCATTGTGGCAGGTTATAGAGCCATTGCTATAGCTGTAGATGTATTTGCATCCATTCCTTGTTAGTACAGGCCACCCTCTTCAGGGCCTAGGGCTTCTATGCTCAATTAGTGCTAAATAGCATTAATAAGGATTGTTATTTTCAACACTCAGCCGTGGAGACCAGCAGGAGTGAGTGTAGGCAAGGCACCCTGGGAGAGGAAGGGACAGGCTCAGCTCTGTTGGAGGCAGCAGCGTGGTCAGTCACCTCCAGGACAAGCTGGCCCATCTCCACCAGTGCCACGGAGGAGTAGGGGCTATGCCAGACACGTGGACGGCTCCTCAGGACAGGACAGAGGGAATGCCCCAGCCATGGGACTCCTGTGGGGTGCCACAGGCTTCTGCAGGGCTCAGCAGTGGTGGCACTGAGCAGACAACAGAGCTGAGGTTTGCTGCGTGCAGCAGGCCGAGAGTTGCTGCAAATTGCCCTCTGTCAGGCTGTGACATGCCTGTGTGTGATAGCTTGCCCCTGAGGTATTTCCCTGTCCCTGCTTTAATGTTTTTTGCTGCCATGGTCCACCGAGAACATCACTATGTGCTGTGCAAGGCAGTTCCTACACACTGAGGCTTATTGTCAGTGTGTGAGTACGGCCTGCTTCTCCTCTACCTTGTCCATATAAAGAGGATATCACAAAACTGTGTGCAATGAGATCAATCTGATTCAAGATGCCTCTTCCAGTCCCTTAGGGGACCAGAGAACACAAATGATTTGAGAAATTCTATGTGAACCATAAATAAAGCAGAAAAGGAAAAAAATCTGCTGCACCTGTACAAAATACAGGTAAGACACAGTACAACCAGATAGTCTTTCTGTGTAGGAATTAAACTATGTGAACAGCTCTCAATCTATGTGAGAACCCTTTCAACAGAAGCAGCCACTGTCTCAATTGTGAAGGGGCAATCAGAGCAAAGAAAACAGCTGTCTTTCTCTATTTCTATCAGCTAGCTCCTCCCTTACCTGCGGCAAAGCTAAGTAAGTCCCAGTGGCTCAGCCCTGAGGCTGCAAAGTTTAGCATTGACTCTGTTGCTACAAAGCCATGAGGTGTTTCAGATAATAATTGAGAAATATCCTCCCATTTTGGAAGGTGATGAGCTTCTTCCAGAGCACCTGACTAGTTCTGTCTGGCTGCTGGAATATAACCATTAAAGGATGTCTCAAGGATGCCAACATTGTCTTCCTAAATACCAATCCTGTTGCTTATTCAAACTTTGGCAATTAGTATAAGGAATCAAAGTAATCTTAATTTGAAGTATTTTAAGTTACCTCATTAGAATCAATATTAATTTCTTCATCTTTTCATCTCAATTACATTTCCATTTCAAATTATTTATCTCAGTTAACTGTAATAAATTTTATATTTTGCTAACAACAAGTATGATCTTGATGGGAGGCTAGAGCACTTGAAGGTCACTGCAGCAGGCAAGTGACCCTGTGACAGACAATCCTACAGTGCATGGCCTGCACAAGGGAGGTCACCTGTGGAAAAGTACAAAGTTCTCCTGTGAACTGTCAGAAGATGTGGGCTATTTTTATTGTTGCCCTTTCCTCATTTTCCAGTATTTGAAACAGCTGCCACGAAAGGAAAGTCTCTTCTAGCTGAATCAGTTACTGAGGACAGCAGTGCAGCAACAACAGTGAAGACAGCATCTTCTTTAGCTCAGCAAAGCTCAATGTGCAAAGTGGATCGCCTGACTTGAGCAGATGGAGCTTTCATTTTTAATTACTTTGCTGCTGCCCTTTGTATACTACAGAAAACAGATCCCTGAGTGCCAGCCAAAGCTGATGCTGTGTGTTTCACAAGTAGGGCTGGTCCAACATGAGAACCACCCTGTATCAGTACAACAGTTGTTCTAGGGCATGTGGTTGTGTTTGCTGCAGCACAAGAGACTCTGGGGAAATCCACTTGCGTACTATATTTGAAGTAATAACCTACCGAGCTTATTCTGCCTAGGGAAGAAAGTGAATCTTGTTCTGGCAGCATTGGTGATGCACAAGGAACAGAGCCAGCCTCAAACCAAGGGAAGAAGAGTGCACTCTCTACAGTAATAGCTTCTGTGACTTCTCCCACTGAGTGTCACATTGGAGGGAAGAGCTGGACATCTGCTATCTCTGGGTGAGCTAGACAGAGCCTGACTCAGCTGGCTATTGCAAAAAGAAAAGCATGGCTGTCAGATGATTAGTTCAGCTGGAAGCATTCTGCTTATACATGAGATTTAGGAGCAAGGGCAAAATGAAAAGTTGTAGAGATTAAAACAAAAAAAAACCCCAAAAATATCCAAAACCCCACCACAAAATAACAATGAAAATGTATAAAGCTACATAGTTCCACCTGTGAAATGCAGGCCACTTCTTCAGCTGACAAGTAGGTCCAGCTGGCACATCAAAGGTGTTTGAGAAATCCTCTGTATAAAGGGAATTCCTACTAAAAAAGGTGAAACTGCAAACCAAATCAACCCCTATTACAAAAAATCTTGTAATAAGTGAATATGTTTTTTTCTTTCTTGTCATTTGTGGTTGATTAAAGACTCCACAATTAAAGACTCCACACATGGCAGTGATCCAGTGAGAGGTGTAACAGGGCAACACAGATGATCAGTGCTAAATTCTTATAGTCATTCTAATCTCTGTCACATCAATAGAAGAATCCACATGCAGTTGCTCTACTACAGTAATTACTTTGTCCTATGACAAAGAGTTGTAAGATAAGTATTACTGAGTGTAATGGGGACTGGAGAAAAGAAATGTTCAAGGAACATTTGTTCCTTTCTTACTTGCATTTGCACTTGTTTATGTTTTCCTCCCCGATGTTTTCCTCAGTTAGGCTTTTGAGCTGCTTAAAGCTCTTTGAAGCTGTGGAATAAAGGCCCATCAAATTCTTACTGCTGGCAGTTGAATGCCACCCAAAACAGCATATGGGTTTTGATGGGCTCCAAGCAGCTTGTCCTTGCATTACTTGTGATTTCATTTTGGCAGTCCAAGTTTCTTTAGATATTATTCACTTTTTCAGCCTATAGTAAAGGATACACTTCCCAGCTTGAAAAAACTACCTTTGTCTGGACAATCATGTTTCTAGGACTTTGAAACACTCAAGTGAAAAATGAACGTGTGCTCTTAAAAACTCTGTAATATCAACAGCCTAGCAATGAAAAGGCGCCTTTGTCAGAAAACCAATCCTACTTAGCAATCAGTCCCAACCCTAGTTATTTCCGAGGAACGGGAATGTCCATCCCTGTCAAACAGGCAGTAAAATAGGAGTGCAGTGTTTGAAGGGATTTCTCCTTAACAAGTCAACAGCCCTGGGGACACAAAGTCCCCTGACTCATTTGGCTCCCATCCCTGTCCCCACAGGCTGTGTGACAGGTCTGGTAAATAAGTTCCCAGAAAGCAGACAAAGTGGATAAGAAACCCCCTAATTAGGAAAATTGTCAAGGTTTATTCCTTGGGACTCCCAGAGCTTACAAGCAATAAGGTGGAAGGCACTGCCTGCTGCTTCCCAAGAGATTGTCAGGTCAGCATCGCAGTGGCACAAATGGCAGGAGGGGTCACATACACCATGTCGCCCGTGGCACAGCCAGACCCAGTTCTTGGTCAGAGATGGAGCAGGCTTCCCTCTGAGGGAAGAGTTGGGAAAAACATTAACTGTACACTGCTGCAGGAAAACAGAAGAGGATTAATGCTATAATCCTAAAATGTATTTCCATGCAGAGTTCCTGTGGGAACACCTTCTGTGAAGAGAGGTGCTCACACTGGAAGCCTGCAGAAGGAAGGTGGTATGACCACTGTCTGCCAGAGCAGTTGTCATCAGATGGTCAGGACTGACCAAATGAAACAGGATTTTTTCAGAATTTTTTAAGAATAATGCAAGCATTATAATAGGTATAAATTATTTCATGTTCATACATATTAATCACACAAGCTGAAACATTTTAAAGTAAAAGCATCCTTTCTACAGCAATGCTTCTATAACATTGTTGCTATTATTCAGGAAAAAAGATCAGACATCGAGTAGATGCCGTGGCCTGGGGATCAGGGGCCTGGGGGCCTGGGGGGGAGGCACCTGGTGACCAGAGGCCAGCTCTCCATGTGTGCATGTGTGAGATGGTGCGTAGCAGCAGGTGGAGTAGAGCTGCAGCCTCAGGGGCTCGTACTCCCTGGTATCAGCAACTGGGGAGACTGGGGCAGCTCCTGGGCAGATTGCCTGAGCCCAGCTGCTGGAGGGATCCACATAGAACTTGTATGTGTGTAGGTATTAAAATATAATATGTATGTCTGTGTACAAAATCAAATGTTTTCTGCTAAAAGACCTTCATCCTGCTCAATCAGAGAGGGGACCAGGATGAGGGTCTCCATGCTGTTTGTGTTAGCACGAGTGCTCTGTGTGCGTACCAGTGCTGATCTGTGTGGTCAGCCATGCATATATGTATATACATGTTGAATATGTGTGTTTGCGTCTGTGCCTATTGAAAATACACCCTCAGCCTCACTACTGGCTGGACCAGAGAATGCAGCTGCAGCAGCCCCACCTCCGGCTATAGGGTTCTATTCTAATCTATGCTCTCTTGAGGGGTGGCACCAGGACGTATTTTTGTTTGCCTGGTATCTAGTATAGTGTGGACCTTCCTGGAAAAAGCTGGTTAGAAATATTTATGGTTTTATCAGTTTTTTGCAATATGGTGAAATTTTTTGCTGAATGCTATTTTCTCTTGATTTCTGTTGAGATACTGTACCAGATTTCAGATTTTTTTTGCAGATTTTAGAGAAGTACTACATGAGCATGGAGGAGGTACTGTAGCAGACACAAGATTACATTAAAGACTTTTATGCTAATTGTTCAAATTCTTCTTCTTCTTCACCTCCCTGATCTCTCCCCATTCCTGTGTTCATTTTTAGCATTTTAGTAGGTTTGTAACAGTAACAGTCAATTGTCTTATGTAAGAATGTGAATAATCTGACAGTGCACTGATTGCAAGCCTGTCCTGTGCTGTTTGACTTTCAAAACCTGAATGCTGAACAAAGTAGAATGATTAGACACTGAACTGACTTACAATGAAACAACGGGTGAGTCACTCTCAAAAGATGAAGGTAAAGAGGGAAGGAGACTTGCAGGAAGGATAAAATCCAAAGATATAAGACAAGCAGAGTTCACCAAGCATTGCAATAGCTGGAAATTCTTACGCAGCTTTCTCAGTTAAATTACAGCAATGAGGCTCAGTTCATCTAAATCTCTCATGAGACAGAAGACTCATACCGCCATCCAATGTGTATCTACCAAGTGTGGATAAATATTTTCAACTGTGGGAGAGGGAGGACAGTACATCTTTGCACAAGGAATTTTTTGCTGAATGCTATAAGGTCAAAAAGACATTGTTGCACAAGCTCCCTTTGCAGGACAGTACAGTCATCTTCCCATTATTTTGGCTACATATTCCAGCAATTAATTGGTTTTGGAGGGCTGGCCCCCCAGGTAAACAGCAAGGGATTAGTACCACGATGGGATGGGCATCCTAACCTGCCAGTGCTGAGACAGGTTCCTGCACCCATGCAAAAGCCCAGATGGGTGTAGAGGGGGCACAGTTGTTTTCAGTTGGCTGCTCTGACTTGATGGGCTGAGATAAAAACAGTTTAACAGGTAAAGCAAAAGCAGTGTCTGCAAGCAGCACTAAATCAGGAATTTATCCACTGCTTCCATTGCAGGTCAGGATTGTTATGTCCAGCCACAAACCTCAAGTTGCTAAGTCCCACCAACCCATGTTCCTCAGCACAACATCTATACAGCTTTGAAATCCCCCCAGGGATGGGGATTCTACCACTGCCCAGGGCAGCCTGGGCCAGGGCCTGACAGCCTCTTTGGGGAAGAAATTGTTCCTCAGATCAAATCTAAACCTCCCCTGGCACAACCTGAGGCCATTTCCTCTTGTCCTATCACTTGTTCCTTGGGAGAAGGAACAGTTTTTATACTCATGCCTTTTTGTTGCTGATTTTGTACTAGGCATTTGAATTAAATGGTTAACATTTTTCATGAATAATAAAGTTTTTAAAAGGCCATGTGGACTTTGCCAGCTTTATGCGGTTTTGCTACAGAATAATTATGAATCACTGGAGTAAGTAAATCAACAGAGAATCCAAGCCCAAACAGATTTGTAATCTGAGCTTCTAAAAATACAGTGAGAATCACTCCAAGCTGGTAAAAGTTTCCATTTTTATACAACAGTTTGAGAACATGTGCAAGCAGGCATCTGCTGAGACTGAGCTACTATACAGCTTCCCAAGGAACTCCCAAGCCAGACATGTCTTCTTCAGAAGTAGGTGTCCCTGCATGCATTTCCAAGGGGTTGAAACATATCCTTGAGGCACATTGTGCTGAACAACTATAGTCAGAAGTTTCTCCTTGTATATATCTCTCAGGGATTCTGAAAGACACAAATTAACAATATTTCCATGTTTCATGCTGAATACAGAAAGAGAAAATGAGAGAAGACTACAAAATTATGCAGCTTTCCACAGGCAAGGGGAAAAAAAGGAAACACACAGCTGCAAGACTCAAGATTACTGACTTATCTGGGAACAAGAGTGCATGTGAATGTGAATCTAGAAGCATTCCTGGGGCAACAGTCACCATACTACTCGAAACAATTGAAGTTCTATGAAAAATTTAAGGGCAAGAAAACATTTTTCACAGTTCCATAATCAAAAAGGCATGAATATAATCTGTGACCAAAAAGGCAGTGCAAGAGCAGGAATAAAAATCAGAATTAAATCTCTTCAGCAGTTCATAGTCTTGAGAAATTCATGTTGTTCCAGGGTGTTCTGCATTGTGGGAATGTAAGCCATAGCTAGCGCTAACATAGTGACAGCCGTGCAAGATAAGGGAAGGACTGCACTAAAGAAAGCACTTTAGCTGATTATCATTTAACACGTTCCTATTACAAAACTGTAATGGCATGAGCCTCTGAAACTACTAAATGGGGATGGTGTAAATGAGAAGGTGATCTAGAAAAGAATATCTAACCATGCTGTTATTAATATGATGCATAGAGTTGCTATGGAGACCTTCAGGCAAGTCAGAGATTGTGTTTCAGCCTGTATGTAGAGCAAATACTTTTTATGATATGAATTATGCAGTGTTGTGACAGGCTGAGTATGTAGACTTAGAGAAGGCACTAATTAAACAGCACAATGACAATGCAAACTCAGCAGACACCCAGTTGTAGCTAAATACCCAACCTTCTGCATTGCAGACAGTGCCTGGGGTGTCAATCTCTGGGTGTTCCACATCTTCACAGTGAGCTATTTTACCGAATCCAGAACAGTCAACTTCTGATAAATGTTCACAAAAGGCAGCTTAGGTAAAGCAGGGAGCATTTTCTGGAAAGACACACAGGACTGCAGCTTGTTAAAACTCCCAAGAGAAAACAAGTGTCTCTTTGCGGGAACAGTAGGTGCCCTCGTAGCAAAAGTACAAGAATAGTAGAGCATTATCACAGAACTGCAGAATCATCCAGTGGGATGGGATCTCGGAGAGTAGAGCTTATTCCCCTCCAACCTCCTGCTGAAGCTGGCACTGTCTCCTGATCAGGTGGTTCAGGGTCTTAGTCTGATGGCTCTTGAAAACCTCTGAGGATAGTCTTCCTGCAATCTCTCTGCTCCAGTGTTGGGCAGTCGTAAGTAGAAGCAACCCAGGACCATGCCAGATACTTACCAACACATCTGCAAAAAATAAAGTAGGAGCATTCCTGACACCATGGAAGTCAAACTCTTACTGTGATGCCCATTTTATGTTATGGAATATACTGGTCCAGATACAACTGCAAATTTACTCCTGCAACTCTGCAAGACTAATTTGTACAGAAAAGTCTCATGGCACTGTATAATGCCACTAGAGTTTGCTATTCTCATTTTGATGATTGCAAGTAAAGTAACAGCTAAATGTGTCTTCACTTCTTATTAATGTCATGTTTTAGAGAGCAATATTCAGAAGCATAGAGAACACCCCTGGAAGATACTTTGAGAATGATTAGATATGAATTTATCTTAGTCTGAGAGGTCAATGAATAGAAAAACAGTGTTATACAGATTCTCCATCTTGTCTAATCTCCCCACGCAAACAGAGTCACCTTGTACTTATATGTGAGTTTCATGTAATTAACTCTATGCTACTAAAAATCTCATTAAAAAAAAATAAATCCTGGTTATAGCTAGAGTCTGGAATCTTAGAAATGCTTTTTATCTGCTTTACCAGGATCACTTCCCAGGGTTTATCATATAACAGCACTGCTTCCCAGGATAATAAATTCTCAGCTGAAGATTAACACTGAGATATACTGCCAAGAAGCACAAAGAAATAGGACAGAACCCCAGAAAAAATTAAATTGTGTAGATCTTCCTTCACTGTTTCACCAAGAACAAATTGAAGCACTAGTAAGCCCTTGAGGCTTAAAAGAGAAGCCACTTGTCCCCATAGGCTCAGCCATCCTTTCTTACACAGCTGTTTTACCAAAAGATCCATCAGCGTCTCATCAGCTTTACACCACTGTAAGTACAGCAAGTACTTAGGAGTTAGGCTTCTCTGTTAACACAGGCTGAAGATCTTTCATTCCTGTATAAAAACACAACTTTGTATAAAACAGGAATCCAACTTTTAGAAGAGACATCCCAAACTCTTCTAATACTGCAAGAGCTGGAGAAATGAGTAAGTCCTGGATATATCATAATAATGGCTCATTACTCCCATTCTCTTATTTTTCCCAAGTCATATCTGATTTCAGTAAATCTTAGCAATTTCTTCTTTTCAAATAATGTCTCTTTATAGATGCATTATCTTCTGTCTCTCTGTCACTGTTTGAAGGTGCAAAGACGTAACCTGAACTGCTCTTGCGACACAGTCAAAAACTTCATCCATAATGCTGGTATCTTAAAAAACTGGAAGAGATAGTAGTTAGGAGGGAACAGGTTCAAATTCTGAAGAAGGCAAAAGATTGTCAGAGAAGACAGGGATGCAGGTGTACTCAATGAGATGGACAAACAGTCCTGAATCTCAGCCAGATTCTAGGGAGAGTATTAACTAGTTTCAGAAACAAACTGTTATCTCAGCACATAAGATAAATATTGGTCCGTATCTTCTGCAGAGAGGATTATCATGGCTTGATCATTAGCATGACCTCTATAATGAAAACTACAATTTCAGAGGGTAGCAGAAAGAGAAAACTCCAAACTAACAGCTGCTGAGCTGGTGCTACAGTCAGTGGTAGCAAACCTTCTTACACTGGTGTGAATCCAGGGAAGGGGTTGACTGCACATGGTTTTCCATGAGATAATTTGTCATAGCTCTGTGCTACAAAGTGTGTGAATAACAGATCTTATTTCTGTATGATATCACTTTATTTCCACCTGGGTTCATACCAGAAGGTATGATGGAAGGCAACATCAGTGACTTTTTACTTCTTCACCACAGGGGATTATACTACAAGATAAACAAAATATTCAGCATTATCTGATTCACCTTTCTCGTTCTTGTCTTCTCCATGGTTTCCTGTTTCATTGTCTCACTTGCTGTTTCAAAGTTAATTTTTTCTTCTACATTTTTGACCTTTTGAAAATGTGTTTTATAATGCATTTTTAGTTTCTCTGTACATTGTGGCTAAATAGAATTACCAGGTTTTATTCAGTACAAATAAAATTCTAAGTGAGGCTAGCGACCTTCAGTAGAAAATATTTGCCCTTTCATAGATGTTTTTTTCCCAATTTAAATACAGGAACAAGGTAACAATTTGTTTTCTAACACTTAATGTACCATTAAAGGACCTTAGTATGAACAGAGTTAGCAGATACCTAATGTGGCACCCTCCAAAAATGCAGTTCGTGTTTTCACTCAGATTTACTTCAGATAACAGGGCCTCGTGGCAAACACATATCTCTGCATAGCAGTGATGTCAAAATCTTCAAAGAGTTTGATAAAAATGACATAAGTCTAAATAAGTAACCGAGGGAGATCACCTGACTGCTTAAGAGTAATTATTTCAAGGCCAAGCAGTAATTAATTAAAGGCTAAACAATAAGATAAGGGAACAACTAGACATTAGAAAAAGGAACTTTGAATTAAGCTCAGCAATCAGCCCAGGAAACTGTGGGATTGTTTAGGTCAGCCAAAATAGTGTCCTTCGAGTAGATTTTGCTAATTATAATGTTAAAACCACACCTCTAGAAATTAAGATACCCACCTCTGCTTGAAAACCCCTACCCATTGAGCTTCTATAGTAGAACTAAAATGTACTTTCTTTAAAACAAGACAGAAAAGGTTTTAACCAATACGCAAGTTATAGGATAGCGAGTACCAGTAAAAGCTTGTAAGTGTTGCATGTGTTAATGGATTCATTGTGCTGATTATAAATATNTAGAAAAAGGAACTTTGAATTAAGCTCAGCAATCAGCCCAGGAAACTGTGGGATTGTTTAGGTCAGCCAAAATAGTGTCCTTCGAGTAGATTTTGCTAATTATAATGTTAAAACCACACCTCTAGAAATTAAGATACCCACCTCTGCTTGAAAACCCCTACCCATTGAGCTTCTATAGTAGAACTAAAATGTACTTTCTTTAAAACAAGACAGAAAAGGTTTTAACCAATACGCAAGTTATAGGATAGCGAGTACCAGTAAAAGCTTGTAAGTGTTGCATGTGTTAATGGATTCATTGTGCTGATTATAAATATTGTAATCTTTTAGTGTCAGGTGTTCTGGCTTTGTGGAATACCACTCAGCACCCCTCCCTGCACACACAAAGGAGTTAAACAACTAATGCCTCAACTCTGTAACAAAGATCCCACTAGCCTTTAGGACAACAACAGCAGGGTGAGGACCAGTGAAGGGTGAAGTGTGGAAGAAGGAAATTACTTTCAGCAGTAATGATGGCTGTGAATCTACAGACCTTGCAATGATTTGGAGTCTATGAGATATGTTTACTGCCAAAATATAAACAGGAGAGCAGTACTTGTTTGGAGTACACCAAAATGGCATGTAGCATCCTAGGGATGAACTTTGTCACATACTTCTTGCTCTGAGTTCCCACAGATCATCAGAGGGCAACCACCCGAGCTGTGCTTGCAGTGCAGTCCTGGGGCAGTGCACACAAACTATGCTGCATAACTTCTAAAGCAGGGGTCAGAAGTGGGAAGCAACATCAGTGACTCATCCTTTGGCCTGACTCTGCAACCATCTAGGGAATGCTGGAGTCACCTGCAGCCATACCCTGGGTGGCCAAGCAAGCCCGGAGCACACTGCTGGCATTTCCCAAAGGGCACAGAGCATCCCATCAGGTTGTCCCAAAAGCTGCTGTGGTTCTGGACACGTGTCAGTCACCCCCAAGATCACACCTGGCTGCATCACCTCTTCATTCTCAGACAGCTACAGGCAGTTTAAGGCTCCTGCAGGCATGGACCTTACTCTGTACTTGGTCACCCCCATATGAAGAAACTGTCCTTCAGAATGTAAAGCTGACACAGGCCTGTCCCACAACAAAACTTTACATCTCAGACTGTACACATGCACTCGTTGAGGGCAAATAGTCTCACAAAGACAGAGCAAACTTGCTGCCTGTTCTTCCATGAACAGGAATACAGATTCTGCATGAAGTATTTCTTCTGAATATTACTTGTGAGTAAAGAGATGTATCTATGAGCACTTTCCAACAAACCGCACATCAAAGAAAATTACTACTATTTAAAATATTGCTTCACTACAGCCATGTCACTTACTAGGGTTATCTTTTGAGGTAGGCAAAAAAATCTGTGCCTGGGGAACGCAAATGAATCTGGGGAGGATTCATCTTCAAACATTGCATTGATTATCACAGTCTTCCACCTGGCAATAAAAGCTTCAAATAAATACGAAGTAACACAAGTCTTGTCCTACATAAAACAGTCATTTGCCTTTGTTAAAAAATTAATTCCTTTTTTTCAAGGTTTTTAATCATTGTTTTCAAATGTTGAAACATTCAAATAATGACAAGATCAGAATGTCTTACATATTATTACTCCTCTCAGGATATGCAAAGTTTCTTGTGCCTTGCAGTTGCTCTAACATTTGTGTTTTCCTTTAGCCTGCTGAGCAAGTTACACTTTAGATAAGTGGCAACAGTTCGCAGTTCCTCCCAAGTCCATTTTACCTGAGCATTCCCCATCCTTTCTACTACTGAAACCTTTAAGGGTATTAAAAAAGCAATCCAGTGTTCAAAGAAGAGCTTTATATTGCTCTTGTTGTTCCATGTTGTTCCATGTTGTTCCATGTCTTATTGTTCCATGTACATATGTTGCTTATTGAATGTTTATTGCATCATTCAGTCTGCACAATTCGGCTGTCACTTGAGAAGTGTATTCATCCCTTAATGAGGTCCAGACTAATTTATCTGAGGGAAAATGCAAAGAAATAAAAATAGCAAGGTCATTTGCAGTCTCTTAACAATGATGATGCTAATAAAGCTTTAAAATGAATGACAAGATTAATTCCCTAAACTTTTAAGTCAGTATGGAGGAAAATGCAGCCATCAGAGAAAAGAGAGAAGCTATTTTTTCAGGGGGAAAACCAAGGAAAGTGCCTTGTACAAAGAACAGGACACAGATACATAGACTGTTCAACTGCTCTGCTGAAAAAGCTGCTTTTCCTGCCAACTGTCGCTTTGCTGATTCCTTGTTCTCTTTTACTGATTCGCCTGTGTCCATCACTTGGTTTATATTTGGTCAATGCTCCTCACAAAGCTAAACTTACCTTACTATCCTCTGTTTGAACAGGACTTAGGACAGTGAGGATCCAGTTTGCTACAGGAACTACTAGAATTGCTCTACAGATTCTTAACAGGACCATTGTAAAGTGGTTTCTGTTCCAACATGTAGGCTTCATCAACTCTAGAAAAGACCATTCTGGGAATTTCCTTTCCAAACTGTTAGCAATACCATCGGTTTTGCCTCTAGTTTAGGAAGTAGGCATAACTACTTTTTAAAACAACGTATTGCTACTTAGTGCTAAGGCTGCCTTTTAAAACATGCTTTAAAGATTATGTCTTTACCACAATAAGAATAAATTTGTGCCTAGTGAAGCCATTTTTAAGAGCATTTGCTTTCCCTTACAGGCTGTATAAGCACATGAGCAGTAATCCCTCAGGGCATCTTAAATATTACCACATCTCTAGGTGCTGAATCTTACATTTAGACCTACAAGTTAACTGGAAAATGTATAAAACTACACATGGGCAGAGCGCTCCCTTCAGACTTTGCATCTGAGAAGACTGATGTGTTTTGTTTGTTTTAGCAAGTACTTAAAATGCTTTTGTGTCTTTGAAAGAAAAAACCCACATCTATATTGTCTGTCTTGGCTTTGTCTTTGCCAGCAGCCTATGAATAATTAACACGAGCACAGGGAGGAAACCTGTCCCCCTGTGGTCACTCTGCAAAGTCCGAATCCTTTCTCCAATGTTTGCCAAGAGTGGCTGGTTGTGCAAAGTGTGTCTGGACACACTGTAGGCACCAGGTTGCTGGAACCAACCTTTGAAAAACACATGGAGCCGATCCTTCTCTTTACTCTAACCTCAGATTTCAAACCACCTATTACTCAGAAAATGTAAATTACTAAGCAGCCTCATGAGTCAGGATTCCCCTGCCTCAGCCAGTGTGAAATCAGACACTCATGGTGACTCGATGCTGTTTTTATAGGACAAGGAGTCTTTAGCTCCTTTCCACTCTGTAGCAGAGCAGTAAATTTCTGATCTAACTATAATAAAGACAAGATTCTACACGCTGGTGGTGAGGATGTGGAAGGGGTTCAGATATAGCTATATTTTCAGTCCCATTTTTCTGAAGCAAGTAGTATCAGCCCTTGCATTTCACATCCACATTAGCATGCTAGATGTATCAAAAAACTCCTCATGGGCCAATCCCTTTGAGAAAACAAAACAATGTCTCATTAAAACACTGAGGGGTTTTTTTCAGCCTTACTAGCTGTATCTGAATCTTCAACCCCAAAAGTGCGTGTAGGTCCCCCAAGCATGCAGAAAGCATGGGGACAGCTGTAACAGACAGATATCAAATATTCTAACAAATTAATGGTGAAGCAAAAATACTGAAGACATTTAGAAATAATGAAGAATTATTATACTTGTTAAGTTTATGTGCCCTAACAACTGTTTTATCATAAGAAAAAGTGACAAAAATCTATGGTGAATAATGATTAATTCGGGAACTGTAGCTTATCATGCAAACTCTTTCCTCTTTTTGTTCCTCTACATTCCCACAGACTGTAAAAAAGGAACATACTTGAGACTAGAGTGTAGCTAATCAGTACAAACCCTTGATAAACATTCATATTCAATGTGGAGAAATCAAAATCACTCACTATGAGCTACTAGCATATTTACTCATGTGGCTGACATGGAAATCTACTTTAATTACTGTCATAGTCTGAGCACTGTATTGACTGGCAAAAGTAGGAAATAGCATTCATGTGAGAAAGTTTATCCACTTTCTTGCTTCTTGAGGCTAGCAGAATAGTCAAGAAACACATTTTAAACTCTAATGCTATTATTCTGCAAGTTTCAGAAAAGCAGACCATATTCACTTTTAGACTTCATCAGTTTTAACGCATTTGTTACCAGATCAAAAATGTAAAAGGTAGTTCCCAGAGTTTTACAAACTTTCTCATGTACATTTGTTTAAGATCTTTAAATAATTTTAAATCAGAGGGGCCAGTCACAGGGCTCTTCATTCTCCTGTTCAGAACTGAGTAGTGATTAGAGGACTTCTTAAAATTTATATTTGTAATGACCCAAGAGAATTTTTAAATACATTTGCAAAGACAAGAATGCCATATGAACGTAACAGATGGGTAACTACAGATGCATTGACCTTCTGTTTGGAAGGAGATTTTCTGCTCACAGAAAACCCATATTCTTTGCTGTTACTTGAAGCAATCTTACAGTTGTTGAGCTGCTGTACAAACTAAAGGGTTGCATGCTTTGAACTTCAGCCTTTCCACACACCTGCAACAAACCACACTGAATCCTAAACTGACACGCTAAATCATAAATTATCAGTCTTCCTTTAAGGCTATTCTAGAAAGGTCTGTGATGTTTGAGTTCCTAGGTGGGCACTTTGTCAGAATGCTTTCCACATAATGGAAATGTCAATGGAGCAAAGAACAGAGTACAGTTTGTAGATTCTTTGGACAGACTCTGAAAAAGGAAGCATGGGTGACACATAGATTGAGGAAAAGGGAAGACAAGAGCCCCATTTGGGTTCTTCGTCATCGTTTTAGACTTACAGACAAACACAATGCATTTCCCAGTAAGAGGGTGAGCTTCTGTATAGCCCATTTAACCTGAGGACAAAAGACTCACTTGTCATAGCTACCTGCCAAAGAACATGTTGATGCAGCCCATGAAGCACTATGTCAAAATTGCTACTCTAGAAAATTTTACAGTGGAGCTGTAGACATTCAGTGGGAATTAATTTCTGTGAGATAAATATGGCTGGTATAGCTGGGTTTAGTTTGACATACTTTCAGTGTATCAATAAAAATGACAATATTTTCAGCACTGGAAGAGATGCAATGAAGAGATTACCAAGAAAAACATACCACAAAATGAATAATCTGCTTAATGACACAAAGTTTTAAAGAATGAGCCTGTAAATTTGGTGTGGGTTTAATTACAAGCAATCTCATAATGCAACAATGAATCAAAGTGCACAAGCTCATCTTTCTGCTTACATATTTTCTAGGTTTTGCTTTGTAACTCCTTGTTGTTTCACATAACTTGTATTTTCTAATTAATTAAAAAATAAATTCAGAATAGTTTTTTGACTAAAGGGCTGTCACCAAGAACTTGTAATATCCCTGCTTTATGCGTCTGAATTTTCTTTAATGAAGCTATGAATTTGATAATTAGAAAAACTTTGATTACCACAAAATGAGCAGTAAATTTCCACAACAATAGTAGTTAGATTAATTTATTTTTTTAAAGAAAACTCAAGCCTTTACATTTTTTAGGTTATAATAAAAATCCATTATCCGAAATGGAGCTAACAGGATCAGTTCTCATGAAGGTTTGATAATGATTATATTGCAAACTATATTAATCATTATGAAAGTAATTACCCTGTGTCTGTAAAGCCATAGACTATAGTCAAGGAAATTTGGAGTGCCTATGCAGAGCATGCTATAGTGTAAATTTTATTTCTCCAAAAGAAGCTGGTTATTCTATGAGGGTATTCTTTCAACTAAACCATAAAGCATAAACATAAGTGGCAGTGATTCTGTAATTTGTAGAAATAATCATTGGCTGCTACTTCTGTGGCTCAGATTATAGAATTAATTTGCAGTGCTTCTCTGTAAAGTATTCCTCAGCAAAAAAGGTATCAGGGACAAGACCTTAAAAATATTTTCAAATATTGTTCATAGATATTCTTAAGTATATTCTTAGAACAAGCAAGGGTCAAAGCAGCATTGAACTGAAATTTTAACATTTCTGCCTGTCCTGGCATTAGCAAGTTATATTGTCATGTAAAGGTATACAGTTTTCTGGTCCCGTTCCTCTGCAGTAGCCAAGCTACTCTGCTCTTATGCTTTCACTAGAGTAGATTAGACTGAAACCACAAAGGCTTTGCTTGTGAACATTCCCAGGAGCCTGGTCATCTAAACTGTCATAATGTCACAGGCCTCCTGCACAGCTCATCTGAGATTTCACAATAATTCCTAGGCACAGTTCAGGATTAGCATGGACCAGGGAGCCTCACCTGCAGCAGCCACCCTGGAGATGGGTGAATTTAGTATTACAGAAGAGCCAGTTCTGCGTCTCAGTACCTGAGAAAAGTGCCAGTCACGTTTCATTTAGTACTGTAGAGTCACAAATGTAGCAAACTGAATGGTAGTAGAAAACTCACAGATACGGTTATTTTCCTTCCTTTAGTTACTGTTTTTCTCAATACAACAAGCAGGGAAAAAAGTTTTCATTTTCACAGTGGCTTTTAAAGCAAAAACAGTTATTGAAAGTGATTTTGCCTTGAGATAAATAAAGATTTAATGGGGACATTCTTTTCTGAACTTTGTTATACAACTGTGTGATATTTTTTCCATATTTTGCCTTGTCTTTTAACATTCCTTAATACAGCTGCAGAGCAGACTATCAGAGCACTTCTAAACCACTTCAGACAAGCGATGCTACTTTCCTGTTTCCTCACTTAATATTCTTAGGTAAGCGTTTTGCTATCACAAGTTTGCATTTTTGCCCTGGTACTTGTCAGTGATGCCATAGCTATACATGGTATCAGCAGGAAGTCTAACTTAGACATGAAAACGACAAGTCTCAGTGTTATATCTTCTGTCTGACTAATCAATCAATAATCTTTTTGCTTCCTTGACTTGTTCTTTCTTTGTCTTGTGCACTATTGTGGTCTTTGGGCTGACTGGTCTGGTCAGTAGGGTCCTCATTTCAAAACTACTTGGTAGCAATGTCCTTCCTTAGCTATAAAACAAGAAGACTGTAAGCAGAAAGAACTGATTCACATTTTTTAACTTATACTTTGTATGGACCAACATTCAGGAACCACCATAGTGCACTTACTGCCATGTGATTGGGAAGTTTTCCAGCATGGTATGGTATCACAAAGGAGAACAAAATGAAGGCAGGGATGAGAATGTGACATCGTGACGCTGAAGTGCCATGGCAAAACCCCCTTATCAGCCTCTTCTCTTCCATCCTGGGCTTCAGCCCCCGCCAGCTCAATGGCATCCACTGGGCTCGATCCAGTGCACCCAGGTCTCTCTTGTACCGGGGAGCCCCAAACTGGACCCAGTGTCCATATGGGGCCTCCTCACCAGGTGGAAGCATCGCCTCCCCACCTGGCTGGCTGTGCTCTCTCTGGCACAGCCAGGGACACAGTTGGCTTTTTATGCAAGGCACGGGAATGTCTCCTGTTTGACCGATCCACCAGGACCTCAGATCCTTTTCTGCAAAGCTGCCTTAGCAGTCAGCCTACCCTCATGCTTGGGGTTGTTGCACCTCAGACACAGGACTCTGCATTGTTGAACTTGAACAACGTCCATGCTTTGATTAGGATCAAGTTCAGAGACTGAATCAGTGAATACTTCTGCTCAGTATCATACAGGGGAGTGTTTGGATCCAAAGGGAGTCTGCAGAAGTCTCACATCTTGGATGGATGTTCAGCTTCTGAGCTATTCAGGGACAGTTGTAGGGAGAGGAAAGCAGCTACATTGCAGTGCAGTTGCTCAGACTAATTGCCAAATACTGGAGACATACAACGAAAAATAACACTAGTTTTGGCTGTGAGGAGTTGCTATGAGTTAGTGAACCCTTGAAGAATCGATGTCAAGAGAGTTTTTGTAATGTGCTCTAACCTTGTAGCTTTCATTGATTAAGGCTTAACACAACATACTGTTGTACGTCTTGTACTACGGTATCTTCCCCACAGTAATGTTTCTCTCTCCAGCTGTTTGTTATCCCATTCTCTTCCCTTTCTCTTTATTCACTTCCCTTAGAAAATAGAAAGCATGTTCTCATTCTCACAATCCAGTTTTCTTTAGGGTACAACTATTTCTGTCCATCTTTTTTTAATATTGTTATTAATTGTATCATGAGATACAATTGTTTCATCAGAGAATAATATTTAAAACTTCTTAATTTTGAAGCACGTTTGTTGGTGTGGAAATTGAGGAAAACCAAGACAGCCCTGTATACAAAGAACCCTCAAAGGATGATCTTACTATAAATTTTGTGCGACCTGGGGGAGTAAACAGCCTCTCTCGTTTAGCACAGGATGCTCCCTAGCAGAGGCTCTTGTGAAGGCAAGGACTTCTGCTCTGGCTAGCAAGATAACAAGACAGACTTCGTTAGCTGTTGACAGTCCTTTGTTAAAGGATCCATGTTGTCCGAAGGGTGACCTTTTTCCTCATTACCTGCAAAATGCATATTAACGTTGACAGCCCTGCATATGCTAATGAAGATTATAGCGAACATGCTATACATGTATGACTATAGCATTCACCTCTCCACCCAAATCATACGACATGTCACCTGAGGGTGGGAACCTCATAGCTTTGGGGTAAAAGATGGAGAAAAAGATCATTAAGTGGGAGAGAAGGAAAAAAAACAAACAATGGACCAGTCAATGGGCTGTGTTCTCCTCCTCCACCCCAGGCAGGGCCTCTTTGAGTGAGCACTGTGCCTTTCAACTTCTGGGTGGAAGTATCCCCAGCTTGTATTATTATTATTATTTCTAGCAATATTAACATCAATTAGTAGTGCTTGTGCAGTCAGTGCATTTATCAACAGCAATTCCAAACTTGTTTTATCTGTCACCTTAATAAACTCTGTTTTTACAACTTTGTGCATCTGTTTCAGTGCAAGTCCTGAGTGTGACTCTGAGACAGACAAATTTGCTTACTTTTATAACTTTGTGCATCTCTTTCGGTGCAAGTCCTCAGTGGGACTCTGAGACAAAGTTGTCTCTGAATCTGTTTCAGTGCAAGTCTTTTGTGAGACTCTGAAACAGGCAAACATTCACTCTGACAGGTGGCTGTGCTTCCTCCCAGCCACCTTGCAGAGGCCTTTCCCCTTTCCCCCTTTTCTTTTCCCCCCTTTTCACGACAGTTGGGTTCAGAAAACAACTGCATATCTTTTAATTCCAAGGTTCAAAAAATCCTAACAAAACAAACAACCCAGCATCATAAGTGTAACTTGTAATTCACTGTGCCTTCTCCAGCCCTACCTAGGAAAACAGTGTAAAATTGGATTACTCCTGAACTGAGCACAAAGCGTTTCCACAAGGTAAACAGATCAGATGTTGGGCATAAAAAGAATCCCAGAAGAGCAGCCACATACCCCTACATACTGTGATAAAATGTGATAAAATTCTGTTTCAGTCAGAAAGGCATTGTTCACAGGCAAATAAAAATGAGTATGTTTTTGTGGGGAAGCTGTAACGAGTTCCTTGCCTGATTCCTTTCTCACAGAAGCAGAGGAAAGAATACTTAATCCTCTCTTATCACCAGCTCATGGGCTGGTCCTGTGCCAGCATCTCTCTCCTTTTCGCTGTGCTCGTTCCTGCACTGCTCAGGTTCTCTTCAGTGGCAAAGATTCTGTTTTATGTTTGGTTTGGTGTTTTGGCTTGGCTTTTTTTTTTAATTCCGAATTAGGGCATTATTTTTTCAGCATAACATCTAGCAGAGGTCTACCAAAAAGAAATTGAGGACTAAGTTTACTCTCCATTTACCAGCTTTGAGTTCCTGCCCAGCTGGAAGCTCTCTCATTCTAGGACCAAACTGGTGTCCTTTGGAGATTTTTGTTGTTTTTTTGGTCCACACTTTATAGTAAATTGTTTGAGAAGTAGCTTTTTGCTTTCCGGAAAGGTTGATGGAAAAGAACACACAGTAGAGGGCAAACCTCTGCAAAATCTGTGTGGTGTAAAGCCTACAGTAAATAAGGAGTATCATTGGACTCAAACAATGTAACAGTTACCCTCAAGTACTGTAACAGTACTTGTTCTTTATACCTGTTCTTCAAAGCAGGGAACATAGAGATGAAGCTGTCATTAAAAAGGACAGCCAAAAGGATAAAGTACTAGAAGGTAGAAAGCAGATAGCGTAAAAATACCATATAAGCACCCCAGAGTAAATAGATTTAAAAAGCCCTCTTACTGTAAAACTGCAACAATAAAAAAGGTGAAGCCATTTAACAGTGGAGGAAAGGAGACTATGAAGAGAAGAAAATATTTGAAGACATGGAGGGTCTGTCCAGACAAGGAGAACAGAAAAGAACATAAACTGTTGAGTCAACTGGAGAAGCACAGCAAGGTCAAAAATGTATTCCTCAGTAATATTTGTTAAAGAATTTGAAAGTAATAGTAAATACACTTTCAAGCACTTTGTAAGAAACTTGCCAGGAAGTCCATGGCTGGTCCTGAATGCTTCTGCAGACAATGCAAGCATCAGCCCTTACGCACCGCCTGGTTAGATGGTCACACTGGTGCACTCCCATCTTGGACTCTGTGCATCCAAGTCCCCTTTTTCACCAATGTCTGGGTCTCACAGAGCACAGAAGCCATTACCTTGACATAAGGATAACAGTTTCAGCTCTACATTGAGTCAAGGACTGCAGCCTTATGTCAGATTTTCCACTCCAGCTGGACAACTATAATGCTCAGGTGGCCATTTTCCTACGATGTACAATTAACCAAGCACAATAAAGTAGGAAGAGAAGAAAAATCTGTTTCCTTCTGCAGCACAGGAACTTTCAGCATTTGGCTGCAGAGGGTGATGAGATGGTAATGACATGAGTAATTGTCCTGAGTGAGGTGAAGACCCCTCTTATTCACATGCTGTGCATTTCGAGCTGGAAAGGAAGGAAGCCCCTACAAAGCCCCATCCCTAACACAAATCAGTTCGACTGGCAGCTTTGGGATTATCACTTGCTTATTTATCAGGTTCAGCAGCTGGGAATATTTAAACCTGCTTCACTTTCTTAACTCCCTGGCATTTTTAGAGGCTTCAGTCATTTCCAGAACTGAAGCCTTTCCTGATTTCAGTGGCTTACACTCTAGTGTCCTGAAGTCTGAAATGTTTTAGCCCAGTAAAGGTTTCTGGGAATCTGATACAAGGCACTTACTTGAGAATTTCACGTGCCATGATATATGAGGACAAAGAAAATAATCTAATATTCTCAGCTGCCCTTCATTTATGAACTATGTTAACTGCTCTAACTCACCTTTGTCTCTCATAAAGGTTATGGCCTGACATAGAAAAATTAATATACTTTCCAATATTCTTATTGATGTTTGGTCATACCTTTAAATATTCTTTATAGTAACCAATCTTATTTTGAATGCTGTTAGTTTCTTGACCTTAAGAACTTTCTAAGACAATAATTTCCTCAGTCTAATCAATATGTTGCATAATGCAGTTCCTTGTATTCATTTTAATCTCTTGCTTTTATTCATTCACTGTCCTTCATCTTTCTGTTAGGAGATGGGGAGAATATATATTTCCTAATTACCTCCTCCAAATGACTCTTTATTTTATATATACCTGATATTTCTGCTCCTATTTCTCTCCTTCTCATAGCAATAATGCCCATGATTAAAGTTGGCATAGGCCACATCCCACCAACAGATTTCTGGTGGCAGCAAGTGCCACCAGTATGAGTTTCTAGATCCAGCCTTATTTTACTCTGTTTCCTTCCTCTGTGCACAGACCAAATGTTCTTCCTTTCTTTCTCTTTGAAGAGAGACACGTCCGAATCCTCAGGAGAGCCAGCTGAACATGTTAGAATCCAAGGATGTATGAAAGAAAGAAAGCCATTATTATGTCTGTGTGCTACAATGGAAAGCACTGTTCACAGAGCCACAGTTTCAGTTAGCCTGAACTTTCATCATCTCAGCTTTCACTGTTAATCCCAAGTGAACTGCCTAAAATGATATGAGAATACTACTTCTTCAAGGAGTATAATTTTTATGGAAGAAGAGATACCAGACAGAGAAAAGCCTCTTTTGCTATCAGTTGTCCTGACAGGATAAAAAATCTAAAGACCCATGTTTATTTTTGGGTCCAAAGCATTCCAAGGGACTCCTGGCTGTGGGTATTTTTTGTGGGTATTTTTTATGTGTATTTTGTATTATTCTTTAAATGCCTTCCCAGACCACCCAATATAATCTTCTCCATAATTTTTCCAGAAACTGAGGTTAGACTAAAGGTCTGTAGTTTCCTGAGGCTTCCTTCACACACTTCTTACAAATTGGAATAACATTGACTAGCTTCCAGTTAGGAGAGACCTCTCCAGACTCCCGAGACCTTTGATAAACTAATTTTTTAATTTTTCTTTGTAATTTTCTAATTAATTTTTTAAATCCAGGAGATTTTTCAGAGAAAAAAATTTTTTCAATGTGATTTATTTTAGAGTTTCTCTCCATTTAAGATACTTCTGCTTTTACTCACCCTCATGGTTGTTTTTGGAAGTGGTGTTTTGCATTGACTTATGTCAGCACATGCAAACTGACTTGAAATACCATGTTTGAAGACTCTTTCTGAGACTTGGAATAAGGTATTGGTCGCAAAATCGGTCATTTCGTTATATCACATTCTAACAGGACCCTTATTTATTTGCCAGCATTTGGAGTCAGGGCCCAAGCTTTTCATGTCTGCTTGGTCTGTAGTACCCAGACGGTAGAGAAACACAAAACACTACTTCATCATTCTCTCCCTCTAATAAATGCAAGCAAAAGGTCCATTTTTTAAATCGTGTAAGCTCTTTTGTCAGAGAAATCCATTACAGGGCTTAGCCCCATCCTGTCATTTTAGTATCAATTCCTCCCCTAACCTGCTGGTGACTTGATCCTTGAAAATGTAAGAATCCTGTTTCCAGGCAGATTGCGTCTACAGGCTGAGCAGTGTCCATGTTCCCAGGACCAGGTGTATTCAGTTGAAAGAATCAACTAGGATTCATTCATTTTTGTATGCTTAATCTGGAAACCTCTTATTAAGGCTGAATAGAGCACTTGTGCACATCAGTTCCAGAAGGTAATTTCCTGTCCCTGTAAATTTGTGTGAAAGAAAGAAAATGTCCTGTTAATCGACATGGAAGAAGTTCCTAGGCCCCAGCATCGGCCAGGACATGGTTTAGACATCACGGCTCATTCGTGCACATTTTTCCTCCTCAGACAGCTGCAGTTAATGAGCTGAATACATGAGACAGCAGCTCATGTCTTGTCTCTAGGTAACATGTGAAAATTCCTGTCCTTTCCATTCTTTTTACAACTTTGTGGTTATTTATACCCAGTTACCTATGGTGTCTGCAGAACAGTCTATTATTATCACTGCCAGCTTTAATAGTGTGATATCCAGGAAATTCAGGCACTAACTGCAGCGCTGATAACTACCTGCTGCACAACTACAGACCAGAAAGGACTCTGCTCAAAAACATCAGCACAGACATTGAATATGAGAATAAGATACAGACAGACAGGGGAAAACAAGGAAACAATGGGGCAAGAAAAGGGGGAGTTTCTATATTTTCTATATTGTGCTGATCTAGAGCACAGAATCTTAACTCCCTTGCAGGTAACCTGCAAGCAACTATTAGGTTGTCCAGCCCAGCTCCCCTCACCTCTCTTCTTCTGTCATATGCTCAGCCCCACCTTAGAACCTCTTTATTACATTCTCTCCAGTTTCTCAATGGCTTTCTTGTGCTGGGGGCCATGAAACTGTAGGCAGCACACCAGATGCAGGGCTGAGCAGAAGGGAGCGCTTACTGCCCTGGGCCTGCTGACTGCACTCTTGCTAAAGCAGCCCAGGAGGTGGCTGCTTCTCAACTTGCTGTGCGCTAAGGGTGCCAGGTCTATGTAAAACTATGGTTGTACAACACAAAGATCAGCAAAAGTAAAGCAGATTAGGTACAGACACCTACTGAATTAAAAAAATTGCTGTCACAGCTCAACCAAGTAAGAGGGAGCTGCAGGCAGGTCACACCGAATCTGGACAGAGCAGGCGTGACAAGCCTTGGTGCTGAGGCCTGGCAAACTCTGCAGAGAGCTTGTGGCCTGTTACTAGGAATGGCAATGGCAAGTCACAAGCCTACATGGTTATAGTATGACAGACAGACTGGTGTGAAGTTTCATTTCTTTCTTCCCAATCATCTCCACCCTTCCCAGGCCAGTCCCTCTCCCCCAGTAGGATATTTTTTGAGGAAGGGTTGTTGGCAAATGTTTTGACAAATATTTTGGAGGGAAAGCTGCATGTATTTTTTGTAACACTGACTTGCATCCTCGTTACTATCTGGTCCAAAGTGAAATCGTGGGTGTAACAGCCCCCAAACAAAGCCTTTAGACATCAAGGGCTGAGATGTGACCTGTGCCACTGCAGCAGTGACACTTTGTGACGTACCCAACACACCTTTGAAACGAATGACCCTGCAGCACAGTAAATCTATGCATTTGTTTTACAAAAGTAAATAACAGCTATGAATCTCCCTCTCTGGAGCATGTTTTACTGAAACAATAAAACGCTGCAACACAGTCTGCTTCACAGCAAACCTAAGGAAAAAGCCAAATATCCCGTGTACCATAAAGCCAGGGCTCTGGAGCACTGCTCTGCCAGGCTGCCGTGGTGCAGGATTGCCATCTGCAGGGCAGCCTGGCACCCAGCTCCCCCCGGAGGCGGGCAGGATCCTGATCCCCATGTGTATCCTTCAGAGACATAGGAAATGAGGGCACTGCCAGGAGAGGCTGTTCCGAAAAATGCATGTATCTAAACTGCACCTTCATTGAGAAACACCTGCTGTTCTACAGTCACAGAATTTGCATCCAGCTTGACACAGGAATTAGTATTACCTGTTTCCTAAACATGATCCTACCCACTCCAGTACCTTGCATAGCTTATGCTGGACCTGCAAGAGGGAGATGGACAAGCCTGGGAGATCACCTGCAGGATAACTAACCTCTCCTTTCCATTATAGGGGTGAAGTCACTCCCTCCCTTTGATGGCAGATCCATGCACCTCAGTAGCATGCACAGTTTGCTTTCTTTGCAGATACATTTGTAGGTGGGGAAGTGTCTGTGCATCAAGACATGCTCTCGTAACAAATGTCTGCTCTGGTCCAGGCACAAAAGAGAAGAGGATGGACGGTCAGCTTTGGGGCAGCATTGCAATACAAGCAATGGACACAATGACCCTGTCTTGTGACCCTCACTTGTCACACCATGCTGCATCGTGTTCTTGCCTTGCCTGCCAAGGCTCACCCACAAAAACGTGGGTCTCCCCTGGAGTGGGAGAGTTTGAAGATTCAGCCTTCAAACCACCTTACTAGGAGAGAATTTTGATACTGCTTGTTACATGCTCACAGTTATTTTCCATTCTGCTAACAAACTGGTCAACTTATTTTAAATTTCAATTCTCCTAATGCTTCCATAAAATAATCACCCTAATTTACTTACATGACTAGTCCCACCTCATCAGCTGGCCCTAGCCTTACAGAAACAAATATTTCAATAACCAGCCAAAACCAACCTCAAACAACTACACTGGAAAAGAGACCCTAGCATGCAATAATAATAATAAAAAAGTTATACTAGGGAAGTACAATCCTCCTTAACTTCATAGCAGCTTGCACACCCTCAGAATAACCCCAGCTGTACAATGGCTGAAGGGCTGATGCCTCACTACCCCTTGATAGGAAGATTACAGCCTTTTGCTGCTCTCATTCTGCCCAGCTCTTTCTCACTAATATTTGTGATAACATGATGTGAAATAATCTCAGCTATCCTGAAGTTGTCAGGAAACTTTTGTAGAAATGAGCAAGACCACTTGCAAACTCCTGTGTGTGAAATGACCCTTAGTGCTGAGCAGTACATTATCACAGATTTCTCCTTGGCCTGGCAGCATTGCACTGTAACCCAGCTGTAATGAAATGCGACACACACCACCGCTTCTTGCATTGCCAGGCAGTGAGCAGTGCCTTTTCCTCTCAGTCTGCTTTTGGCAGAGGAAAATGAGTTATGTGCAGGAGAGCTGTTCAGATGGCAGTGTGGTATCATGTTAGCCGTACTTGAGCTGTAATTGTGGTCCTTGCTTTTCCTAGAGTTTCTGACACAGCTCTTCCTATGGTTCTATAGCTTTGCCACAGCTGCCGGTAAAGCGGGGAACTATGTATTTCTGTGTATTTTGCCATCAAAATTGCCATTAATGCCCCATAAAGTCAGTAGAGCCACATCCCCATTGAAAGCAGAATTTACAACTGCACAAAGGATTTCAAGTATCAGTTTACACTTCCAGTGCTAGATGTTCTGGTCAACAGGTGAGAATATTTGGTGGTAAAGCATCAAGAAGAGCACAGCATGCCATTGCCCCTGTGCAGTATAGACATGTTGCAGGCTCACACACTCGCACACAAATATCCATGAGGGAGGGCTGACCAAAAGTTAGAGCATGTTATTAACAGCATTATGCAAATGCCTCTTCAAGACAGGCCTGGGACATCGACCACCTCTCCAGGAAGCCTGTTCAAGAGTTTGACTACCCTCTCAGTAAAGAAATGCTTCCTAATGTCCAGTCTAAACCTCTCCTGGCACAGCTGTGAACCATTCCCAGGCGTCCTGTCCATGGATCCCAGGAAGAAGAGCTCAGCACCTCCCTCTCCACATTCCCTCCTCAGGAAGCTGCAGAGAGCAATGAGGTTGCACCTCAACTTCCTTTTCTCCAAACCAGACAAACCCAGCATCCTCAGCCGCTCCTCACAGGACATGCCTTCCAGCCCCTTCACAGCTTTGTTCCCCTCCTGGGGACACGTTCAAGTGCTGGGGCCAGCACTGCACGGTGCTCCAGGTGAGGCCACACCGATGCTAAATCCAGCGGGACAATCTTCTCTCTTAAGCAGCTGGTTATCCTCTGTTTGATGCCCCTGGGATGCGGTTTGCTCTTTTGGCTGCCAGGGCATGCTGCTGCCTCCTCTTGAGCCTGCTGCTGACCAGCACCCCCATATCCCTTCCTGTAGGATCCCTTTCTTCAGCCATGACACTCCCAATTTATACCTGTGCCCAGTGTTGCTCTGTCCGAGGTACAGAATCTGGTATTTGGACTTGTTAAATTTCATGCCATTGACGGTTGCCCAATGTTCCAATCTATCCAGATCCCTCTGCAAGGCCTCTTGTCCTATGAAAGAGTCAACAGCACCTCCCAGTTTGGTATCATCAGCAAACTTGCTAATGGTGCATTCCACTCTTGCTTCCAGATGAATGGAATGGGGAATGAGTAAGGGACCTGTCCAGTAAGGGAGTTATTTTCATGTTAGTTTCAGTTTAGTTTATGTCACCTTTCCAAAGGTGGGTAAGGTTGGTCTGATGTAACACTGCACAGTGAAGTTGTCTGGCTTTGGTCAGCTTGGTATGGGCACACAGGTATTAGTCTGGGGTGATCTGCACAGCAGCTCTCTACTGTAATGGGAACACAGTGGCAACAGTGGGGAACATCACACCGATGCTCTTTATTCCCAAAGTAACCTGTGCATCTTCCCTGTCCCTGTACAAAATTTATCCTTCCTCCTCTTGACTTGGCAATGGAGTATGTTCCCTGGCTTATAGGCAGGGTGGGAGGCGAAGTCCATTCCATGTAGTTCATTGCAGAGGCTCATGAATTTATGGAGCCACAAGTGCAGGGTTACATGCTCTTGTTTTCTGGATGAGGTTTCTCAAGCAGAACAGCAGCACTGCCTATCCCCAGGCAGCCTCCTGGGAGCAACCTGCCTTTCAGCTTGGGACTGATGAATCTCAATAGCCTATGCTTGAGCTGCTGAAAATGCCTTTTTGTGCAGAGAATTTCCCCCTGCTGCCAAAATAAATTCTCTTTTCATTTTTTATAGAAAGAGCTAATTTAGAACAAGCCAATAAAACAGAACACTAAATGTGAAAGTCACTACAACATTCAGATTTAAATAAATAAATAAAGCACTCAATTGATTTGCTGCACCTGAAATCAATCTTAAATCCCAGTTTCCATTTTGAGATTTCATCATTTAAAGCACACATTTTTCTATAATGCTTCTGAAGCTGCATATGGCAGCTTGGAAAAGAAATAATCTGATTCTGATACAGTGCCAAAGGGGAGTATTAATGAGTGTGGTGGGTACTGTGATTGGCACAGATGCTTAAGGCGGAAAAAGAAATAATTTCTCAAAGCAGATGGTTTTGCTTTCTCAACCCAGTGTCTCACCCCACAGTAGAGTAAGGCACACAGTGAGTGTGACTGTGTAGCATGTGCAGACCTTTCCTGCTCTAGCTTTAACCTCCTTTCAAATCAAGGGCTCTGGTAGAACTATAGCCCTGATCTGATTTACAAGTGGTACATAAGGCATTTTTTTAAAAAGAGATATCAGAACACAGTGCTGTATCCACCTGAATTCCAAGTTTCCTTGTCCAAAAGGAAGCTGAGGAAACAGGAAAAAATAATGGCCAAGTCAGCATCTGTAGCCTGGTCAGAGGCCAAAATAAAACCTGAATGATGTTAAACTACCCTAAGTGCACAATAGGTGCATCAGTGTGGCTCAAGCCAGCAATTAACAGCAGTCCTTGAGCCAACTCTGGCAGACGAACTCTGCTTCAGAAAGGTATGCAGATATATTGGCAGTGTCCTCACCTAGCACTGCATGTGTTGGTGCATCTTTTCATAACTGCACTAGCTCCCTAGGCTGCCACAGAGGTCCACACTGCCTCCTCCCATGCAGATACCAGAGGTGTAACAGAGGACCATGGGTCTCCGTGCCAGGCCGAGAGACACAGATGCCACTTTCCCATTGGCGGGCTTAACCAGTAGCAGAGCTGAGCAGGTATCCCAGAGGCACACACACACAGCACGGCCATAGCTGGCTGCACAGGCTGCCATGGGCAGGGCACCGCTTCCCACAGCACCCACACACAGGGCTGACACAGAACATAGTTGCAGGCAGCTGAGTCCCCTCCTCCTCTTTGGTCAGGATTGACAGTTGCTAGTGAAGGCACAAACCCCACGCTCTAGAGCCACCTGCACATGCACATTTGCAGGTTCCCTCAAGTATCACCATGATACATGCACACCCCCACACCAGGTCTGGGGAAGACATGAGCCGTGTCCCGCATTCTGTCCCCACCGGCAGCATGCACCAGGCACAGGGGCTATGACCTGTCGCCCCAGCTGCCAGAGCTCAGCCCCTCACTCCCTCACTCACACCAGCCCTCCCAGTAGCCATTTTTTCCCTGCACCAGCAGCTGGTGGACAAGACCCTCATGCACTGCAGACCCCACTCGTTTCAGCAGCTGGCACCACGTCACCTACACCCCTGCCTGACGCCAGCTGCTGTCACCAAATCCACTCACATCCATGCCCCCACTTAGTTTTTGCGGCACTCACACATATGGAGTGGAGAGTTAGCTCACAGACAGAAATAGTTAAGAAAGGATTTAATGGGAAGATAGGGCAGACTGCGGTGGTGGGGCACCGGGCTTGGTCAGACAAGTGTGCTGACCACCTGGGGCTTGCACCACAACTGGCCCTTTCATTCCTCTTTCTGTCTATTCCTCCGCTTTTACTTATCATCCTATTTTGACAAGGTCTTTGATTAGGTAATGTTACTGAAATAAGCATTCTCACACTCCACATACTCTTCTAAATTAGTGGGTTTGTTCTTGTCACTAGTTCTGGTTTAGTTTGGTAGTCAGGTTTGTATCTCTGCACGCTTTGCTTCCCACTTAACAGGGTGCTAAAACAGATAAACCTAAAGGGGCAGAGACCCTCTCCTTCCACATAACCTTACAAGCAAAGGCCCTGTTACCTCATTTGTTCACATTGAAATGGCATTAGAACACTAGACTAACACTGGAAACACCAGCTAGCCAAGCCTTACCTTTTTTTCTTGTCTCTTTCTTGCCAGCAGTGCTCTCAGGTTTCAGTTGCCCACAGGTGCCCTTCCCATCATGCACAGAATAACTACCTGTGTTTTCGTAACCTGAGCAGGATCAGCAGTGGGAACATACACAGAACACGGTCACCTGCATAGCTTGTAAGTGCTCAGTACAAAATGATGTTGAGTTTTTGTTGCTAATTATGCCCTTTGTTGTAGTGCCCAGTGGGATCTTAGATCAAAGACCCAGCAGCCTGGCTTCGCACACATCAATCCGGAGCAGTCAGCATTTTTACAGGAGCTACTGAAGGGGCCAAGACAAACAGTATCACAATCATGAGAAAACCAGAGTGTCAGCACAGCAGCTTTCTGTCTTTTTTTTTAATGAGTCCAGAAAAAATTCTGCCTGAAGAAAAGAACCGTTTAATTCCAACAAGTAAAACTTTTCTGCAGACCAGTTATGAAGCATTGCCACCAGAAACATTGCAGCAATGTGCTGCCCTCCTTCACTTTTCAACTTTTAATGGCTCCTTTAGAGAAATTACAGGTTTTTCTGCTTTGATTTTCTATTGAAATAAATTTCAGACAGTTCCTGTGGGATCCAAACCCTAAATACTGTCCATAGCATTACTAATTGAGAATTTTCTTTTGGGTTTTGAATTTCACCCCTTTTAGAATGTTTTCTTTGCATGGCTGTTATGATTCCTGGGATTAAGGAACATTCATCTGTTTTTAATTCCCAGAAGATTCATGTGAATTTTACATGTGTTATTGGCTGTTTCGCTTCTGTGCACTAGATGCTTAAAGAGAAAATCAAATGAAACCCAACCACAGTATGGAAATGTTGCTAAGGCTGGCAATCCTCACAGGCTGGAGAATGATGCCCAAGTAGAGCATGGGTCAAGGAGGGTTGGAGTAACAAACAGCCTCCTTCCCTTCCCAGCACACTGGTGAACACGTTATGTGGAGCTGCTTGATACACAGATTCACCTCTCCTCGCCGTACCCATGTCCTTGCCAATGGAGTGTGAATGTAGTGCTGTGCAGAGACCTGTGAGATGCCCTGGGTCACCTGGGCTGCAGCATGGGTCATGCAGGAGAGGCCCAGATAGGCAAGTGTGTGCAAAACCCCCTCTGGAGAGTGATGCTGAGCTGGGATGGCCCAGAGGGGCTGTGGTATATCCAGCCTTGGCAATTTTAAAGACTAAACTGGACCAGGACTTGAGATAACTGATAAAATGGCCCTGCTTTGAGCAGCAGTTTGGACTATTAACCTCCAAATGTCCTTTCCAGCCTCAGTTACTCTGTGATTCTGTGCTTTCCTCTGACTCCTGTTAGAGCAACAGGATTTATGGTGAAGAACTTCTATATAGGATAGGAGAGGAACCTCCTAAGCACATCTGGCCCTGGGATTGTTGGTTACCCATCAGATATCATAGGAGTATATCAATCTTGGCCATACAGGTTGGTACATTTGCACACCAGGATCCAGCAGCACTACTGAGCAAGCTAAGAAGAATATCTTACATTCTTACATACCCCTGCTCCTCCCACAGCTCATACTGGTGCTGAGGTCTCCAGTGAAAGGCTAAACTAAACTATAACCATTCAGCTGTTTAGAAATGAAAATCCCTATTGTAGTCCCTCTTTTTTTGGCAAAGAGGCAGCTGTTACTTCAAATCATTGCTAACATTACTGCATTAAACAACAGATTGCCTTTCAGCTTTGCACCTTAATGAGAAAATGACTGTCTGTACAGCCACAAGTTGCACTACAATGGATTCTCTGACGCTATCAGTGACAATGCCATCAGAATTTGGTTGAACCACTGCAATAGCGAACACTGATCTTGTTTATCAGGTGAGATACCATATATCATAGTTATAGAATCATTGAATCCCAGACTGGTTTGAGTGTGAAGGGACCTCAAAGCTCTTCCAGTCCCTATCACTAGTATAAAGTCAATAGAAAATGTATGCATATTTT